>OW240912.1:280203107-280355158 GCA_933207985.1 Pelobates cultripes
TGTCAAACTGTTCTTAAACGGTTTGACTACTTACTCTGCGAGGGGGTCCCGGCACTATTGACACCATAACCACTACACTGAGCTGTAGTTGTTATTGTGTCTGGATTATTTCTTTAAATAATCTACAAGTGCCCCTCCCGAGATCAGGCTCTGGATCCGCCACTGGGTTGGATAAGATAGGTGAAGTTGAGTGAATGGAGAGGACGTTGAGTGTAGTGAGAGAAAAGTGAGGAGAGGTAGGCAGGTAGGTGGATTTTTCGAGGTGGAGTAATGGAGTACTGTGAAGGGCCAAGAAGTAATCGAGCTTGGTGAAGATGAGAAAAAAAAGTCTGATAGAAGAAAAAGTCAGTAGCGGACAAACTTTCTGAATATTAAATAGGTGAAAACAATATACAGAAATGACAATGGGTACATGTTTTTCAAATAGTAATAAGGAGTCAAAGATGACCCTGAGGTAGTGAGTTTTGGTTGATGGGAAGGTGAAGGGGAGATATTAGGGAAGAGGAGTATTTAAGTTTTGTCTGGGTTAACAAAATGTGATGACATTCACTAGGCAACATCAGAGAGCCACAAAAGTGCTGTAGGAAAGATAAGGTGTAAAGGAATGGAAGAGAAGAAGATATGGATGTCATCTGCATAGAAATGCACATTTAAATAATGAGATGAGATCAGACAGAGGGGCATATGGAGGAAGAAAAGGTAAGGTCTGAGTACTGAATCCTGTGGGGCACCAACTGAAAGAAGGATCAGCGGAGTGAATATATTGTTGAAGGTACCTTGATAGGATAGATCAGCATGAAAGACAAGTGAGGGCAGTACAGAGATGCCAAGCATGGCCAAGATAAGGAGAAGAGTCAGATGGTCAACATTGTTAAAGACAGTGGATAAATCAAGAAGGATGAGGATGGAAGAGTATTTATAGTGTTGTGCTTGAAAAGAGAGGAGCACTGCTTAAGTTGAGTGGGCAAGTCGATACCAGATTGAGTGGCTGGGAGGATAAAATGAGAGTGAATGAAGGTGTAGACATCATGCTGAAGAAGCTGAGAGACGTAAAGAAGAATGGAAACAGGTCAAAAACTGGTAGGAAGGGCAGGATTGAGGATTTTCTTTTAGAAGTGGTGAAAAACTGCCATTTTAAAGGCAGTAGGATAGTAATAGGAAGTGAAAGAATGATGAAAAACTGAGGTAAAGTAGGGTAGAATGACTGGGATAACTAAATGTTGCTGATCAAGTGAGAATTGATATAACATTTCGGGTGAGAAAGAATTATTCCTGCTTCTGAGCAAAATCTGAAACTATTTCAGTCTGGGTTTTCTGTATTCTTTTGAATTAATATTAGCAACAGATATCTATGGAAGGTTGAATGTAGGACATTCACATGCCGCAGTTTCTCTCTCACACACATATGTTGCATCAATGTCACACACGCAGGGCTTTAAGGTTTATGATAAGGGTTTTAGCTTTATATGTTATAGACTGTTTGTGAAACAATCAATATTTATTTGATCCACCCTTTGCTTCCAATCCCTTTTATTTGCAGTTTATAGGTTGGTTACAAAACAAAATATCTATCAGTGTTAAAGCTATTCCTCTTTAAGAGTAACACCAATACAAATGTGGTTAGTTAACAGAATGATTTTGCATCAGAGGAATGTCTGTCAGACCCACGCTAAGGGGAATGTATAACAACTTTAAAAAAGAAATTGTGTGGTGGTACATGAATACACTTCTACTTATTCATAATATCAGAATGTGAAACCTCCATTTCATTATTATTTCAGCGATTTCTACACCTTTTGTCTTCCAGTCTTATCATTAATACTGGTGATTCACACCTTGGCATTGCTTACAAGTGATTAATACACCTCGACAAACAATAGACTCTTTGTGCATTTGTAGAACTAAGCAAAAATGTTGTTTAGCTTTTGATTGCACATTGAACTAACATTAATAATATATTACTATTGCCCTAATCTATCCATCAAATCATTGTTAACATACATTTCCACCCTGCCATCATTATTAAAACCAGGTTTTCCTCTTAGGCAATGGATTAGAAGTGAGAGGTCATATCTGACTGTCAGAAATTTAAAAAGCAGCAAAAGAAGGAAAAAATAAATATACAGCGCAGGGAAAAAAAAAACAATCACAAGCACTACCGGTTGACTGTAAAATGCTGTGAAATGTGCACAAATGCATGCTTTAAAGAGATAGCAAAAGCATTATGACAAGGGCCTGACAGCATCTGCTGAGAAGCTTCAGTGTAGAATCTGCAGGGTTACTAGACTTTGCATTGCTAAAAAATGGAAATGTGACCCACCTACAGTAGATATACAGAAGTATTGCATAAAATATTTCATATTCTGACCATGAAAAAAATGACAGCTTCACTCTCTGACTCTTTCATCCACTTTTATGAAATATAGAAAACCTTGGCTTGAGGCATTGGGGTGATCCTTGCTTCTGTAGACCTCTGTAGATCTCTCTTCTGACAAGTAAGCTATGTTAAAATTAATTATTGTGTATAGACTTGCTCAAACTCACAGCTTCCATAATGCTGGGTATCTGTATATTTACTGGTATATCATGGTAATCTGCTATTTTCTCATAGCTAGAAAAATTCCTCTCGAGAATATTTAGGTGAAATAAGGTATATACCTACATAAAGTTTAAATAGTAGTAGTAATGAATTACTTCATTAAGAAGGCACTGATGCATCCATGAATAGTAGATGGAGTCTCTTGCACACTCATCTTGACAGACACTTACAAATCAGCAACCCTCATTTAATCTACATACCATTTCTATGAACAGATTATTTTGAGTAGTGTCACTAGCTTCATATTAGCAATGGAGGTCATTTTTGCATTGTGATGATGAGAAGAATTAAGATCGTACAGTGCCTTAGGCAGGTTACTGGTTTTGGGTACCCTTCACTCTTGGTACAATAGTAAATAAGGCCAAGCTCGGTCAAGTTTCTTCATGATGCCTGGGCTCTTGTCTAAACCTGGGGCCTAGGTCACCTTATGGTTGATTTGGCTATGTTGCTAAAAGAATAATAACAATCTTTCTGCTGAATTTATTTTGTTATGAACTATACTACAGTGAATAATTATTTTCTGAGTTATTTATTCTTTTTACAAGTGAGTCTTGAAACTAACATCATGCACATACTCTAGGTCCCAATCAATAAATTGTTTTTCTTAGCTTGGCAGTAGACTTCCAGATTAATTTTATATTCTTACAAACCTAGGTGTAGGTATCATTACATCATGTTATTCAAGAGAGGAAACAAGACTGCAACATGGTACTCAGAAGCATGCAAGTAAAGCTGTGAATTGTTTGCAAATGAATTGGGCCAAGACAGTTCTGGCAGAAACAAACTAGCCTCAAGGTGTGCTAAGACCCCCTCCACTGGAATAGCATTGTGCTTTTTGGGGGAATAGATGGTCCAGTTTTCTGCCATCCACTCCACAACTAGTGGAACAAGGCATAAGGGACCATAACTGAGCATCTCAAGTCTGGCATCCTAGAGTAACGTTACTGGACATGCATGCCAGGAATTAACTCTTTCAGTGCAACAGCAAAGATCAGAGAAATATGCTGCTAGTACTAAAAGGACAAAATATGTTTTAAAAAAATAATAAAAGACATATGGTGCCCTTTAATATATATCCCAATAACCCAAATATTAACTAAAGTGTGGGTGGAGAATGTCGCCCCCGCTATCTCCACTATATGTGCGAGGGTTAGAGAAAAGAAAATATAAGATAGGAGCTCAGCAAATGACCCTTACGCAACCCCATGTGATGGAGGCAAAGAATGGGTTGCAGGCAAGGAAAACACTAAAAAGGAGCCTGAACAATGACTCTCAATCAGTTACTCCACCCCGTCCTGTGGAGTGGGCATTAGTTATAATGGTGGACTATGGAATGCCCAGTAATAATTGGACCAGGGAATCCCCAATATGTTTGTCTGGATACCAAGAGTGCCATAGGGAACTCTAAATTCAAGAACAAGTGCATCAAGAAGTCCAGTAAGCAAGAAGTACAATCTATATATTTCCAATTTTGTTACCCAATATTTTCACACAGGTATGTCAGACTCAGTTGGAAATATAGGGTGTAAATCATTCAGAACATATTTACTCATTATCAATGATGTTCAAAGTGGGCTGTATTTTGTAGGAAGTACCATAACAGGTAAAAGTGTTTGTATATACTGAGAACATGGTGCGTACAAACACATATATCAAGCAACAATAATATTTTCTGGTTTCATATCTGTCATTCTCTCATAGTCTTAAATTAACTTTATAATAATCCCATTTTACACTCTACAGGCACAGTGTTATTACAAATAAAGTTTGATCAAACAGCTGATAGTATTGACTTTTCTGTTAGACTAAGCAGGAAAAGCCATGTAGAGCAATGCAATTTCACAGTAACATTATCCAGAGCTGTCAGCTGTTGCTTGTGAATCCTAATCTGAATCCTTACAATTTTTCCACCTGCACTAATAGATATTTTGTTACTAAGTACAAAACTGAATCTACAATTTTTTGTGTGTTTTTTTCAGTTTCATTTGACTTTTAAAAATGATAATGTGTGATTGGTGCTATTAGTGTCAAATTTCCTTGCTGTAAATTCTCAATATGTTTAGCACAATAAATTCAAAAGTGTCTAACACAAAGATAAAGCAGCACTAGCTTAGTATCCAACAGCTTAAAATACATAGTAAAAACAAAGAGAACATTACCTGCACTCTGGCCTAAATCCCCATGTACATTTAAACAAAATGGAGGCTCTTTAGTTTTATTCCAATGGCCATTTTAATATATAAGCTCACCTGCCACGTCAAGGCAAGCCTCAATAGGTGAGTTCCTACACTAGCCATTAGATATGCTGATATCAGCCAAGAATCTCCAGTGAGACAGGAAAGGGTATTTTATAAACCCTTTCACATTTAACCTTTTATCGGACTTCTACACATACAATAAACTTTGCTGGTATCAGACAAAGTGTAAACATCTCTAATGAGACATGAAACCAAAGTTGAGTTGTTAGGAAGAAACACACAACACTATGTGTGGCGAAAAAAAAGGTGCAGCACACCAACAGCAAAACCTCATCCCAACTGTGAAGTATGGTGGTAGGGGCATCATGGTTTGCTGCTGCTTTGCTGCATCAGGGCCTGGACGGATTGCTATCATCAAAGGAAAAATGAATTCCCAAGTTTATCAAGACATTTTGCAGGAGAACTTAAGGCCATCTGTCTACCAGCTGAAGCTCAACAGAAGATGGGTGTTGCAACAGGACAATGACTCAAAGCATAGAAGTAAATCAACAACAGAATGGCTTAAACAGAAGAAAATATGCCTTCTGAAGTGGCCCAGTCAGATTCCTAACCTCAACCCGATTGAGATGCTGTGGCATGACCTCAACAAAGCGATTCACACCAGACATCCCAAGAATATTGCTGAACTGAAACAGTTCTGTAAAGAGGAATGGTCAAGAATTACTCATGACCATTGTGCATGTCTGATCTGCAACTACAGGAAACGTTTGGTTGAAGTTATTTCTGCCAAAGGAGGTTCAACCAGGTATTAAATCAAAAGGGTTCACATACTTTTTCCACCTGCACTGTGAATGTTTACATGGTGTGTTCAATAAAAACACGGCAACATTTCATTCTTTGTGTGTTATTAGTTTAAGCAGACTGTGATTGTCTATTGCTGTGACTTAGATGATGATCAGATTACATTTTTATTTTATTTTTTTAATCTTTTTATTGTTTTGTACGTTTTACATAGGTAAACATAAGCTTTCGTACAGCGAGATTACATTGAGATTACAGTTTCGGTATTTCACTATTTTAAACAGTACTAAAATATCACAGAATGTCAGGTACAGTTTGTATTAGAGTCATCTCAAATATTGTGGTAGATGAGACATCTGGGAAAGGATAACATAACAAGTAAAAATACTATAGCAATAGATAATTGAAAGGAAACACTACATTAGTTCAATACCCTGAGTCCTGGTATACACTGGTGCGCTTCATGTGTAGATAAAGGGGATAACTCCCCTTGGTGGGTTGGAAAACCAAGGCTCAGCGGGGAACTATTGAATAGTCGGAAAAAGCCGGGTGTATAAAGGTAGGGGTGGTGCATTGCTGTCCCCTCAGGGAAGCAAGTTTGAGTGACGGTTGAATGTGTCTTGTCAATCGGTTACTTTCAACTCCCACCCACCTCAACAGGGGAGGAGGGAGCGGAGGAGAAAGCAGCAGTGGTAGGGTGGTGGAAGAGCAGATTACATTTTATGACCAATTTGTGCAGAAATCCAAATCATTCCAAAGGGTTCACATACTTTTTCTTGCAACTGTATATGAGATCAACCAATCACAGCAGTCTGATGGTCAAGTCTCTTGTCTTCTAAGGCTTGTATGTCTTATGTATAGATATACATACATTATTCAGTAAGTTACAAGTTATTTCAAAAACACTCAACATTCTGTGTGTTCCATGAAGATTAAGGACTACCTTGAATAGAATGGGTCAGTTTTCAAACTAAAGATGTTCATTGAATGAAAACCTTATTTGATTAAAGATGAATAAATAAAAGAGCACCAGTCTATTTTAGGTTGTGCTAGATAATTTCCTTTACTGCTATATACCAGGTTTATTGGTGTATCTGTCTGACTCTGTTGACACAGTGAGTGTTCTCGTACATTGTGCTACGTATACGTTAAAGTCGTGTAAAAGGAAAGTCATGGCACTTGCATAGTCTCATGGATATAAACCGTGTGCAGGAATAAAAATAGACTCACGCAATAGAAAGCTGTTACTATGAAACACTTGAAAAATAAAAGCACTGCTTATAAAATATGCATGCTTCCTTTTTCTCTACAATGACAATCATCCGCATTTTATCTGTTACACATGCCACCAGTGTGCCTGCACTTTAGTTGAACTAGGAATGACAGTTTTACATTTGTATTTCTCGTTTATAAAAATGAAGAGAGAAAAGTACATTTGGATTTCTGTGTGGGAAAAAAACACATTTCCCTTAAATGCTTTCTTTATATAGACGTTGAATATGAAAAGTCAATGCACTCGTATTGAAATTTTAACTTTTCTTGATGTAGACTGAAACCACACAAATCACGGTAGACGTTAATACATTTAATATGATCTTTAAATCGATAATATTTATGTGGACACCAAATGGATCAATTCTTTAAAACATAATTAAAAAACTGTCAAATAATTTACAGTGGGTGGACTATGAAAACAGGATCGTGTTAAACTCTATTCATGATGTACCTTTACTCTAGGATACTCTAAATGACAAGCTTAAATGACTTAATCCAGACCTGTTCACTGGCTTCCAAGAGAAACTGTCATATCTGTGTTATTTTCATTGTGCAACAGACAATTATTACTTTTTTATTTTATTGTGTTGAATGGATGTCATATAAAACATACGATATATACATATACACTTAACCTAGCTTACAGTGGAAATCACAGTGACTTCCATTATGACATGTATGTGCGTCTATGATGCCTTATGTGCATACATATTTAAAGTGAAAATGCATGTCAAAATATATATATTTGAATGGATATTATTAGTCATGGCATAAAAAATACATTCACTAAAATTTGCACAAATATTTCACAGAACTAAGAAAGTGACTTATGATTTGTGGAGTAACTTTGTAGCTATTGAAGACCCACCCAGGAATGTATTATGGAGTAATACAACTTGTCCTCGATGCCTAGATTGGCAAACAGCATTATGTGGTCTTGGGATTTTTAAGTGTAGTTTTATAAGGACATGATATGCATCTAAAATCTGCTTTTTCTATTAGAGCTTGCAGGAGCCATCACACCTGCATTCATACTCATATTACTATGTCTATCCTCTGTCTGTACTCCCACATCTGATGCTCACCTACAAGACTTCTCCAGGGCTTCACCTTTTCTGTGGAATTCCCTTCCCTTCTCCGTTAGACTGTCACCCAGTCTCCACTCCTTCAAAAAATCTTTGAAAACACACTTCTTCAGAAAAGCATATCATTTAATGCCGGTTGTCATTTACCCCTCCCCCCCTCCCCCCCATGACTCCTCTCCTTCAACTGTCAAAGATAGCCAAAGTTCTCAGTGAATACTTTTATAGCAACCTATTTCATTACCCCTACTTATACCCTTTGTGTCACTATACCACACTCCCTCTAGCATGTAAGCTCATTGGGCAGGGTCATCAACCCCTTTGTTCCTGTGCATCGATTTGTCTAGTTACAATTACGTGTCTGTTAGTCCACCCATTGTACAGTGCTACTGAATTTGCTGGCGCTATATAAATAATAAAGTAATAATAATATTCCTTATGTAGTTGGGTCATGTCTAATGAGTATGGCTACAGCAAGTATTACACATTCAAGCAATGTTTTATAAGTAGGCAAGGCAAATACCATCATCTAAACCAGAGGTAGGTAACCTTTGCCACTCCAGATGTTGTGAACTACATCTCCCTTTATGCTTTGCCAGCATCATTGCTGTAAGAACATTATGGGAGGTTTGGTGTATAACATCTGGAGTGCCAAAGGTTGCCTGGTCTAAATAATACATTAAAAACAATAATATTTTAAATGCAATTTACTTTCTTAAAGACATTCTAAATTACTTTCACACTGCACCTCCTTTAAGAATTATCCTTTAAACTGTTTATTCATTACAAACCTTATTTCGAGACAATAAATTATATTTACAATTTTGAAATTTTAATCTCAACGACAAATCAAGATGAAACAGTTTCATGCATTTTTTAAAGCACCTGATACATTAAGGTATGAGCATATTAATCTCGATAACAGTCAACGTCTTGGCCATGGCAATTACAGTGAAAGATGCTGAGCCAAAGATATCCATTTACTTGTAACAAAATGCTTCGTTTTAGCCAGATACAGGTCAAAACATATTGTGAAGTGCTTCAGAGTTGAAAAGATAAGATGCACTTTTCTTATTATTATTTTAAAAATATCTCTATGTCAACAGTCTTCATATAATGTATCTTAGGAAGAGGAAAAGGAAGTTAATATTGAGTAAAGTACTTTGTGAGGGTATATGATTAAACACAGTTGAAGATAGAAGGGACAGTTTTCGGACAAAAAGATGGAGAACAACTAGCGCAATATGTCAGAAACATGGAAAAAAAAGTAAAATGGGGAAAAAATTAGGATAATAAGGAGAAACATAGCTGAGCATCGTGTTAAAGCACAAGTCAGAAGGGCTGAATGAAATTGCAAGACAAAGCATTACATGAAAGACTGACAGAATAGTCTGGTGGAGTACGGTATGAAAAAAAGTCAATACGTGTGGGACACAGTGTGCCTAAAGGAATAATATAGGGAAATGATACACTGTAATGATATAGAGGGGAGACAGCATAAAACACAAAGGACAAAAGCAAGGAGTAGGAGTGGGTGAAACATAGTGAAAAGGAAAAGATATGGAATTAAATTGTGAATTATAATGAGGTGGTAAAGTGTAACCATAGCTGATATTGATGGATTAAAGAGGACGAAACAAGGTGAAATGTGAAGGAAAATATTATGGAAAAGAGATTTGATTTTCAATAACCACTGGATAACAGTGATTAGAGATATTTTATTATGTTTATAAATATGTCTCAACATTATGATCTCCCAAAAAATGCTGCACAAGTGGAATAAAATTTGCTAAACACTGGTGAATCATATGGCACAGTGGAAAAAGTAATACGTGGCAATACAAATCAGTAATTACCATTCCTATATATATATAAGATACCAAAATACCAGAGTATTGCAGTATGCAATGATACCATTTTTTATTGGACTAACATATTATTTCAAAGACAAGCTTTCAAGAGTTTTCCTCTCTTCCTCAGGTCTGAAGCAATACTGATCAATCTGATAGAGTTAAACACTTAAAACAACTGATTTTAGAGAAAGGGAGGGAGAGGAGTGAGTGGGGTGTTATAAACAGCAGAAGATGTGCCTGAAAGTTAAAGGTGCAGGTTGCTAGATTATTGATTTTCCTCTGTTTATTAACTTGTTTTCTGGCTATTCTCAGCCAACCCGCAACTTTCACGTTCAGGCACATCTTCTAGTTATTCTGACACTCCACTCTCCCCCCCATATCATTGAATACTGCAATACTATGGTATTTTGACATCTTGTCTACTGGACTAATACGACTAATCCAATCTACACTATAAATAAATATATATATATATTTAAGGTTTGGCCTGTAGTTGTAGGAGGGGCTTGGTTTTCCTTCTTAAGGGCGCCAGACCTCTCCCCATTACCGTTTTTAGACTGGCGATTTGCCCTCTTTTATTATAGGCCCACCGCATCGTTGGTTCCGGCACACCACAACAGACTTTTTTCATATTACTATATGTCTCATATAGGGACCTCACATAACTACTTCTAATATGCTCTCATTATGGCTTTTATGCCCTGACCACAAATATATATACAGTTATTCAAAGTCATGATTGATGGCAACCTAATTCATAAATCATTGAAAATCGTGCATTTTCTTCAATATTGCCCTTTGATATGACTTTTAGTAAACTTGCCTTTACAAACAATCTGCAACAATGATTGATATAAAGACATTATTACAAATTATATAGTTTCTTCACTATATTAGTACAGAATGATGGAAAATAAAACAGCCTCAACAAGAGTATTATATCACAACTGTGTATATATATATATATATATATATACATATATATAATCACTTTAAAATATGTATAAGCATTTGTAAAATAAAACACATAAAAAATAATCTGAAAGCCTAAATGGACAATACAGTCAACAAAACTTTAGATTGGTGTCTAGATAATACCCATGTAGTCTTACTGCTCACTTCCATGCAATTTAGGCATTTAATCACTTTTATTTATGCCCGTGCAGCCCTAACCACACCTTCCCTGGCTGTGACTGATACAGCCTGCATTAAAACACATTGTTTTTTATTTTCAGTCAGATGTAACTTACTTTGACAGTTTTGTTATCTCCTGCTATGTAAATTGAACTTTAATTGCATACAGGAGGCTCTTGCAGGGTTAAGCAAACTGTTAACAGAGCAGGAGATAAGACATTCTAAATTAATCAGAATTTACTATAAAGGAAGTATAAACTTTAGATGACTCTCTAAAGGAAGTGTTTAGGAAGGCTGTGCAAGTCACATGCAGGGAGATGTGACTAGAGCTGCATAAACAAAGTGATTTAACTCCTAAATGGCATGGAATTGAGAAGTGAGACTGAAGGGGCATGATCTATGCACGGAAATTGTTTTATTAAGCTAAAGCTGTTTTGGTGACTATAGTGTCCCTTGAAAAAATATAAAAAAAATATAATGTCTCCTTTTGATACACAGCAGGATGTGTTTTCCATAGGTTGTCCTAATTGGTTATAAAAGGTTAAGATACACTAACAAATATTCAAAGAAGGTCAGACATTGAGTGTGACTTGACATTTAACCGAAACAATTCTGATGTCATTAGTTGAGTAGATCATGTGTATACATATACATTTTATTGCAAAAAAAGCTTAGGAACAGGAGAAAAAAAAAGTGTCTAATAGTTGTGCATTCCTTATAAATGAAGTAGGTTTTCAAGACTGACAATTCACATCATTCTAAATGGGAAGCCATCAGATAAGTCAGTAGTAGGAATTTACTGTAAGATTTGCATCCTGAGTGAAATTGCTCATTGGTGAATTGAGGGCACGTTCCAAGGACAGGATCAACAGCAATGGCAGGCTATGATAATAGCAAAGATGAAAAACACAGGCAGATGTCTTCTCTTCAGCCCCACATATATTGCTATTAAATTTACTTATATGTTTGTATGTATAATTGTGATACAGTACAAAAAATAAAAATCTTAAAAAACATAAATAATACCTCAGTTATAACCAGATTCAAGACAACGAGATCCGAGTTATGACTTGTCTTGACTAGTCTGGCCTTTTATGAGAGCTTTCATTTTTCATCTAGGATGTTATGATTAACCATTTTTATTCAGATACTTTGCATGAAGCAAAATGACAAATGATTGATGATGTTGAGCCATATCAATGCATAAGTGATGGTGCATGATGAAATAAAATAAATTTCATCATTTGAGCACAAGAATACTTTTAGAGCCTAAACCATAACCAAATCATTAACCTCAATTTAAACTCAAACTTACAATATTCAACCATAACTCTAAACACAGCATCAATGCCTAACCCTAACCCTATATTGTAACCCATTTATCTAGCCTTGCTACAAATTCTGTTTCAAAACCGTACCCCTAACCTTAAACTCTTATTCAAATCATTCACTCCACCATAATGTGTGTATACTGCTGGGCACAATCAGGTTTGCATCAGTTTCACCAACAAACACTTATATAAAGTATAAGAACAAGCTCCAAAAGATAGCGAAAACAAATAGGATTATAGTTAAAAATACCACCTGATATAACATATGCCAATCTGGTATAACAGATCTAAAAAAAATAAAAAATTATATATAGTGCAATACAATAGAAATTGGGGGGAGGGAGGGGCAAGTGAGAGGATTCACGAGTCAAAGAAGTATGCAGTCTTGTCTCCCCAAAAGGGGTGAAATCCGTATGGGTACTATATTTTATATGAAATCCGTATGTGCTTCAATCTGTAGCTGCAGGTCATACGGATTTCACCTCTTTTGGGAAGACAAGCCTGCATACTCCCACGTCTCGTGAGTGCTCACACTTCTCCCTTCCCTCCCTCCCCCCAATTTCTATTGTATTATACTATATATAGTAAAAACCAAAGAAAAACAAGTTACCTGCGCTCTCTCCTTAATCCCTAATTTTTACTATATATTGGGGCTGATGTGTACTGTAGTCTTTGCTGCCGCCCAGTAGTGATGGGAGTGAGCGCAGGACTTATCTTTCTGCATTACACTATATATAGTTTTGTTCTTTTTTTTTAGATCTGTTATCCCAGATTGGCATATGTTATATCTGGTGGTATTTTTTATCTATAAACCTATTTGTGTGGTTTATCTTTTTGAGCTTGTTCTTATACTTTGTATGAGTGTTTGTTGGTTGGTTAAACTTTTTGTGGTGTTGTGAGGTTCACCATACAAGCTCCTTTTCTATTTGCACTACCTCTATAGTAAACTATTTCTTGTTTGCACTTTGAGTTTTGCATTAGTACTGCTCTTTGCCATTGATCATGCAAAAGTAGTGTTTAACGCCATTTTGCACATACACCCTAAATTAGCTCCACACATGACAATTATTTTGAGGCTTTACTGACTCTAGTTTTTAAGTAGACATTTTAAGGGGAACCCACAACATCCCTTGGTTTTTAATATTATGCTTACTTATCCTCTATGTATACCAAATATATGTTTGTCAACTGTTAAAAATAAAATTAAATGTATAAATGCACACCACTGTATTTACATTGATTCTGGAACTAGCACCTCCATCTTGGCTCCCTGCCAATCAACATTACAAAAAACTGTCTTTGCACCCGCCACTAAACACTGAGTGAGCTCAGAGAGAGCAGAATAAACAGAAACAATGGTTTCCTTTAGCGTAATGTGTGCCCTAGCTGTGCCAGGATGAAACTAGATTGTAATGCCAGTTTCTTTATTTTGCATTTAGAAAGAGGAATACTAAGCAGCACACTAAAGAAAGGGTTAATACAAGTTGTAGGTAAATTTCAATGTTTTACTCAATAGTGCAATTTCTAAAGAAGTTATGGTTACCTTATAATACAGTGTTGGAATGTTCTGAAAACTAATTAAGAGAGGTAATGAAAACTAACTATTTTTTATTTCACAATATCACTTTGATACAGTTTATGTCAAAGTTAAAATTAATAACAAACTTTAAAAAAAGTACTTAAATATTATTGTGAACACTTTATTTAAAAAAGTTGTTACAAACATACATAACAATAAGCACAGTTAACATGTCCACGCTATGTCAGCTACAATGTAAGGATCTTTTTTGGAAAACATTTTTATTTTAAATGCATAAATTAAACATGGCAGAAGAAATCTTTTGAGGGTACAGTGTCTCTTTAAATAATTAGGTCGCACAATAAATCATGCAAAGGAATGTTGCCTAAAATTGTCCTTTGAATAAAGATTTATTTGTAACAGAAACTTGCTAAAACATGTTAAATTTCCTCCGTGAGATTTAGAGAACAGGAACTAATAACTCATGGTGTATTACAGTAGATAAAAGCCACCTGCAGGGGAATGAAAAGGTATATTTACATAGTGTTAGGGACAAAGGAGGCCCCACTTTGCAAGACTGAATTGGAGTTTGAAAACATTGAGTTTTGCAAGTTAAAAATTCAATAAAAAGAAGGGCTTTAAATAATCAGAGATTAACTTGCAGTAACTCCTAATATGTCAAATGATTTTGTCATTTTGCTTTAAAAACTCTATTATTGTTTCATTCTGTGAAACTTGAAATGCAGTATATACAAGACTGACATTTAGAACTAAAACAATTCATTTATTTGACACCTAAAGTAAAATCTTTAAATTGAGCTCTCATATTCTAATAATAATTTAATAACTGTTTTAAGGCAATGTATTTCTTTGAAATCATCTTCTATAAATATTGATATTGAAAATGTCCGTATATGCTATATCTAGAGGTACCTTGAATTGTATGGTTCATTTGGCAAAATCACAGAAATCGGAAGAAAGAGAAAGCGAATAAAAACAAAGTAGGGTGCAGTATGTATTAAGATTATTAGCTGGTATAGCACAAAATCCAATTTCTAGTCACGTGGAGCAGAGCCAACAAATCCTTGGCTCTGGATATATACAGCTCTGAGACCTTTCAGTGGTGGCAGCAGACTTCTTTCTGAGTTGACTTATTTATAAAAATATTCATGGCAAACAAATTTTCACCTCAACAATTACATCTACATAGAACACATACATTGATATAATGGACATACACATACTAAATGTTACTTACCCTGTAAGAAGCTAATTGTTCAGGCTTTTAGGTGTTATTACGTAATTATTTTATATAAGTGGAAACTTGCCTTCTATGGAATCAAGGCAAGACAAAAACCACCAGACACCATCAAATTAATCACAAAAAACAAATTAGACAACTATTTAAAGCGATACTATAGACCCCAAAACAACTTTAGCTTGATGAAGCAGTCTTGGTGCACAGCCTACCTAAACACTTCCTGTTCCTTAAGGATTACGCTTCACCAAGCAATTTTTGCTATTTTTTCTAAGTGTGGGTTCAATCACAATTTTTATCTTTTTCATTTATTGTACCAACACATATAGTATTTTATACCATTTTTTTAAAGGACAAAAATCTTGCATATAACAAGGTTTATTTAAGATGTATTTCGTAAACCTGATGTGTGCTACTCCTGTACAAAACCCAATATTGTGTTCAGCTACATCTTCTAAGTACAGCGAAACTACCAATGTATGCCATAGACACTATCATCTGAAGCTACTGCGCCATATATAAGATACATGACCACTTCAGTTTTTACAGTTAGAAATTTGATTAATGAAATTTGATTAATGGATTTTGGAGCATTATAGCAGTTTGATTGTTCAATTTACCACACAAAGGCCTACCATTTGTGAAAGTAGACACTCCAGAGTATCTGTTGTGTCTTAATTTTTTTTTATTTTGTTTGCATTTGTTTTTTACTGGCATGTTGCATTTTTGCTGAATATTTTGTAAATCCCATGTGTTCCACTGTGATAAAAACTGACAAATTATGTTCTGCGGGATCCTCTGAGTGCAACAATACTAAAAATGTATGGATTTTTCACTAATTTGTGATGGTGCAGTGTCATGTAAGAGGTTTCCAGCTTATTAAGGGTACATTTTCATTGATGGACATTATGGAGCTATGTCTTATTTTGGATAATTCTAGCAGGTTGCCAATTCAAACTACTTCATAAAGGCCTAACATTTCTTAAAGAAGACAAGGTATTTCTCTATTCAATTCACAAAATACTATGAGTTAGAAGGAGGCAGATCAGATACCCCAGAAGCACTGTGATTGCTGTAACTTGCTGTCACAGCGATCACATATACTGGGACATGTAATTTGCTGTTGCTGATCTACCGTGGACATTGAGGCACCCAGGAATTGCACAAACCCCTTGAATTTGTCAATGAATTTATATGTGTCTGTGAGTGTTTTGTCAAATCAGCTAGAGTCTGTTTTTGTCCGTGAGTGTTTGTGTGTTTGTCAGTGTATGTCTGTCAGTGAATGTGTGTGTGTCAGTGAGTGTGCCTATGTCTGTCAGTGAATATGTGCATGTCAAATCAGTGAGAGTTTGTGTTTGTCAGCGATGTCTGTGTGTTTGCCATTGAATGTGTGTGTGACTGCCAGTGTGTATCTGCCAGTAGGTGTGTGCCTGCCAGTGAGTGTATCAGTGAATCAGTGTGCATCTGTCAGTGAGTGTGTGTATGTCAGTGAGTGTGTGTATGTCAGTGAGTGCATGTGTCTCTGAGAGTGTGTTTATGTCAGAGTGTGTCTGTTAGTGAATGTGTGCATTAGTAAAACAGTGTATGAGACAAAGACTGTCTGTCAATGACTGTATGTCAGTGTGTGTGTATCAGTGAGGACATGTTGTCTGTCAGGCTGCCCATCCACACTGTCATTCCCACACTCTGCCCCCACATGGTCAGCCCCACACCTTGCCCTCCACACTGTCACCTTCCTACACCATGCCCCTAAATTGTCACATTCCCCACACTGCCTCGCTATACTTTCACCTTCCTACACACTGCCTCCCTATACTGTCACTTTCCTACACACTGTCACCCCTTCCAGTCCTCAGGTAAGGTAATTTAATTTAAATGCCTCACCCCCAGCACTTATCCAAAACTACATGCACTACACAGACACTACTGCGTACACATACACTGTATCCACTACACAGACACTCCATACACTAGAGACACTGCAATCACTACACAAACACAGACACTGCATATACTATACAAACACACAATATATTTAATACACACACTGCATACAATATACACACTGCATACAATACACACTACATCCATGACATGAAAGTAGGGTGAAGAAAAACCATGAGGGAACCAAGAGAGGGAAACATAGACATGGATGGAAAGGGGAGGGGGGGGGCAGAAAGGATATGGATTCTCCAGTCCATGGGGTAGGTGTGAGCTGAACGGACCTAAGGTGTGACACATTACCTACCTGGCTGAAAGTGCTGTTTGCAGAGGGATTAAGTGAGCATGTGTATATACATATACACACACATGTTTTATAAATGCCCCCATACGTTTGTCCCTGGTCCACCATGTGCCCCCCTAAATATGAATTCTATTATTATTATTATTATTATCGTCATTTATATAGCGCCAACAGATTCCGTAGCGCTTTACAATATTATTAGAGGGGGGGTTTAACTATCAATAGGAACGTTACAAGAAAACTTAAAGTAACAATAGAGATAAAATTCTGGAGCTGCCACTGGTCAGTGTCTCTACCCTCTGCATGGAAACATGGAACTTTCCCCATAGAGATGCACTGATTCAATGCATCTCTATGCGGAGATGCTTATTGGCCAGGGTGGAATTTGGCCCTGCCCCCAGCCCACCTCCTTTGCTATCTCAGCCAATTTAATGCTTTCCTATGGGAAAGCATTGTGATTGGCTGAGATAATCCCTTCTGATGATGTCAGCCAAGGAGACAGATCAGGGGCAGAGCCAGCACCAGCAGACTGTCATAAAGGTAAGATTTTATTATATTTAGGTGGGCAAGGGGAAGGGGGGGGGGACCTATGGGGGCTAGATAGTGATTTTAACACTATAGGGTCAGGAATAAATGTTTGTGTCCCTGGCCCTATAGAGTGCCTTTAGATACTCCCTCTTGCCCCTACCTACTGTGCCATGAGTATGTCCACTAAACAGGAAACAGTCAGTGGTGGGTAGAAGCAGGAGGGACACTTTAACCTCCCTTATACTAATATGGGGTCATATTGACCTCATAGAGTCTGAGGGCTACATCTATTTTTAAATATTACAAGAAGGCAGCCACAAGCCTGTAGCTCTCTCCTTGAAATATAAAACGAATGAAAGAAAGAACGTATTTCACGGACAAAATTTCATCCACAAGCAATATGTTCTTCATTTCATTTGCATAATTTGTATTCGTCCATTTGTCTGAAAACTAATGCCCAAGTCTATCAGATATTGTATAATGTTAGTATGTACTGTCAGACCCCAGTGCCAGGAAAGCCATTGAAGAAGGCAACGGCATACCCCCTAACATTTCCAGTGGGCAAATAAGGATACTGACATTTTAGGGTTGTGGCTAGGGGAGTGACCAGGGGTAGGGTGGTTCTGAAAAATCTTAGGTTACTTACTAATAAGAACTTATGTAATTTAGAACAAGAACAATATATCTAATTTGCACAGATTGATTTCTAAACATATTTATTGTGACTTAATGAAAAACAACTTTCAGTATTATTGCCGTGGAGCTCTGGTATCCACTCAGATACTTAGAACAAGAACAATGTAAACGGGGACTGTCCCTCCTAAATAGGAAAACTCCGTAGGTATGCAATGCTTACCATGTGAACTTTTCAGTTGCCAACATCGGTGGAGACATTGAAGGATTTTTTGTTTGGAATTCCTTCAGCATTGTGAATTGTGCTGCACTTACTATTTTATTCCATACATTTGTAACCCTCATTTTGGGGCTGAGCCATTGAAATATGTTTCCAAAAATCAATCCTTCGGATACAGTGCTGATGCAAAGATCAAAGATACACAGTTTGTTTTATAGGACTGCACTCTGCATCATACACAAACATTGCAGTTACAAATACTCAAATTATTTTATAATCTTATCAGTCAAACAACTGTTAGCATAAGGAGTTGTTTTGGCAAATGCCAGGTAAAATACATACAACACTGCCAAAATTCCCTTATTTCCTTCCACATTTCAACCTGTGTTCTTTGTATTTAGCATAATTTGCAATAAATGATCATCCCCAATATGGCATTGTTCGAGAATTAAAGGGACACTGTAGTCACCAGAACAACTACAGCTTATTGAATTTGTTCTGGTGAGTAGAATCATTACCTTCAGGCTTTTTGCTGTAAACACTGTCTTTTCAGAGAAAATGCTGTGTTTACATTTCAGCCTAGTGATAACTTCACTGGCCACTCCTCAGATAGCTGTTAGAGATCCTTCCTGGGTCGTGGCTGCCTAAAATGCACCCAAACATTCATTATCTCCTCCCTCTGCATGCAGACACTGAAGTTTCCTCATAGAGATTCATTGATTCAGTCTCTATGAGGAGATGCTGATTGGCCAGGGCTGTGTTTGAATGGTGCTGGCTTTGCCCCTGATCTGCCTCTTTTTCACTCTCAGCCAATCCTATGGGGAAGCATTGTGATTGGATCAGGCTACCACTTCTGCTGATTTCAGCAGGCAGTGTGGGCAGGTCTAAAGGAAACAGTAACAAAGTAAGCAGCTCCAGACTTGAATACAAGTAAGATTTCTATATTTAGGGAGGCATGAGGGGCTCAAGGGTGGCTAGATGGTAGTTTTAACACTATAGGGTCAGGAATACTTGTTTGTGTTCCTGGCCCTATAGTGCTCCTTTAAATAATATGCATGTTTTAATGTAAGCCTCATTTTGATTTAAAAACAATAGAATTTCAGTAAATTCACCTGCCTAGTAAAATATATTATTATTATTATGCTCACAATCCCTCTATGCTACTGGCATTATTAATGACACATACTATCCCCAAGGTCAATGTAATGTGTGAGAGAGTATGACATTGATAGATCCTGATCATTTTACAAAAGGTAAAAAGTATGTTGGCTTTCAAACATTACATTCCGCCCTCTGAATGCAATAACGGCAAATGATATATTCTTCTATCTAAACATATATTTAAAATGTGTATTCTGACCTACAGGTTTGTTGATAAAACTGTGGTCTGTAACAGAAAGATACCTCAACAATTTAATTAATTGTAACCCTGCAAACAATAAACAACATGCAAGCTATCAGCATTCTATAAGTAGCCCGATCATTGATATGATGTAAATGGAACACATTGTTATCTAATAACAGCAGTTAGATGAGTTCTACCATGCCTTTTCTGAGACAGTGAGTGGCTTTATTAAATGTATTTATAAAATATTTTACCAGGAAGGCTAGATTGAGATGTCTCTAATTTTCAAGTATGTACTGGAATATCAAAGTATTAAGCAGGTTATGGACACCAGATCCAATTGCAGCAATTATCTGAGGACCAATATCATCAGTTGTGAACTTAAGAAACAGGCCTACCAGTAGCAACATACAATTACAATTATTTATGTAACACCAACATATTCTGCATCTTTGTACAATAGGTAATACACGACAAACAATTAATTCTAACAAAACATGATTGACATACAGAGACACTAGGTAAAGAGGGCTCAGTTTAAATGAGCTTATAATTTAAACTGATAAAGGACAAATACAGAGAGGGAAGTGAGGGATTTAAATGATCTGAATATACCTAAAAGGATGGGAGAGCCGTTGGAAGGAGAGAGCACAGCAAATGGAAGACAGCAAAGGAAGGTTATCAATCATAAGGTGTTAAGTGGTGAACTTCTCTGTATTGGAGAATATTTTTAAGGGCTGTAGAGATGGGAAGTGTCGTTTGTGGTGCGGGAGGGCATTCCATATGTAAGGGGCAGCTCTGAAGGTGTCAGCCTGGTGTGTGGTATGTGAACAGGACAGTAGTAGGTTATTAGTGGAGCGAAGAGGCTGTGCTGGAACATATCTTCTAATGAAGGAGATGATAGGAGCTGGGGCATAGTTACGAAAAAACTTTGTAAGTAAGCATATGAACTTAAAACCCAAATCCTATATAAAACATGAAGCCAGTGTAGAGCTCGACATAGGGATTAGATTTGAAAGTTATGGGATGTAAGGTAGATGACTCTGGCAGAGGTGTTCATTTTGGACTGTAGAGGGGCAATCTGAACTCTTTTCTTTCCAATATTCAGAGGGTTGCAATAATCAAGGCTGGAAACATGGACAAGCGTTTTGGTCATGTCCTAGGTGGGAAAGGGACATGTTTATAAAATAGGACATTCATAGCCTTTGAAGCAGGAAAAGTGTTTGGTCTTGGAGAGGTTAACTTTTAGGATTTATGAGGTTATCCAGTCAGAGGGTAGGCCACACAATCTAGTACATGGGTAGAAAGGTAGAAAGATCAGATGGGTATCATCAACATAGATATGATATTGAAATTCATATGATGACATCAGGTCACCAAGAGAGGCATTGCAAATTGAGAAAAGAAGAGGCCCAATTACAAGGCCCTGAGAAACTCAAACTGAAGACATTGAAAGCACAGTTAGAGAGGTTATTGAGAGCCAGGAGACCAAGGTTCTGAAGAAGAGAAGTGAGTGGTCAACATGGCTGAAGGCATCAGAAAGAACAATAAGTATATGTAGGGAATAATGGTCATCACTAAGTCATTAGACACTTTGGTCAGGTCAGTCTCTGAGAGCAAAAGACAGATTGAAGTGGGTGATGTAGTGACTTTGAGTTCAGATAGTCTGTAAGTGGAGTATAGACAAGATATTCAAGAAGCTTGAAGGCAAAGGGATGTAGAGAGATAGGACAATAGTTAGGCAAACTATGTTAGGTCAAGAAAAGGCTTTTTTTATATGGGCATGATTAATGCATATTTGAAGGACAAGGGAAAATGTCAGATGGAAGAGAGGAAAGAGAGAGATTGAAGACTTTAGTCAGATGCAAATAAGAGAGACTGAATAAGATGCCAGGGAATGGGATCAAGGGGACAGAGAGTAAGGCAGGATGAAAGGAAAAGAGTAAAAATCTCCTCTTCTGAAACTGAAGAGAATATACATTTCCCAAAAGATAGGAAAGGCTAATTGCATTCTATCTGCCTTATATGACCAAGAACTGTGGGCCTTTGATCATAAAAGGATACTTTTATAACCACTACAGTTCATTGTAGTAATTATGATGCTATGGGTCTGTGAGAGCAATTCCCAAATTCTGTCAAACCATGTTTGAGTTGTTGAACATAAACTTTGTGTTTATTTATTTATTTATATGCGTTAAGTAAAATGCATTAATAAAAGACACAGAACAGTTGGGTAATAAATTATAGCTTTGTAAAATGTGTTGAGTGTTTTTAAAGTGTGTTAATGGAATGCAAAGGTTTGAAAGCTGTGTTTAAAAACACAACAGATCTTTTGACAAATGTACAATTCTCAATGGTTCATTAATTAGGTAACAGTATATATGTTTTCAGTCTAAATTTTTAATATGTATCAATATTAATTTGAAAATCAATCTCATCAATATGAAATTTGCACTCCAAATCTCTAAATTTATAATGCATTTGAATACATTAATGCATATATCAATTCTGGAAGAAAGCCACTGAAAAACATATAATCTTATGGAGCAAAATGTGGATTTGTGAGATTATATTAATCTATTCCGAAGTGCTTTTGAATAAGCATCAGCTCAAAAACCTATAGAAAGGAAAAACATTCAGAAATACTGAATTATATTAGAGTGGAATATGCTTTTTAAACTTACTCTGACTCTCAAAAAGTACATTTTAAGCCTCAAGATCCATTTGTTGTGGAACTGCCTAAATTAGATTTAAGTGGATGCAAGCCAAACATATTCCTACTTACAAAAAAAGGTTTCTGATCATGTTGTGAACAGAAATGGCTAAAATGTATATAGTAAATGTTAAAAAAAATGTGTACTTTAAACTAGGTGTTAACATGATACAAAAGATTCACTGATTCACTTAAAAGCAGCACTGTCATTTCCCCCTGCCCCCCGTCCACAGCGCAAAATGAGTGTTTTATAAAACTTTAATCTTTAAGAAATACTCATATTGACTGTGAAAAGATATACTCAGACAAAGTAGGGATTTCTGGGTGGAGCTACTGCTGTCAAGAAGTTTCAATCCTGCCAGATATCACCAGTGACGGCTGCACGGAAATTGTCTCTATCTATGAAGGATCCTGGGTTCACGCATGAGCGAGAGTACAGCAGTACAGCAGTGACGTTGGCTCCTGGCAGCTGAAGTGGACTGGCCGGAAACTATGTCACCATCGGTGATCTTTGCAATTTATGCAAAGTCTCCAGATAGAGATAGTGCTGCTTTAACAATGTCGACATTATTTGAGAAGTTGACCATCTTTCTACCCAGCTTGAATGTAATTGCACCAGCAATAGTGCAGCAGGATTTTAACCCCTTAAGGACCAAACTTCTGGAATAAAAGGGAATCATGACATGTCACACATGTCATGTGTCCTTAAGGGGTTGATATTGTATATAATTATCAGTGTCATTAACTCATAAGAGAGGGGCACAAGGCTGTACCCAGTAGACTTGTGCACAGTGGAAAATTTCTATTTTGCCGAATCTCTTCATTTTTTGGGGACTGAGAAAGATTTGGAAAGCAAATCAGACGAACCAAAAAGGCATACAAATTGGACAATTGATGTACTGCAAAATACACACATAATATTAACATTATATATGTTTTTTTGCAGTACATGGTTGGTGCATTTATAATTATATATTTAAAATGTATTAAATATATAATTTTTTTATAATATACAAATATAGATTTGTTTTTTACTGCTCCTCCTTGTTTTCCTCTACTGGTCACGTCTCACTTGATCTGTAAAATATATTCAACATATACTTGGTTATTTACTAAAGTATATGTTGATATTGATTGATATTTCCTGTCCTAATGTGTTTTATACCCCACCTCCTATAGACTGTAAGCTCGTTTGAACATGGTCCTCTTCAACCTATTGTTTCTGTAAGTTTTCTTGTAATTGTCCTATCTATAGTTATATCCCCCCTCCTATAATATTGTAAAGCACTACGGAGTCTGTTGGTGCTATATAAATAGCGATAATAATAATAATAATAATAATAATAAAGTGAGAATTCAAAGTAAATTCTAAGTACATTTCAAATTTAAGACCACAGTAGCAAAACTGAAAACATAGCTTTTTATAACATAGACTTTATTTATCAGAATTTATCCAGTTAACTATTTCAACAGTAAGTCAAAGGAATGTGCTAAGCCATTGCATGTTTCATTTAGTTAGGCTTAAAGTTTGGAAATTTGAACGATGACCCAATCGTCTCAGATTCAGACGAATTACGGTCCATAAGTCTAGTACCCAGCGCTGTAATTTCTCTGGGTAGAGTAGCGCACAGTATGCAGAATGTTTAGGGGAATGATTAGAGTTAGAGCTTGCATTGTTTAGGGATAATGGGTAGTAGACTTGGGATGGACTCAGGTTTTAAGGGGACATTGGGTTAGGGAACATCTACCTTTACATTGCTTTGTACTGTAACTTCTCCGATTCACCTGAACCTAAACTAAGATGATATCTGTGCTGCTGAGGACCTAGACCCCTCTCCTCCCCTATTAGGTTGAAAAAGGATATATAACAAAACAGAAAATTATGAACATGTTTAAACAACTGATTAACAATAAAATCTCCATTTCTGAATTTCCCAACTTAGTCATTATGACCTAGCTTTTTCAAATCAGATGAAAACCCAGTCATTATTTTATACATATTCAATAAGTTAATAATTTATGATTCCCATAGCCCTTTTCATCCAGTTTTATTTTATTGAAGCCTGCCGCTCCATTTTCTAATCAGCAGTGAATATACTTTCTTATTCTTTGTTATCATATCCTCTATAGTAGTTAAAATCTTCCTCTAACTTTCCAGTAATTTTCCGCACAGCAGAGCTCTTCCCAATAAAGAACAGCCGTCATTCAGTTTATACCCATGTAGTAAACTGACATGTCTCTTCTATTAAACCAAACACCTCCCATCAATATTTACTTTGGATTTAGTACTATAATCTCTTGATGTAGGTTACGGTATTAACGGTTCATCAGAAACATTCTACATAGGAGGTCTCTTATTTCTCTTTCTATGCAGCAGATAGATTTAATTATTACCATTAAATCCAGTGATACTAAGCTGGTTGTTTTTTTTTTTTGTTTTTTGTTTTTTGCTCTTGTCTGGTAATTTGTTTTCTTTAGTATGTGTATTATTAATTTCAGAAGCAGGTGCAATAGCAGAGCTTTGACATACATATGGCTTGTAGAGTTTTTTTCCAAATATTCAGAATAAACTCTTATTTTGTCAAGTACTAAATAGGGCAAAGGTGACCATCATAAAATAATTGCTGAAGCAATGAGCAGTTGCTTATTGACACAAACAAAATGTATTTAGGGACCCACAGGGTTCCTGATTAAATAATATAACCTTGGGGTGTGCTTTATCTATTAAACTAGATTGCGGCATAATTGGAACTCTCCATCTTCGACACGCAAACAAATTCTTTAACACCATTCAAAGTTACCGGAACTCACTCAGTACCACTTGATATTGTCACTGGTGGACTAAGGGAATGCGATCCCCTAAATTATATAAGAAGAAAGACGCTCCTGTGGTTCCCTTTTCCCCAACTTCTCACAGACATATAAAGAGATGCAGGAAGCCATTGGTTTAGAAGATGTTGGCTGGGAAGGAAATGGCAACTAAAGAAAATTTTCAGACAAATTATAGAATTGCAGATTAAAAGCACAGCAGAGATAGCAAAAAGTGCCAAATCAGTCAGAGGAAATATATAGTCCCTTGGAGCTACAGCCTTATAGTGTGAGAACCACCTTTAATAGGTTGTAAATGTTCATAATATGATCACAATCACATGAATGCCATGCTTCAAATCCTATAAGCCTTGATTGGGGACCTTGCCAACTGGCATTGGAGAAATATAGGAATATGGGGTCGACCGGAAAAAAGATAACTGATGCCATGTTGGAACATGCAATCTTAAATCTCCTTCACCCACTTCTGCCAAACTTGGAATAATGACTGTAGTAGATTGATAGATTTCACAGTTCCCATCAAAGATACCTAATACTCAAGAGATTGCATGAGCACAGTTTCACTACTTTAAGACCAAAGAAGCCGTCATCTGAAAAAAATGGACTCACCAGTCAGGCATCAAAATACTTTTCTGCAATTGTACCATTACTTATCTCCTGATACTTTTCAAACGCAGATGAGATGGAGACCATCTATGAATCTGTTGTGCTCCAAATAGATTCAATTTGTTTGAGGTTATTCTTTTAAACTGATGATATTCTATAAGTACAAAAGAATGATTCACTTACCTTCATTAGATCTGAGAAGACTCCAAGTGGTGCTTGGCAAAGGAATAATCACAGGATCCCTGTGTAACCAAGCAAGGCCCAACATGGCACCTACTTTTCCCTCAATTCACCTCTTTTCCCTTTCTTCCATTTTCTGGTGATGTTAGGTGGAACAGTAATATATAACAGTGGGCTACAAAGTTCCCAACTTCCTGTCCTGCACACTGATCAAGGGATGACAAGTTCAATAGCCCTATAAGTTGAACCTATATGCAATAGTATATGAGATTAACATGTCCAATATCTCTAATACTCCACCACCCACAGATACTGAACCATGTTCCTCAGTGTCTAACCTCCCAAATGGATTTTTGTTCAGAGGTCCCCAAATCCTTGGTCCCCTAATTTCAAAACAACCAATACCCTTTGAAAATAAAAAGAGTGCCCCAGCTTCCACTTAACTTCTTATAAATATCAAACATAGCCCTGAAAATTCCATGCCCATGGAAATGTCTTTCTAATATAGAAACATAGGTTTTTACTGTTTTACACTATTGTTGCAACAGCACTGGTTAGGTAGTGACTTCCTCGCTTCTTAACTGAAGCAACAGTTAAAATAAAAGTTTATTGTCACTTTAACAACTAAAAGCTAGAAAAAGCTTTTTAAGAGCAGCTGCAAAAACCTAAACTTCCTTTCCTGGTAACAAGTGCACACATTTAGGCATAACTAGATTTTCCAAAAAGTTATGTGAAAATTGAATTATATGTCAAAACAAACGCTTCCAGTACAAGCTGAATTATCTCTCTACTAAAAAACAAACAAACAACTATTTAGAATAACTTAAAATAATAAAGCTGTAAAGAGGTGGAAATAGTAAACTGACCTTTGGAATTGCTGTAAAGTGTGCAGCATTAGACTTGTAATCTAAGGGTTAAAATAACATACAGTTTGTAGGAATGCGCATTATTTGTCTCTCGATTTATGCTTCCTAATTCAAGCATTATTTTTCTGTGGATTAGTAAGTAGAAAAAACTTTTGTAACTAATGCATAATGTATAAATAGCTGGGTAGTTACTAGTAAACACAAATATAAAAATAAAGTTGGTTTTGTTTGCAGTTAGTTCTATTTTAAAGTGAATAACTGCATTCCTGTGTCTGTGAGAAAACCCCAAAAACTATTTTTATGTCTTTAAGAAATAACATGCTCTTTAGAACCATATTGTTACCATTACAATTTCCCATATGCAATAGAACAGACTTTATTTAGACCAAAAGAAAAACTGAAAAATTTTTTTTTTTAAATGTTCTGAAAATAGACTGCTTATTCAGTAACGCCATTCACAGGAGGCTTGGCATGTCACAAATTAACTTTACGTGTCTTTCTATTCCTACTCACCTGAATGAGCAAGCTTATTTCTATGATTCATTTGCATTTAAGTAGGAACAAGTCACAATTCTACTTATTCAATCCAAAAATAAACTATTTTTTAAAGAAAAAAATATTCCATTCCTTCCCACACTTTACTATTATAAACTCCTACAGCGTTTTAATTTGGAGATGTACTGATTTATTGCAAATAAATAATTTACTGATTACCATGAAATGCTGGATAGGTAATTTTCTCCTTTTTTTTCAGTCATTTTGCTTTCTTTTTTCTTTTTGTCAGTCGCTTTAACTATTCGACCAATATATATACAAAATGGTCAGTGTGTTTATCAAACAGCTATGCGGTTATTTTCCCAGAAAATAAGGCACTAAACCATGCATTATGGACGATTGCCAACATAATTGTAAAGTGTATGCTAAAATGGCCAAGAAGCAAAGAGTTGAGTTGCAGAATTATTTCAAATCTCTTATTTTTTTCCTAGAAATTGCAATTACCAATTTAGTGAATAAACCTACAGCATTCTTGAAACGGACACTTTTAACTAAAGGTCATCCAGACACTTGTGGCAATTAACCTAAAACAATCAAATTTGATTAGGAACAATTTGGTGTGTTCTATAAAATACCAATGAAATGGTCCAAGTTCCATCCATACTTTAGGAATTTGAACATTTGTCAGATATACAAATTCCCATGAATCTCTATTTTTGGAATTATATGCTTATTTATTGTTAATCCACAAGCAGCCAGAGTGAGTGATTTTCCATGTAATTCAGGACCAATATAGGCCTATATGACCATTCAAACCTAACAGCCTTCTGGGTAATCCAAGGAGACCAGTGGGGTTATATGCAGCTTCAACCCATTGAATTGCAACAAATTACTTTTTTTCCCATACTCACATACTTCTATTTCTTCCCATATAACCCTCTTGCTAAAAAACAAACAACCAATTAAATAATGCCACATTACTTTAAACATAAATCCTAGATATATTTATTTTGTTCTACTGGAATTTGATCACTAATAATTAATAGTATATTGAGGTGAGTTTGTAACTGACTTTATTGGCATGTGCAGCGTATTGTATTAAGGTGTGTATAGAAAGAAAATTACCATCTAAATATAATTAAAAAAAATAATCATTTTGAAAACATGCTTTTTTGCTCTAATGAGAACAAAGCAATTTGACCCTGCGTGACGGTCTGTCTAGGCAACCTGGCAACCCTTTTCCATGAATGACTTGCAAAACTTAGGCCAAAAAGGCAAAAAAAAAAAAAAGAGCCAGCTTTGCTTTTTCAGGCTTTTTCAGGCTGTTTTGCTAAGTGGGTGTCAATTCACCATAATTCTCTGTTTAGTGAATAACCACATGTAGCAGATCTTTAATGCTGTTTTGTTTCAATCTGACTTTCTACAGTAGATACCTTTAGATTAGTTTCAGTATTGATCCACAGGATTTGCAACTTCACCGTCTATTTGCTTTCACATTCTTGTCTCGTAATCTCTTGTATGTGTTCAGCTTTGTTACTTGATCTCTTAAACCACTTACAAACAAACAGCGTTCTTCTTTACGCCATTTAATATGCCAGTAAGAAAACAGAGACTTATAGTCATTAATCATGAGTTATTCTGGGAGGTGGCACCTAAATCACTAATTCTGAACCCCAATTTAAATGTAAAACAATGGTTGTAGAATGAATCGTCCCTCCGCCTAGTGCCCTGTTTTTATGTAGCTCACTTATCCAGAATCTATAGAAGAGTTATCAAAGTGCTAGGTTCTAGAATGGAATGCAGAAATGTAAATAGGGTGAATTCACCAATAGAATATGACTGCTGGTTCAACTAGTTTGCATGGTGATTGCCCCCACGTTTAGTACTTTGGAGCACTTTTTAGCACACTTTGATACATCTCCATCATTGAGACAATCACCATAAAGACCAATAGTATGTTTTTCAACCTGTTTGCACCAGAATAGCCCTAACTAGCTTACCATTATTGTGACAAGAGTAATCTCACCACATTGCATTGGAGAAGCCTGGTTGCTCGCCTGTTGCCTTTAGACTATGGCCCCATGTTAAAAGACATATTTTTTACCTGCAGAAAAGATTTACTCGTTCTTTTCTGCCTGGTGTTCGGTAGATTCAATCTACCGAACAACCGCACGAATGACTGGACCACCTGGGAGCTGGAGTGTGCTGGCAATAAGCCTCCCTGAAGCTGCAATTAACCGCAGCTTAATTGACGAATGCTGTGTGGCCTCCATTCGTATCACGAACACGAGGTCGCGGCCATTTTTAACATGCGAACGCACAGCGGTGTTCAACGCTTAATTCATGGAACTGAAATCGGACACAGTTTTGTGCGAACACCGCTGATGCCGCCGACCTCCCTTCTTGTTCGGCGGGAGTGCACGAACGGCCCGGTGTTCGGGAGTTTTACTGGATTATGTTATACCCCAGATAGGGATCCCATGGAGCCCATTCGCATGAGAAATGACTGTGTAAAGACTTTGGCTCCATGGCGATTCAACTGTATTTGTGTGGTCTGAGCGCCATTCCCTTAATAATGTGCGCTCAGACCTGAGCTATCTGGGGATATGTTAAATGTATGATTTTAATGTTATGTGTCTTACATAGTGCATTTTAATAGTAATTCCTGATTTAGTATCCCCATGTGCATAATGGCGATTTGCCTTTGTCTTGGGAGATAATTGAATTACTTCTCAATTATCTCCAGGGCAGAGGGGAGGAAGCCAGGATGCATTGTGGGAATATAATGTAACTGTGTGTCCTATTTGTCTACTTGTCTGTCTTTTGTCACAGTCTCCCATTTGGTCCCCTAGGGGAGTGTCCACCAGGTGAGAGACCTGCATAAATACTGGGCAGGTAGCCCTCATTAAACAGACCACTGCTTGACCCTCAACATGGCGGTTTGTCTCGTCTTTGGGGGGATTTACTGAATGCTGATAGAGACTGATTGCTAGGAAGTGTAAGCCGCTTGGATGCTTTTCCTGTTCGTCTGCTAGCAGCGATTCGTATGGTTCCAGTTCGTGTGTTTGGAGTGCTATATTGTATGCCGTTCAGGAGTTTGGAGCATTCCCTTATTGGCGGTTCGTGAGTTTGGTGTTTTACAATAGCTGTGCCTGCATCTCTGGAAAGGGGGACGATCGCCTAAACGTTTTTTACCCCTTGTGTGCAAAACGGTCCGTTACAATTATAATTTATCCTGCCCCTGTACATAAACAGACTAATTTCTGCAGGTGCTACATATTGGAGTACAGTATAGCAATAATGTTTTGCACAAAATAAATCAAAGTAAAATGTAGAAAAAATAAGCAGTAATTAGGTCTTAGAGGCAGCTGTGGTGGTCAATGCACAAAGACTTATTTGTGCTGCCCCAGAGCCTTTACCTCTGTGAAAGAAGGATGATAAGCTTGTGAGCTTATCTGATTATACACTTTCCCCACTACAAAGTGTTGAACACAAACACCTTGTGAAGTGAAATAACACTTTCCCACACCAATATTTATGTAGCATTTTAGCTCTTTAGGCTCCAGATGTGAAGAAAGCAAAGATGTGCAAAACATTCTTCTACAGTACACTAGTGGTGGGATAATGTCTATATCTATCCCAAGTGGGACGTCTAGAGAGAATTGGCCATGGATCGATTTTTCTCACCATTGAAAATAATTTTGTGATCAAACGTCAGCATAGAGAGGTCCATTATGAACATGTGTCACCCATCTGTGCGTGGATGAGTACATGATTAGAGCTGGATAAAAAGACAGTAAGTGTATTTGTGCTTGGCCTGTTTTGAACACCTGGACAAACCTGCAGGAAATAGAGTGGGCTGCAAATAATTGACAGCCGCTAGAGGCGCTTGCATGATTCTCACTGTGAAAATCACAGTGAGAAGACGCAAGCGTCCATAGGAAAGCATTGTAAATGCTTTACTATGAGACCGGCTGAATGCGCACGCAGCTCTTGTCCTTTAATGACAACATAAGAAAACACAAAACACACAAACAAAAAGTGTATTGAATTCAAAACGCAATAAAAGTATAGGTAATCTTTATTTCAAGCTGTGATTCATTTTACCACTTGCTTAAAGTACTGTGAACTCAGCATCACATTAATTGATTTACCATCTATACGTCTGATATTTTGCTCCAACATCCAAATTGAAAAGCGGGTAATTTTTACTCTTTAAAATAACCCAGTTTCAAATGGAAGATAAGATGTCAGGTCAGGTCAATTGACTTTGAGTGATTAAGATGTATATGGACCCAGGCAATGGCACGTTGCTTTACAGTGAAAAAAACTGTATGTAAGACTACTAAGTCTAGAAGAATAAATCATTAATGCATTAATTAATAGAGTAAAATAATTAAAAACCAAATATGTGAATAATAAGTAGAGAAAACGAGGTGGAAAACTGGTGGAATGAACATGAAATCAGTTGAAAGAATTTGAAAAGGTTAAGCAAGGGCTGAAATCATATAGAAAAACAAGGAAAGGAAAGAGAGATATGGAGATAGAGAGATGGATATTGCACTATTCCCGAACCTCAGTAAAAAAATACACATTCTACTGCACTGGACATTCACTACATGAAATAATAATTGTAAAACAAACAGCCGGCCAATTGTCTGTTGTTTGTCAGCAAAGAAAGCACAGGAATTAGCTGGTCTGCCCTCACTAGATATATGTGATTCATAGGGTGAAACCTGATTTCAGAGGTAATAAAGCAGGAAAGATCAAAGGATTAATAACTGGGAAGCAGGTCTGAAAGTAAGATAAAGAAAGTACACTTACACCCTCTGCATGCTACCTTGGTTGTACTTTGTTGATTTGGACTAAATATTATAAGTTAACCGCTTAACGCTGTTAAGGCGTCCTTTTATGCTGTCCTACATGAAGTGGTCTTTAAATATCTTAGGGCAACGTAGAACACCTACATATTTGGTTAAATCCCTGCGTACACCAAGAAACTCAAGTATCAATGGACACCTGGAGCAGTTTTCAGATTAGAGGTCAGATTAGAATAGGGCTAGCAAGGGAATCCCTCTGCTGAAATTTGCAAGGTATTCTTCTGGTAACATCAGTAGAGGGATTCCTTCTAACACCATTTATAAGTTTAGGATTTATATTAGGATTTAGGTTATAATTAGGGTTAAGTATAGAATTATGGTATGGGTTAGGATTAACATGAGGTTTGTTATTAGATTTAGGGTTAGATTTGGGATTATGATTTGGTTTAGAATTAGGGTTTGGTTAAGAATTAAGGATTTAGACTGGAATTAAAAATTAAAATTTGTTAGGTATAGAATTATGGTATGGGTTAAGATTAAGATTAGGTTTATTATTAGATTTATAATTAGATTTGGGATTAGGATTTGGTTTAGAATTAGTGTTTGGTTAAAAATTAAGGATTTATACTGGTATTAAGATTGTTATTTTGTGAAGGTATACAAATGGGTTATCGTTGCACTCAGGAGATGTTGCTGAGTATAGTCAAGATTATTGTTTTTAGTGGAATGCATTAGTTTTAAAAAAAAAGCAGATAAAATGCAATTTGTATGTAAAAATGTTTAAAAAAATTAATACCACAAACTTTGAAAAAACTAAATTCAGCTTAATAAAGCTAAAAATATATAATGTGATAGTGCCCACGGTGTCTAGCTTTGCAAATCACGTTTACAAAATAAAAAGGTAAATTGCAATGTACATGTAAAAGAATTGGTGCGAAAGTGTCTTTATGAAAAGGCTCAAAATATACCATATGATGTACCCTGTGATGTCTACTTTCACAAATGGTATGCATTTATGGGATAATTTTAAGTGTCAAACTGCTGCTATGCCCCATCAAATTCATCTATCAAAATTTTCCTGTAAAAACAGAATAGTCAGATCTCTTATATACCACTGTAACCTCAAAGGATAGAGTAAAACACACACAGTGGAGGTATTGTTTTATTTAGAAGAGATTGGTGAGCACAATTTTAAAATTTGAAAAGGGCTTGGTTAAAATGTAATGTGTGCATAAAAAAGGCAAAATAAAATGTTTTACCACAAACTTTGACATAAACTGGTGTAAAAATGGCAACAGGTTAAGCCACAATATACACCATATGAGTGTCTAATTTTACAAGTGGTAGGCCTTTGGGGGTAATTTGAACAACCAAACTGTTATGACACTCCAAAATGAGGCATAAGCCCATCAAATCTGTCTCTCAAACTGTAACTTTAAAAAACGAAAATGGTCAGATCTCTTATATGATGCTGTAGTTGCACAGGATAGTTTCAAAGGCATACATTATGGGGTTTTGCACAGTAATAGCACACATCAGGTTTATGAAATACACATAAAAACCTTGTCATATGTGTATTGGCAGTTAACTAGATACATAATAAGTGTTAAATCACCCTTAGTTAAAGAGCCTGGGATGTCAACTTTATGTAAATATATACTTTTGTGTGGCAATTGCTTTTTCTGTGATGGCTTTTAAGCTTACAAGACAAACATACCAAATTCTAAAACTGCTCCACATTGACATTTTATTTTACTCATTATATTTTGTGATATGTAACTACCAAAAATAAACTGAACTCCTAGACTTATTATGTACTCTGTAAATTAGGAAAATAAATGAATTTATTTTTAACTATTTTTCAAAAGCTGCACTATACATTATTATACATTATACATTATTATTGACAGTACACATGTAATATCACTTTATCTTGTATGTTTCAGTTGCATTGTGCACTTTGTAGTTAAACACATTATGTATGGTTGATGTGTTATTGGCACATGAAACAATTTGTCTTAAAGGCATAGCACACTTTTTTGGGATTAAAATTACTTGACGTGTTTTTTGGGGGGGTTATTGTACTTTTTAAGCTGTTGCTTGAAAATATAATTAATTGTTATTTTATTCCAGCACCATATTTTCACTTGTAATTTTGATTCTTATACATAATTATTGCCAAGTTGTAAAAAAAAATGTTTTTTTAATTGTATTTTTTGCATTTTTGTGTAATTTTTAAATTATCATTGAGAAGAGCCATTTCTGTCCTTTAACAAATGAAATATAATATGTATGATGGCACTTGAAGAGAACAAATCTATAGCCCAAAGTCAAGGTTTGTTTTGGTTTAGAATATGGACAATTACCTCTGTCCTTAAGGGGTTCTTAAGCATGGTCTTATCAGACAGTAACTGTAACAGCAAACGAAAGTGCATCAAAATTGAAGATTATGCTAGCTTTAGTGTACAGATAATCTTAATTTTAATAATGACAGGAGGCGAGTATTTTGCATAATCTTTCTTTACTATCTCCATAGCAGCAAAGAAAAGAGTGACAAAACGTTTAACCAATCACAACGTAGAATAGGGTATAAGAGGTGAGACCTATGACATCATTTCCTCTTTAAAATTGCGACAACACAAGTTCATAAATGTAGAAAAATAACAGAACAGTTGAGAAGTCCATAGAACAAGAAAACTGGAAAACTTAATCAGAATAAATTGAACCGGAACAGGTAGAAAGCAGATGAAGGCGTCTCCTTGTCAAACGATGGTCTACCAAGACCTGATGATGAATCTCCTGATGTGATGATGACGACATCTTGCATGGAGACTTTAATGATTCCGTGTAGCTTCTGGTTAAGCTGAAACGAGAGTATAAGGTGCGTTAGAGTCCAGAAGTGATTGTATAAAACAAAGGATGTCTGTCCCGTAATTCAACTTTAATATCGTCTAGTAACATGACAATAATAATAGTAACTAAACGTCCTCCCAAGAGGTGTTAAATAAGTATCCCACCCAGACAATATATATATATATATCTCTATAATGTAAATAAGGCATTAAAACAAGAGCTATCGTGTCAGGTATTATACCAACATATGAGAGAGCAAAGTGTAGTAGGTAGAAGTGAAAGTAAAAGGGGGAGGGAAGAACGAAAGAGAACAGGGAGGGAAAATACTCGCCTCCTGTCATTATTAAAATTAAGATTATCTGTACACTAAAGCTAGCATAATCTTCAATTTTATCACATGACAGGAGGCTTCGTATTTTGCAATTTCAACGCTGTGAAAGAAAAGCAAATGCCGGATTCTCAAGAGGACGAAAGTAGAAAGTCCTAAAGGTAGATTCTCTGGTCCAGTGCGCCGCTCGTAAAATGTCCGAGAGGGACGCGCCTGCCGCATAAGCGGAAGAGGCCGCTGCCCCACGAACGGAGTGTGCTCCAAAAGTTTGGTCAATACCGGCAAGGGATAGTAGCCATCTAACCCATCTGGCCAGTGTAGTAACCGAAACCGGACCATAAGGGCGGACGTAAGAGATGAGAAGTTGATGAGTGGAAGGCTGCCGCAACGTCGCGGTGGCTTCCACGTAGTGACGGAGGGTTGAGACCACGCAGAGTTGAGGGTCAGAAGTGAAGAAAGGGTAGAAGACCGAGTGAGAGTTGGACTTAGTGCGACGTGAGATCCGAAAGGTGACACCCGCCGGACAGAAAGTAAATGCGTTGGCGTCAAAGGCGCGTACATCCGCTACCCGTCAAAAGGAAACCAGACAGAGCAGGAGGGTGAATTCTGCGGTAAGCTGGCGGAGTGACAGTTGGGAGGCCAATTACGTAAAAATTGAAGGACCACACCAACGTCCCAGAGACTAGAATATTTAGGTTCCGGAGGGCGCCGTAGGCGCATGCCGTGGAGAAGTCTGCAGATGAGCGGATCCTTACCAACCGGAATCCCCTGTATCGGAGTATGAGCCGCTGAGATGGCTGACCGTACCAGGTTGATGGAACGGTATGACTTTCCGGCGGTGAAAAGTGAAGTCAGGAAATTCATGATAGAGTGAGTAGGTGCAGTAAAGGGATTGAGGTCCCGTCCCACACACCAACTTGTCCAGGAGTGCCATGCTGACAAGTAGCACCTCCTAGTTCCTGGTGCCCATGAATCCCATAGCAGGTCCTTAGTTTCCTGCGATAATTCTTCGGTTCTCCAGGAACCCCGGAAAGAGTCCAGGCCACAAGTGGCAAGCGTTCCTGCAGGACTAGTGGGTGAGGTAGGCCCAATGGATTCCTGAGGATGGTTGGGGCGTCTGGTAGGAGGAGGGGATCGTTGATTGAGAGTTCCAGAAGGTCCGGAAACCATGGCTGGCTCTGCCAGAGCGGCGTGATGAGAATTATTCTCACTCCCTGTAGACGGATCCGGTGAAGGACCCTCGTTATCATTGCGAAAGGAGGGAATGCGTAGGCGCCGTCCCTTGGCCATTGTTGGAGAAAAGCGTCCGTTGCGAGGCTCTCCGGGTCTGGGAGCCAGCTGAAGAAAACCTCTGTCCGTCGATTGTTGCGGGACGCGAAAAGGTCTATGTAGAGAGGTCCCCTCTGTGCATCCAGTAGCGCGAAAAAATGAGGGTCCAGGTGCCAATCGCTGGCGTCCCGCCAGTGGCGTGAGTACCAATCCGCCGTCGTATTGGAGTCTCCTGGTAAGTGCTCTGCCAGCAAGGTGATGTTGCGTGGTAGGCAATATTTGAAGATCTCTTTCGTGAGATCCGCCAGTGTTCGAGAACGAGTGCCTCCAAGGCGGTTGATGTATCTGACCGCTGAGACGTTGTCCATGCGGAGTAGGATGCAGCAGTTGGATCGGTCCTTTGCCAGGCTGCGAATGGCGAAGGACCCGGCCAAGAGTTCCAGGCAATTTATGTGCATCGAGAGCTCTTCGGAAGTCCAGACTCCTCCTGTGGACGTGGTTCCGTCTGTTGCCCCCCAGCCTGAACGGCTGGCATCCGATTCCAGCACGAAGTCTGGCTGGTTCCCGAATATGGCCCTGCCATTCCAAGCCTGCATGCAATTTAGCCACCAGTGTAGTTCTTCCCGAACTTCGACCGACATTGGAACCGGTTGGTCGTATGTCGGTTGTCTGCGAAGGAAACTTGCCTTGAGGCGTTGCATGGCCCTGTAGTGCAGGGGCCCGGGAAAAATGGCCTGGATGGACGCGGAGAGAAGGCCTACGATCCGTGCCAGTAATCGTAGGGGTATGGTAGTCCGACGAAGGACTTTCCGGAACTCCCTTCGGATTGCAGTAATTTTGGTAGCCGGGAGGTGAAGAGTGCATGATGTGGAGTCTATTACGAATCCGAGGAATTGAACTGATTGAGCCGGGCTCAATGCGGACTTGGGACGGTTGACGACAAAACCCAGAGAGTCCAAAAGGTGTAGAGCGTATTCCGTATGTCTCCGCAGAGTGACTGCATCCTCGTCGAAGATCAGGATATCGTCGAGGTAGATGATACATCTTATGCCTTGGGATCTGATTTTTGCCACTACCGGCTTCATAATCTTGGTAAAACACCACGGGGCCGAGCTGAGGCCAAACGGGAGGCAGGTGAACTGCCAGGGGTTCCCGTGCCAGAAGAAGCGGAGGTAGGCACGGCTGCTTCTGTGTACCGGAATGGTAAGGTACGCATTTTTGAGGTTCAGACGAGTGAACCAGTCGTCGCGTTGAAGCAAGTCCCGGAGGAGATGTATACCTTCCATTTTGAAATGTCGATATACCACGTGCGAGTTGAGCTCCCTGAGATTGATAACGGGGCGAAATTTGCCTGTTTTCTTCCTGACCAGGAAGATATTGCTGTAGAAACCAGTGGCATCCGGAGCCGGTTGGATGGCACCCTTGGAGTGGAGTTCTCGGAGTTCCGCGTCTATGAGGCGGGCATCTGCCCGTGTAGTCTGGATTGGACGTGGAGGGGCCAGCTGGAGCGGGGTCGAGTCGAACTCTATTCGATAGCCCTCACTGTTTGGAGTATCCACGCATTTGAAGATAGTTCTTTCCAGTTCTGGAAAAAAAGAGAAACACGACCTGCGATATGACAGGGGGTTAGAGGAAGAGTAAGATTCCGACTTACCGTTGGAGAATCTTGCTCGTGAACGTCCTCGGGTGCCTCGGCCACAATCAGATCCCCTGAATTGGTGGAATCTATTTCGACTAGATGAGTCTGGGTAGAACATCTGCTGAGTCCTTGTTGTACGGGGGCCGGATGGCCAAAAACGGCTGGCGGCACGGCCCCTCTGCCGTCCAGCCCTTCCAAAAACACCACGGGTGTGGGAACCGCGGAAGACTTTCCGCATTGAAGATTGTGCCTTGTTAAGGGACGTGAATATGTTGACCCTTTTATTTAATTCCTTAAGGAAGGCCTCTCCAAATAATTTACCCTGTGCTAAGGGTCCTAATTCCTTGTCCCCCAGTTCGACCAATTTTTCGTCGATACGGTAAAGTGCTGCTCGGCGCCTCTCCGAAGAGAGGGCTACGTTGGTGTTCCCTAGGAAACAGAAACACCTTTGTGCCCATTCCCGAGTATCTCATGCCCATTCACGCACCGTATCTGGGGTAAAAGTGTCAGCCCTCTCATAGGCTTCATCCGCCATATCCATGATTCTGGCTAGTGGCCCAATGGCATCTAGCAGCTTGTCTTGCGCTCCTTTAAAACCGCGCTCTATGCCCTTGCGCGAATCCCGACCCCCTCGGGACATGAACGTAGTCATGAGTGGGTCAAACTCGGGGGTGTGTGTCACTTTGTCCGGTAGACTAGGGCGAGGGCATTCGGATCTCATCCGGTTTCTTACTTCCTTGTCGAGTGGTTTTCTGAGCCAGAAGTGCATAAACCTTGCCAAATGCTCAGGTGGTGACCATTCTTCCGAAAGGGGGTGCCGGATGTTTCTTGGGTCGAACATTTGGCGGACCGAATTGTCGAGGAAAATCTCTGAGCCCTCCTGTTGGTTATCCATGGATGTTGCCATGGAGTCCTGGGGCTCACCCAGACCCTGTTCCCTTATGAAATAAGGGTCAGAGTTGGCCGTGGAATACCTGTCGGAGTCCCCCTGGTCAGAGGCTGCCGCCTGCCATTCATCCAGCACAGCTAGTGCCTGAGTGGGTTCTACATCCTCCTCACCTGAGGAAAGTTGTGTGGCATCGTGGGTAGCATGAACCGTGGCTTTCCTGCGATCCGCAGGGGCTTTCCCTTTAGCCTTGTGTGGGGTTACATTGCCCTTCCAATGGCGTTTTCGCCGTTGGGAGTGTTCCCTGGAAGAATCGGAGTCTTCAGAATCCGCCTTATAATGAACCCGTTTAGAGATGGGCCTGGGGACTTCAGAGTCTGTTTGGAGCGACTTGGAAGCGGCTTGTTCCATGGCTGCAGCCACGGCTGCTGTTATCATGGCCTGGAGGTCTGGGGTTTGTGATTCCTCCATTATAGGGAAAAAGGATTCGGGGCTCACCCGGTAAATTGCGTGAGGGCACTAGGCACGATTAGTGGAGAGGCCTGGGGACCGGGGTGGTATGGTATCAGGACTAAATAACCTGTGGTTAGAGACCGGTAGGTCGTAGGAAGAGGAGAGGGCTGATTCACTGGGGCTCACCCAGGTGATCGGAACCTGCATGAACAGGACCGTTTAGCAGTATAAAATGGAGGCTCACCCCGGCCAGAATAAGGTGCAGACCAACTGGCTAAACCAACCCCAAGTGTAAGGCACTAACCTGGTCCCACTGAGTGAAAAGGGTTAAGGCTTTTGAATTGCTTGCCGGATTAGCAGGAGCAGAAAATCAGGCAGTGTCTATCTCTTTAAGATGGCCGCCGGACTGACAGGCTAGTGTGTGGAGGATAGTACCTCCCTCCAGTTTGGGCGGCAAACTGTAAGCTTGCCATTCGCATAAAACTGTCGAACGTGAATAGAAGATCTATGCGAACTGCCGAACGTGTGAATAGAAATAGATGCGAACGCTAAAAGGCGATCGCGTCAAACTGCCGAACGAAGCGTTCGGTTGAAAGAAACGAATAGTCAATGTGCGGTCGCACAGATAAGGGCGCGGGCATTCGAGTCAAACAGGCGAATGCGCTAAACTACCGAATAAAGCGTTCGGTAGAAACAGCAGAAAAGCTGTTAAAAGAAACAGAGAATATGGAGGGAAAGTACAGACGGCGGGAAAGCCGTGAAAGACAGCTAGGGAGCCAGACAAGGTCCCCTGGCATACGGATAGGTTAAGAGCAGTAATAGGGCAAATATATAAAGGTACAGTGATAGAACAAAGGCGTGAATGAATAAATGTATGTAGAATAGATTAACACAAAATTTGGTACTTAACTTGTGTTGGAGCAGCAAAGAAAGAGGAAATGATGTCATAGGTCTCACCTCTTATACCCTATTCTACGTTGTGATTGGTTAAACGTTTTGTCACTCTCTTCTTTGCTGCTATGGAGATAGTAAAGAGAGATTATGCAAAATACGAAGCCTCCTGTCATGTGATAAAATTCTATGCTTAAGCAGGCAATTCCAGCACTGAGTCTAAGAGACATTCTTTGGTGCTACCTAACCATAGTTAAGGGCCTCTGAAGATCTAATCTAGACCTTGACATTGACAGTCAGTATATAGTGAAAATAGGTTACATATATCAATTCACTAATTGGAATAATTCTTAACCAATGGTGAACCATGTATCATGGGAAAGCAATTTCATCAAGGGGTTGTGGGGACATCATAATAAAGCACAAGGTTTATAAATGTGTCCAGAACCCTAAGGTTCTTATTCCATATTTAGTCATAGTGGAGAATAGTACACGGGGTGGATTTTTAGTTAAAGTGTTTAGTGTAGAGGTTAAAAGAATGGCAGTACTGTAACAACAGCACTGGGAGATATGTGTCTGAGATTAGTGGGAGCTACAACTCTGATAAGCAGATCTTTCATCAGCCATCAATAAACTTGCAACAGGTGGCACTAGGGAGTGTAACGCTTGCTAACTTTGGGCAGACTGACACATGTATGCATGTGATTCTTAAATTATTAAGAAAGAGTAATTGCCCAGGTGACATTACCATTCATGCAGTATGACATTTGTAACATGTTCTGCCTGTTGAAACAGACAGATCTTGATATTTATGTATCTTGTTTTTTTAAAAATAGTGTTAGCACATACAGTCTATCTATCTATCTGTTTTGTTTTAACGACAAGGATTATCGGAGTAGTACCAATATTTTTTTTAGTTGCAACTCTGTTCTTTTCCAACCCTTGGTGTTGAGTTCCATTTAGAAATCAGCCTATGTGCTAGATTAGTAAATAGTTCTGACTTCATGTGACTTCAGTGTAGCTCATTTCATGACATACACTGTTTTTTACTCCAACTTGTAAGTCAAAGCGATAATGTCTTGTCTTCCAACACATATGAAGAAACCATGCCTTTAAATATTTCAAAATATATATTAATTCTAAAATAAATTTTCAGATCACTATGTCCTTGTAGGTAACATAAATCGTGTTATCAATGCCAGTGGGAACCTGCCTTCTAGCATGGCATGGATAAGTACTGAAAGCTTTACACTAACATAGGAACGTAATGAGAAGATATAATCAGGGAAATAACAGAATGAACAAAAGAGCAGTCATGGACAAATATATTACTTGAGCAACAAATCATGTGGAAGTCACGATTGATTTCTAAATTTATTTTTTCCCTTTCTATGACTTATATTATATCAGTTCTGTTCTGAAACATTTTAATGCAAATATTGCTTTCCAGCTGGGTTAAATGTGCCACTAATGATCAATTTTCAACTTCAAGAACATTTTCTTTATTTATTCTTTAATTTAGAAAACCTGATATGCAGTTTCAATTTAATATAGAAGAAACACGACTGCTATGTATACTTAAACATTTTGGAAGCCGCAGATAAAATCCATTATCATGTCAGCCAAAATTTCAAAACCAGACATTCTCAATTGGCTTAGCCATTCCAAAGAATATATAAACAGACCAAAACTGCCAATTTAAACAGAACAGCTAATGAAAAATTATATAGTATGTAAAATATGCAAAACATGGGTCAGGTTGATTTGAATGTTTGATTTGGAAATGTGGAAATTGCAAACAGTGAGGAGAACGACAAATCATTTAGGCACTGGTATATTGAAAAATGAAGTTATTTCACCTAAAAAGTATTCTCTATTTTAAGTTATTTAGTTTTGTTAAATTAATGTTAGAGAAGGATGTATTTCTGGCCAATAAACAATACAATGATAATGTTACCCTTAAATAGATATGATAATCATAACACATTATAAAAATGCTGTATCCAAGTTAAAGACTAGATTAAGTTTGCAAAACAAAAATAAAATTACAGTCCACTGTACTTTCAATTACAGATATTTTGGTTTTATGACCAGTGGAATTTAACATTTAAAGAATATTTGATTTAGGATCCGGCCATTACAGTTTAAACAAGAACTGTTTACTTAAAGTATAACATTCTTTCCAAATCAAATAAAGCACTGCTAAATTTATCAACAACATGAAGACCATATAATATGTATTAAAAAAACAAAAAAAAGCTAAAAATATGAATTGTGTGTTTACCAACTATGCTTTGTACTGATTTTAAATACAACCTTCCTAAACAGGTTTATATGCATATATAGTAGCATTTTGATCATTCAAGTATCTCCGAGATAGCATTTTTGAAGGCTTGATGTATTTTATGAAGAATCACTGGATCTCTTGGAAATGTAGATTATCAGTTATTATAGTGTGATTAATGATAAGAATAAAAACACTGAGCCTAGGATCTCAGATGAAACCAAGAGACAATGGTATGGTTCTGGCCTGTAAAATAAGTCAGAACTATCTAACTTTGAGTCAGGGTGTTTCAACCTTGTCTACAAAAGACATGAGTCAAAATGCACCCTTGGACAATTGTTAGATGGTTAGGCCCATGAACCGGTTACTGAAATTACTTCCCCATGGCGATAGAAAAGACTCACACATCATCTGAAGGTTCAATAATGCTTCTACAACTATATCCCAAGAGGTCTACATTAGTGATGTCCCGAACTGTTGGCCGAACGATTCGCGAACGGTTCGCCACGGTTCGCCACAAACGGTTCGCCACAGACTCATCATTGAGTAAACTTTGACCCTGTACTTCACAGTCAGCAGACACATTCCAGCCAATCAGCATCAGACCCTCCCTCCCAGACCCTCCCACCTTCTGGACAGCTCACTAAGAATGCAGCTTCACAATGGATGCTGTCCAGGAGATTGGAGGGACTAGGAGGGAGGGTCTGCTGCTGATTGGCTGGAATGTGTCTGCTGACTGTGAGGTACAGGGTCAAAGTTTACTCAATGATGAGTCAGTGGCGAACCGTTCGTGGCGAACCGTTCGCGAACCGTTCGGCGAACAGTTCGGGACATCACTAGTCTACATATTTTACAGTTAGTTTCCCCTTTTATATATTAAAATAATGCATTTTCATGAGAAAATTTTGATCTTGTATCTTGTACATTCTCTCTTTTTAGGTGAAAGAATAGAGCAGGGGCTAAGCTTTATTAACAGTGCATTAACACTGCAACATCTTGGGACAGTTATGAATAGATGCTACTTCTATCTCTTACAATGTTTAACAGTCAGGTGAGGAGTGATGAATTATTAAACTAGCACACAAAATACATTGATGGTTAAAATCCCCATTCCACTAAAAAGCTCTGACTGTTGTTGGCATGTGTTTTCCTCGGCGTGTTTTTTTTCTTTGGATACTTTTGATTTATGAGTGCAACATCTTGTGACTTCTTTGAATTGAAGAATACAATATGTCTTCAACAACACATTGAATTGCAATGATGTTGTCTCTTGATTGGAGTATGTATGGTGGTAAAAACATCCATGAGAATATAAAGAAATTAGTCTAATGGTTGAGCAGAACAAGGGATTAAATATAACTATATAGTTCAGAGGAGAAATTGGCTTGCATGAACTTTTGCCACAATATTTCCCTTTAGAATCCACCAATTAAACCACTATGAAATGTAAAATATATTAATATATTTATGAAGAGGAGACTTTAGGTATATATTTAAATGTTTAATGCATTACAGATTTTGGTTCAGTGTTAGTAAAATTGCTTAGCATTTTCATTTCTCAATACTAAGATAATGCCTAGACAGACAAATGGACATCTTTGCCATGATATGTCTATATAACATGACTGAGTCTCTGTTTTTAAACACTGAAAAGTTATTTTCATAAAAATATCTATTTCATTTTTTAAAATTTTTAGGCAAAATGCTGCACCATTTTTTCCTCAAACAATTGACAACATATTTAATATTGATAAAATATTATTTAAATTGTGCCAGATAATAACCAAACCTTGCTTGCTTTTGAATTGGAACACGTTGGTTCCTTCTCTAAATAATATTGTATAAATTATAGCATTTTGGTTAATTTTGTGATTATCAATTGGGGCCATCTAGAATTAGATTATGTTGAAAAGTCAAGTTTTTGTATTCCAATACATGTATATTCATTAATTAAATACCTTTTTCATTTATTTTTGAATTTTCATGAGCCCTCTTTTTTTCCTCACACTTAATTGTTAACTTAATTGAAAACCTTGATTGTTTTGCAAAGAATGTTGGCATAGAGATGATAAATAACAAATCAAACAAGAATCACTTGTTCAAGCCCACCTGCACAATATCAGCACATGGAAAGCTTTTCATATTTTTAACATGACAAACTAAACCATGCATTACTTGAAAAGTTGACAACTTTAACATCAACGAAAACTTTCAGCTCGTAAATGCATTCATATACTTTAGAAACTAGAGGCATGAAAAGCCTGTGTGAAAAGCCTATCATTGTCTTTCTCCACGGAAAGTGATTTCAAGTAATTAAATATAGGAGTCAATGGAACAGAAAATAGAAAATTGCTACGATAATTTAAGCATATTCTTCCTTTTGGAAACAAAAATCATCTCTGTTTGTAGGTAATGGAAGTTGACAAGGGGACCTTTGTCATATTATACACAATGCAATTTCTATGAATTTTGTCTTTTTTTTCTTTTCGAAAGAAAAATGATTTAGTGTATTGGCTCACGATGTGACGTGAATGACAGATGTTGCTAAGTAATGGAGATGTGGAACAAATTTCTTTATGAAGGGTTTATGCCAGATGTTGAATTTTTGAAAGATAAACTTCTTTTGACATTGACTTTTGTTCAAGAACTAAAATAACTCAGTGCATAGAATATAGTATAATGTATTTCTCTTCTTGTGCACTGCACATTACAGATATTCACAGTAAACTCATTTTAGACGCCTTCCAATATTTTTTGTCAGCATGGCAGAAGATTTATATCTGTATACAAATCCTTTCAAATGCTTCAGAATCAGTCATTTTTGTTTAATTACTTCTGAATTAAGTCCTGTTGTGTTATGTTTTCAGCACATTGCTAATAATTTGCCACATTATTTCTTGCTCAGTAAAAGTGTTTTAACGTTTGACTGCAATAAAGGGAAATAGGTACACATGGCACTAAATGCAATTATGCTTTGTGAATAACTAAACATTTTAGTTTGTTGTAGCATTATGTTTTTTGCACTGTCTATCTCAAAACACTAAGCAGAAAATATTGAAAATACAAAATACATAATGCCCTGTATGTCTTAGTCTTAGAAACTGAATCATGGTGATAAAAGCCATTCTAATGTATGTGCTGTTTTATGACTTATTGCTTAATGACACTTAATAAATATGGGGTGTATTGTAGGTGCCTGCTTTCGGCTTTAAAGTGTTTAATAGAAAAAATAAAATAAAATAGAAACGTGTAAGTTATGCTTTGGGTCTGCGGGTCTGGAAAGTCAGCTGTTCTCAATTTATATGTGATTTTTAAATGAAAACGTTCCTTAAATATTAAATGAATTGCCTTTAACAAAGTTTTTTATTTTATTTTAAGATTTCCAATGGATATAATTTATTCATCGAGCTATATACACTACTAAAAATAATTCTCTCTGACCAAGGAGGTAAAATACTTATTCACATATTCTCTGCATGCTTTTAGTTTGTTTTTTTAATTATATATTTCAATCCTCGCTTTATTGACCTGTGTCATTTAGTAAACATCACCACTTCCATGTCACCATGAAGAGACACATACTTTCACAAGTGTTTCGGGTTGAATTGAGGCAGCAATCAAAAAAGCTAATTAAGACCCAAACATGGGACATGTGCTCCTGACTCATCTTGAAACATTGGTGATTTTGGGGACACAAACACGCTATCAATCACCTTTTTGGCATTGGTACCAACGTCTGGCACACACTGAGCACACTGGGTATTGGTCCCGAGTCTCACCACTCTGGTCATCGTGTAGCTACAGCCTCCTACATGCTGTGGCATGGTGTACTCCCTTGGTGGAAGAAGATGCCGATCTCTCCATCTGGGTCTGCATGGGCTCTCTTGTGGCAATGCTAAGCCCATACTCTCCCCCTTTGGACAGGTAGGGGTTATCCTGGTCCCCACCAGAGAAGCATCTCACTAACAGGAGGCACATAGATCCTTACTGTCTACACTTGATGAAGAAATCAAAATCAAGATGGCCGCCCTACCAAATAAGCAATTTCTATTATTGTGGAAATTCCATGCAGCCTTTGACACTTTTTTCATGGCCTTCTGAGCCATGATTGAGTCCCAACAAAAGTGGCTATCAAGCAATTTTTCTGCAGTAGCTTGAAAGTCCAGTGGAGTCGCCACGAGCTGCTGCTCTTCTAGGCTGAGAGCCCAGATGGACGCTATGCTCCTCAGTCATCCAGACCCCTGTGGAACCTGTTTGCGAGGTAGAAGTCCTGCAGGATTTTAGCCCTGCAAATGGAGATGGAGGGCTTAGTGGTGCAAAGGCACCGACTTGGACTTGGGGAACGGAGGAGCGTATATGCTGCCTTATTAGCCCTTGTGTTTTGTGGGTTCTCTGCGTGTAGCCCAAATGCACTGATGGAGCCATCTAGCATTTCTTACCTAAACACAGCTTTGGATCCTAACTAAACCATATCTCAAGTATTGGCTGAAACCTGCACTCAGTCTCTTATCACACTTTTATGGAGTAGATTTATTGAACTTATTTCACCTTCATTGTTTCATTTTTATTTTTAGTTATTGTTTTGCTACATAAAGTCTGATGCCTACTGACATATTTTGCATTAGCAAATTGTGCTGTTCTATTCCATGTGATGATATTGTCTTTCTGAATTGCTTGCATTTACTATCATGGCACTGCCGGCTTGTTTGTAAATAAATTTAAAAAAAAGCTAATTAAGATTGTGTTGTTACATTGTTCTGGCGGACTGCCTGGCACCCCGACTGGGTACCTCCACTTCCTAGTTGTTGCTGAGTACCATAAGCACCGCACCGGACACCATAACCGTAGTCCCCTTAGCAGCCGCAGCTTGGCTACGGTTTCGCCGTCCCTTCCCACCCTGGACAAACACATGGATCCAGCTTCCAATGGGAAGACCTCTCCTCCAAGAGAGTTATGCTGTATAGCAAGTGATCATAGCAAGTATAGCTTTCCCCCACAGACATTAGTCGAGACTGAATGCTGGGGTAGCAAATGGCCCACTTATATACAGAATTTGAGCACAGTGGCACTTCCCCAAACACACCCATAAACTCACCCAAAAACACACCCACTGTGACTCAGCATAAGAGACATAATAATGAACCATACGAACAAACCTACCAAATTTCACTCTCCTGACGTGTATGGGGAAGGAGCAGGCATTCGTCCAAGTTCAGCAGTGTTCGGGAGTTTCAATGTCCGATTTTAGTTCCACGAGATCGACGCCCAAACACCGCTGCCTGCATTCTCGTAAACAAGATGGCCACACAGTTCCCAGGTGTATGTGCATACGAACGGCGGCCACCCAGCCGCACAATTAGAACCTACACTGATAGAACTGTCAGGAGAGGTTAATAAAGGTCAATAAGCTCAGAGGTGATCCGCAGTTCAATAGCCTTTTAGCATGGCCCATAGGCCTGAGGCTGGAGGCTAGCAAGCAATCTCCTCCAGGAGCTTGTGGCGAGGGCAAATTCGCCACAATTGTATTCTACATTAATTCCACATTACTTTATATAATTACAGTTACATATGGTTAAAAACAAAAAAACATGTATACAAATGCATCTCATAAAACATAAGAGCTTTTCTTGACCAATTGGAAATGCATGAAATTCAGCAAAATGCAGTTATATTTGCTCTCTAATATCCTTCCCATCCAGGTCTATTGATACATCTTGAGTCATGGACCTTGCGGTTGTTTAAAATGCAAAGAGGTGTTTCCAAGAGAACATGCTACTGCCTTTTCACTACAAAGGGTATGCATTAACCTGCTATACGTTCAATAGCTCTCCCTTGTTTTTAAACCCTTATACCCCATCAGTCTTACCTCCATGACTTTGATTTGTCCAGGGATGTGACAGTCAAGTTTTTAGAACAATTCATATACATTAATGAGTTAATAAAAATAATATGAATACACTTTTTAACAGTCAAGCCCTAATTCCCTTTACAGAATTGTATCTACATAGCACAGTTAACAGTAACACTGTTAAAAGTTTAACAATTGCCAGTAGAAAAAGACATGGACTCAATTGTATTTGCCCAAGTGAGTGGGCAACATTTTGGGACATGTCAGAAACCACTTACTCATGTTACTCATAATAAAACATTTTGCCTTTACATTCAGTTTAGTTGCATAATAAGAAAAAATAAATCATCAATGCTGTTGAATGTATAAATGCAATATTTTGAAATAATATTTAATATTGAAGTAGAACAGAGACTAATACACATAATTTTATTTAATTGACTAGCTTTCTTACATAAGGAGACACTCCACTGCCCAAATATAAAAAAATAAAAATCACTGTTTAGTAGATATACCGCAAATAAAAATGTGCATGCATTTGATGACGCTTTTTTTTTTTTATTGGGGTTATATCTTACAACCGTTTGCAAAACCAGCAGCTCTCTTGTCTAAATTCTATTGAAAATCTACAGTATTACAAAATGCACTTAAGACAAACTCGATAGACAGGCAGTATCGGCAGCCAGTGTTGGGAGGAAGTGATTACTTGCTACAGACTACCAGCGACCATGAGAACTGGGGGACGGAGGAGGCACAGAGATGGGAGAGCACTGCAGACAGCTTCGGATGTGTTTGTATATGTGTGTGTATCCGTGTGTGTTAGCATGTGTTTCTGTTTGTGTTTATGTGTGTGTCACTGTATATGTTTGTATCGTTTTGTGTATATGTGTGTATTTGTGTGTATGTATATCTGTGTTAGAGTGTATCTGTATCACTTGGTGTGTGTGGCCGCATATGTGTATTTATGTATATGTGCACACATCTCAGCATTCAAACATCAACACTAAAATCACACCCCTACAATTAAACACCAACACTACATGCAATTAAATACCAACACTAGAAACACTACATGCAATACTACACCCTTGCATTTAAAAAAAACAAAACTACATACAAATACACCCCTGCAATCAAATGGCAACACTATTTACAAGCACACCAGTGTATTAAAACCCCAGCATTATATATAAGCATACTCCTTCATTCAAACATCAAAACTGCACACAAATACACTCCTACATTCAAACACCAACACTACATACTCCTGCATTAAAACTCAGCACACACAAGTGACAACAATACATACAAACATACAAAAGCATTCAATGCCAATATTACACACAAAAGTACCCCAATTCTCTTTGTCCCCCCAGTCCCTCTGTATGTCTTAGTCCCCTTAGCCCCTCTCTGTGCCTCGTCCCTCCTCCAGCCCCTCTTTATGCCTCTTTGTCCCCCTAGGTAATCTATGTGCCTCTTTGTCCCCCAATCCCCTTTATTCTTTTCTTTGTTCCCTGTGGCATTCTGCCAGAATATCACCGCCACAGATACCCTTTTCCAAATACATGACATAAATAATCCCAAATGTAAGAATATCACAGCTGCTCCATAACCCCTCCACACATGAGCCAAGGCTTAATGCTAGAAGAAGACTGACTTACTGGGAGCCATATACAGCTTTTATGCAAAAGCCCCAACACAGGGTTTCTCACACAGAAAATGCAAGGAAATCCCTCCCATGATCCTCTGTGCCTAAGAGATATATATTGGAATTCACATCGCTAATTACATTATCTCTCAGGACAGAAAAATCTAACATTTCTTAACCACCCCAAAAGTACCCCCAAAATACATGGAAACCCCATAAAAATCACATCCCCGGATAGCCTCAATCTGGGCAAACAAAATATCCCCAAATCACCCAGATACATTTGGTAGTTTTGGATCGCCATTGCGGGGAAGCGGGGAAATTGTGGCAAGAGCCGGTCTCCATTTGTGGGGTTTTGTACGAAAACCACACAAGATAGATGAAAACTGGTCCATGTAGAATGCTCCCCATGTTGGGTAGTCTGTAACTCCCAAACGCCGTTTGTATAGGTGAACTGGAACTGGAATGGGCCGTAGGTCCATAGTGACCGCTGTTCGCGTAAGTGCCTGGCTGAAATGAGTTCCAGGCACTTGACAACCAAGTCCCGCTGCCAGCTTTTGGGGGACAAAATGGCCATCATCCATTGTCCCAACCACGTGCGTTTGCATGCATGAAATTGCGGACACCCACTGGAGCATTATATTAATTATTTCCTTTGCAGTTTTCGTACAAGATACATAATGTTCCACATTCTAATTGGTCTCTGGGGTGGTCTTAGTTCGGGAACTGAACAAAATAGATTTAACAAATGTAAGCACGAATCCAAACAAAATGAAAGGAGACAAAAGTGATGGGGTATTCCTTCACATCCCCGCACCCCTTTGTGTGTCTCTTTGTCCACCAAATCCTTTATGTGTCTCTTTGTTCAAAAGCCCCTCTGTGTGCTTCTTCCTCATAGCATCTATGTGGGTCTCTTTCTCCCCACCCCCCCCAGAACCTTTGTGGGTTTCTTTCTCCCCTCCATTCCCTTTGATTGTCTCTTTGTCCCCCAGTCCTTCTATGTATCTCATTTTCTCCCTAGCCTTTTTTGTAATTTTGTCCCCTTTCAGCTTCTCTGTATGTCTTTGTTCCCCCATCCCCTATGTTTGTCTTTGCCCCTTCCAGACCCTTTTTGTGTGTCTCTTTCCCCCCAGCCCCTCTGTATATCTTTTTGTGTGTGTCCCAGCCCCACTGTGCAGTGCTCACCCCTCCTGCCTGGCTACCTAATTCGCCTAGTGGCTGTGCAGGCACCAAGTAGACCCCTATGTTTACACACACATACTCCATACAAAAGCATGCTTGCATTCAAACACACAAACACTGCTCACAAATGAAATCCTGCAAGTATGGGCTAATCATGGATCCCCAGCTGGCAAAACATTGTGGGAGACATATAACATAGAAATAGATATTGGCCTTTAAATCACCCTTGCACTGGGGAAGGGGGTAAAAATATTTCTTGCACAACTATATTAGTTCTGCCACTGCATGGGACATATATTAATATATACTATAACAAGGATTTAAAACATTGAACATATATATAGTACATAAATAACAAAGCACTTTTTGTTTTACATAATTTTATAAACTATTCCTTAGAGTATGCATTATTTTATAATATTTCAGATAGAGTAGGTGCAGTAAATGTATTTGGTCAAATAGCATATATATTGTTAATAAGAAAACTGATGGTATTTCTAGGAATGAAGCTCTCTAAAAATGCTACCTGAACTTGAAAATAATATCTGTTTTTGTCAGCCTGCAATAAGCACAGTTATACCAATCATCTGTACATAATAGAGCATTGCAGAACACAAAGATTCCATTAGTTTTTAAAAAGGGAGGGGGTGCTTTTCAACGCAATCCAATACACAATGGTATTGGTAAACTTTCCGAATTCAGACTCACAAAATTTCTTAAACACAATCCTCCACAAGATAGAAGACTACTGTCAGGGGGGTCTCATTCTATGTGGTCCAATCACCCCAATTAGATATGTCCACTTAGATACATCCGCAGAGCCCTCTTGCAGCAGATGTAAAAAACTATCCAACACCTGCAAACGCCTTACCAAACTCATTTCTTAACATGGATTCTATGACGGCTGGAGAGTCACACAACCTGCAGAGAGGGATTACACGTTCCACTCCACAGTACACATCACCTACTCCCGCATATACACATTCCTCTTTGACAATACATCACTAGCCCAACTATCTGACTGTTCTTTCGGTTCCTTCGCTTGGTCTGGTGCTCCAATCATGGTTTCTCTCCTCGCCTTATGGGATTTTAAGTGGGACGAGGCAGGGATGCCCACTCTCCCTGTGATGGACCACCTGCCACCCCAAGCGGGTGCCTCCATCAATCGATACTCCTTGTGCTCACCGAGGGCTCCAAGCACTCCACTAGACACCATACACACTGTAGACCCCACGAACCATCGCAGCTTTGTTGGGGTCTCGCTTCCAGTGGGTGAACCTCTCCTACTCCAGAGAGTATAGCTGTAAAGCTCTTATAAGAGCTAGTGATATAGTTTGTGTAGCAGGTCCCTACAAACATGAGATGAGGCTCTATGTTGAGGGTAAAGCAGGACTGAATTTTAATGGTGCCACACTGGCCTTTTATGACAGTCCCCTAGCAAGGGGTATGCCCACATGGACCTTGTTGGGGACTCCAACACAAAGACACAGACCAATAAGAACAGTGAATAAATGCATGACACTCCTATAACAAACATACAATCCCTCCCCTCTGCCTGGGAGAAAATGAAGTCAGATACTGTATTAACCCAATTATCTCCGGGCAGAAAAAACACATATTTTACAAAACCCCAAAAGTACCCCAAAAACACATGATGTTCCCAGATAACCCTGATTTGGGTGACAAACATATCCAAAAAACACCCAGATCAGTTCAGGGTTTCAGGAATTTCCTGGAAGTCACATTTTGACCGACCTCACGCATGGTTCCATGCCCAAAACAGTTCCAGATAATTAGGCGGTGCGGTCGGTCTACTTTGGGGATTCGAAGTAAAGTTCAAAATACCGAATGTAGCCGTTCTTGTGTACAGTCAGTGTATGTCTCTTGGTCGGGAGTTTAACGGTATTCATGCTGTCGAGTGTCCGATTTGAGTTCCATGCACTCGATGACCAAACACCGCTGGATGCGTTTGACTAAACAACATTTCCGCTTCCACGTGTTCGAATGCCACTTCGAATGGCTTTGGGAATTCGGGAGTTCGAAGTGCTGCTTCGAAAGTTCGAATTGTTCCTGTTATCAGTCCAAGAGGAACAACCAGAGTCTTTAACCCAAAGTTCATTACAGGGGCCATAGTCACAGGGCAAGAGGCTGGCAAGTATGCCCCTCCAAGAGCCCGTGATGAGGTCCAGTTCGTCACACTCCCTATTGCTCTACATCCTGGCACTGGAGCCCTTATTGGAGGCAATTAGGGTGAACAACGAGATCCATGGTGACAGTCTGCCATAAGGAAATCAAGACAGGGGCTTTTGTTACAGATATTCTGTTGTACTTAACACAACCACACACTACACTCCCTAGTGTTATGCAGACCACAGCAGATTATGGCAAGGCCTTATAATTCCCTTAACACTTCAAAAACTCAAGCCTTACTTGATACCCTAGTTAAAAGTCTCCAATGAACATATGCATTCGAATGGAGAACAGACAATATTAAGTACCTAGGGATCACATTCACAAAATCCCACACAGATCTATATTCCGCTAAATACATAAATTGGGAAATAGCTGTCGTAACCTCCTAAAGAAATGGTTCCCACTATTCGTGTCCTGGACAGAACGAATTGTAGTGGCGAAAATGAGGATCCTCCCTAAACTTCTTTACATATTTTGCAACCTCCAAATTGAAATTCCCCAAACCTTCTTTAACCCCTTAAGGACACATGACATGTGTGACATGTCATGATTCCCTTTTATTCCAGAAGTTTGGTCCTTAAGGGGTTAAAGCAGTATAAGCAGACATAAACAAATTTGTGTGGAAGGGAGGAAGACCCAGGGTGGCCCAAAGCTTACTAAATGCACCAAAACAGAATGAAGGACTGGCATTGCCCGATATCCACATGTACTATTATGCAACAGTTCTGGCTACTGCCCTTCCATATTTCCTATATATTCCCCCAATGGGTGCATTTAGAGAGGGAGCTCCTAGCCCCACACACCCTGGCCAACGTGGTATAGATACCGAAAGGATCCAGGCCCAAAACCTCTTTGCCCCCCCTGCCATTTGACTTCTCCTGAGATTTTGGGAAAAGCACAAACAGACGCTGTGTGGCCATTCGGGATTGTCCCTAGCTATGCCCCTCCTGTCCCTAACTTACTGCATACCCATATTTGGCCAGGCAATATCACAAAAATGACATCCCAACTACTCTAACAACCATATCCACAACATGGGAAAAAAATATGTATTCATGGGTCAATACCACCCGAGTGTAAACCAATCTCCATGAGCTACTGGTTAAAATCACAACATATGCCCTTTGCAGCTTCAAAAATAGCACAACAATGGGAGAACGTTGTACAATTCTCCATCCCAGATTAAAAATGGGAACAAATCTTTAAATTACCCAGACAGCTGATTATATTTTCTAACCATATAGAACAGCATTACAATGCAGTTTACGGATGGTATATGGTGCCTAGTTGAATGCACAAACTATATCCCAACACACCAGCCACATGTTGGCGATGCAATACTGAGGAGGGCACTGCCCTTCACATATGGTGGACTTGTCCACACATTCAAGCCTTCTGGAAAGGTGTCTACGAAATAGCGCAAGCAGCAACAGGATGTAGAATCCCAATATCACCCCTAGCTCTTACTACTTGACCTACCTATAGGATTAAACAAAGCCAAACTGAAATTAATGATACGCATTGCACTGACAGCACAGAGGCTAATTGCACAAAATTGGAAGAGGAATACTCCTCCACATCTCCGCCCCTTACTCATAGAGCTAGATACACAGAGCTCATATGAGACGGGCTTGAAAAAAACAATTCCCCCCTAACCAAATATCCCTAAAAACACGGGACATATGGAACTCGTAGAGATTGCGTACCAATTGAAATGTCACTAAAGCTGAATGGCAGATGTGGGAGAGTGGTGGGTTAGGAATGGGTGAATCTCTATGGGATTGTACCAGTTATGAGATGCTTCCGTTTGATTGTTGTTGTTTGTTTCTAATGTTGTGCAAACCACTGTACTAAATGCCTGCAATATCGTCCTCGAATGTACTCTTGGACGCAATGTACATTTATCTAATACCTACCTTTAACGAATATATGTTATGTGATGATGAAAACACACCCCCTTTTTCCTTTCTGTACCCCTCCTATTATTCAAAACCAATAAACATGATCAAACTGAAAAAAAAAAGAGGATGGGATACAGTTTTTCCCTTTCAGGGATCTTGTTATCATTATTATTCATGTGCATATTTGTTGCTTTAACCCCTGTATCATAACTCAGCTTTAAATTCTATGTGTTGTCTTCCTCAGAAATGCTTCAGACTTGAGAAAGGGAGGTTCTTCCAAAAGCTTGTCATTAAAAAATTATGTTTGTCCAATAAAAAGGTATTACAAGATACAAATGTAATCTGTTTTTTTACATCTACATCACTGGACTAATACTGCTTAAATCTCTACTTGTACAAATAGCGAGGGCTTGCACTACTGGTGTAATCCTGTGGTGCCCGGTGCTGGTCTGGTAAGGATCATGTAGACATAGCAGAAATGACCGCACTCCAAGGACTTTATAGAGATTTTCAAATAAAATTTTATTTGAAAATCTCTATAAAGTCCTTGGAGTGCGGTCATTTCTGCTATATATATAAATACAAAAAGAGAAGTCCTGCGCTCACTCCCATCACTACTGGTCCGGCAGCAATGACTACAGTACACATCAGCCCCAATATATAGTAAAAACCAAAGAAAAGAAAGTTACCTGCGCTCTCTCCTTAATCCCTATGTATATTTAGACAAATGGAGGTCATTTAGTTGCTCCAATGGCCATTGGAGGGAATGCCCGCCTACCAACGTCAAGGCAGATCCCATTAAGGGGGTCCTAACACTGACCCTTCAGCCTGCTTCATTGAGCTTCTGGCAAAGATATCTCTAATGAGACAGAGAGGGGTATTTTTTTATATACACCCCTATATACTTATTAACCCTTAATAGGGAACACATGGTATGGGCGGCAGCATTGTAACAAGGCTGTGTGATACAAAGTAAATACAAATACAAAAAGAGAAGTCCTGTGCTCACTCCCATCACTATATATATATATATATATATATATACACATTTGTGGCTCTCTTTCTCCTTTGTACCTTTGTGGCTCTCTTTCTCCCCTCCATTCTGTACTTTCTATATGTTGTAGGAAATGTAGGGATTCAAATTCCTTGTGCTGTTGATAACATTGTACAGCTTAGTACCTTCCAAGTTAGATTTGATGAATGTATCTTCTCTATCACTGTAATGTTAAGATCGTGCATTATAACAAATACTCAAAGGTGTGCTGGTCACTTTAGGGTAGATTCATTCTGACTACATAATGTGCAGAAGAATATGAGCCTCCCTACATTTTAAAAAATAGCTAAAAAGACATATAAATAATAACAAAATAGATGCAAAAATAGACACAAAGCATCCATACTCCAAATAACACAAATAACATACAGTATATACTCGAGTATAAGTCTAGTTTTTCAGCACATTTTTTGTGCTTAAAAACCCCCACTCGACTTATACTCGAGTCACTGTCTGTATTATGGCAACTTAGAGAGCCGCGGCCATCAGAGCCATGGCAACGATCCGCGCGGCAACCAGACCGCGAGACTTACAGTGGAGCTGACCGGAACGGAGGAGAAGGGAGCTGACAGGAGCTGCAGGAAAGGTAAGTAAATGCTTCCTGCCGGCCCCCCCACTTCACAGCCCATGCCACTGGACCACCAGGGATTAAGATAGCCCTCCTCCCTGACCAGTTAACAAGCAGGGAGGGGGGACAAAATAAAATTAAAATAATAAAAAAATCATAATATTAAAATAAAAAAAATTAAAATAATAAAAATGCCCTCCCCCCACCCAGTTCACACACACTACACAAACACACACTCTGCATTATATACACACTCTGCATTATATACACAGAGTGTGTGTATATAATGCAGAGTGTGTGTTTGTATGAGTGTGTGTGTGTATATAATGCAGAGTGTGTGTTTGTATAAGTGCGTGTGTATATAATGCAGAGTGTGTGTTTGTATGAGTGTGTGTGTGTATATAATGCAGAGTGTGTGTTTGTATAAGTGTGTGTGTATATAATGCAGAGTGTGTGTTTGTATGAGTGTGTGTGTATATAATTATAAAAATCACAGAATTTCATAGCCCCAAGTTTTACCCTCGACTTATCCACGAGGCATAGCATTTTTCACAATTGTTGGTCACAAAACCGCACTCGACTTATACATGAGATCGACTTATACACGAGTATATACGGTAATATTGATTGAGAATAAAATTCAGGGTTTATTAGTACTTCAACATTAATGCACACAATAAATGCCCAAACATTTGTATATGCTTGTGTGCAGCAATATTGCTATACATGCTAATATACTCTATGGCTGTCATTAAATAAATACAAATGCAAATTTAATTTTAAACAATAAGAGGGTTTTTTTTAGAAACCTCAAAAATATGTGAAATTCATCAGTCATGCCTACATTTACATTTGTTGTACTAGGAATATGTGTACTTGGGCTTCCTGTAGTTATTTTAATCAGTACTATCCTAGTAAGAGAACATGAGTTAAATGCCATTTGTACCTTGAATAACTGCTTGGTGCTGTGAGCCAATCAGAAGAGAGTTTAAATTACCGTGGGTCATTCCTTTTTTTCCTACCTTGTTTGCTGTCTTTCACTGCACTAAAGACTTCTAACAGTAAATTCCAAAGCTCTTGCATATTTATAATTCAGTATTACTGACATTTAATGTTCCTCTTTTACCTTCCCTACATCACGTTTTCTTTTATAATCGAAATAATGAAATTCTCAAGAGCCCAGGTCATAATGGGCATTATGCAGAGCTGTGTGTCAAATTCGGAGGCCATTGTAACCAGTGACTAGTAAATTGATTTATTCAACAACAAACAAACAAAAAAAGAAATATTTTTATGAAAAATTTCACCTGTGTTTTCCCTAGCATTAAATGACATTTAATCATAACAAGTATAATTTGCATATAATATCGATGATTGTCTGTAAAGGTTGTTTCGTTATTAGTCTACTTAGTAATTCAATAAAAATGCATTTGATGACATTCATTAACACACAATGATATTTAATGTAAAAATAACATGTACAAAGGTCTAAAGAAATAGTTGGTCAATCTAAAGTCATCTGCACAAACAATTTTTTTGTGGCACATTTATTCGAACAAATGTTATTTTAGCAAAATTCTCACTATGACAAATTAAACATGATTAAGGCTATGACCAAAATGTTGTAATATTATCTGGTTATTTCCTCGTCTCAGATCAAATAAAAAGCAAAGCCTTTTAATTGCACTGCACTCTGTATTGCCCTCCGATTTTTCTTTTACCATTATGAAAAATTATCATCCTAATGACAAATCACAACTAAGGAAAATGTAAGTTTCCATTGTACAGGAACACACATCTGCTTTTCCATTACATATTCCCGAAAAACATATGTGAAGAAATGTAAGCCTAATTCATTTTTGTATATTGACTCTACTTATAAATACCTATTCCAACTTTGCGATGAGATTAAAATTTTCAAATACTTTTCAATATGTCAGCAAAATTATTTATGCTGTTTTCTGTTAAAAAAGCCAGAAGTGATTAGATGTCATATTTTTATGAATCCCATTTTATCTCAGTCTTCAGTCCTGGCCTGTTCCTCAACAAAAGGAGAGAAGTTAAGGTTAAAATGTTCATAAGAACACTTGTCTTAGGTAACATAATGAGGGTTTACTTATTAAGTATGATCATGCATTGGCACAGAACCAGTGCATTTTCGGTCCTGTTTAATTCTAAATTGATGTACTAACTTATAATACACAAACACATAAGGTGGAGCTAAACATTCTCCCCTCTCTTCTTAATACAACCAACAATGCTGAAACAGAAACAGAAGGATACACAGTAGTGCAGATTATGCTTATTTAACCATAAACATATATGGATCTCAATAAAGCACACTCACAAAGACAGAGCCATATACAGAACCTGGCTCTGGTGTTTATCTCCTTAGGATCCTTTTTGGGAGATCCAAACCCCAATGCAAATGGTGTAAGGGTGATCCAGTTGTCCTCCCAAAATGATAAGTTGGCAGGAATCAGGTAAAAGGTAAACAGATTTATTGATGCAAGTAAAGAAATAAAAAAATTGCATAAAACATAGGTCCAATAGTCACCAAGATGCATTTCGCCAAGTTGTGGCTTCCTCAGTTGGTGAATACGCTATTGCTGGGTCCTTGTATTAAATATAAGAAAATACAAGCAATACAGCAATATCGCATTCAATACAATGACCCAGCAATATCGTATTCACCAACTGAGGAAGTGCGAAATGCGTCTTGGTGACTATTGGCCTTGTGTTTTATGCTCATTTTTTATAGTTTTACTTGCATCAATAAATCTGTTTACCTTTTACCTGATTCCTGCCAACTTATCATTTTGGGAGGACAACTGGATCACCCTTACACCATTTGCAGCAGGGTTTATATCTCCCCAAAAGGATGCTAAGGAGCTATACACCAGAGCCAGGTTCTGTATATGGCTCTGTCTTTGTGAGTGTGCTTTATTGAGATCCATATATGTTTATGCTTAAATAAGCATAATCTGCACTATTGTATATCCCTCTGTTTCTGTTTCAGCATTGGTAGTTGTATTAAGAAGAGAGGGAAGTATTTTTAGCTCTACCTTATGTGTTTGTGTATTATATGTTTCAAGGTGCAGGGGATACCGCACAGGTGTATTGAGCTTATCACTACTCAACGATATACTATCTGTTTGTGCTGCAATTATGTTCTAACCTGTTTACCCAAACATACACACTATAATACAGCTATTTTTGGCAAACCATTAATCTCCAAGCTCCACATACCATGTTTAACCTGGTAGATATGGAAAATGATCAACCCCTACCATATGCACTACTCTCATTACTGTGGATGCCCAAGTTACTTCGCCTCAGACTACCCCTTTCCTAATACACTAACACCTGAATGACTATCTAAGTGACATGTTTGAGGATATTACACAGCAGTTTAAGATAGAATCTAGGTGTATTTATAAATATTTACAATTAAAAAGTATTTTATTGAAATATGTTTTCCTACAACCGTCACTCTTAGCATACCAAAAAACTTTGCTGGACTAATCCAACACAGCATAAATTCTTTACTAAATGTTGCACCATATTACAAGTATGCTAATTTAAAAAAAAAAACTATCACGCATGCGGGAGCAGGAGGGAGCTGAAGATTGTTCCAAAGCACTAAATGCATTAAATGGAGTTACCACATGTTTCAACCAAATGGAGGTGCATTGAAAATGTATATATTGTTGGTATCTCCCCACAGAGAGGATCCATAAGATCTTACTATTAGCTTCTCCATCTGCCCTGGGCAGTACGACTCATATCTGGTGGTGCCTGGAAGTCAAGCCATTTTGCGCAAATGTTTTCCATGTTCAGTATTTGTGCACTGCCTGTTATCCTACTATCCTTGATGTTTCCTTGTGGCTGCACACAGGTGACTTGATTCCCTTTCATTAAAGGGCTCTTGCAATTCATGTCACATTAGCAGGTAGACACCTAATTGCCTCCAATTGGGAAAGCATGCAGAGCCCCACTCTTTCTCACTTATTGGAGAGGATACACATTAATTATATCTATGAATAGATGATGGTGCTTAAACTAAAGCAACACCATTGCTTCAATGGCAGCTGGTCCCCCTGGAGGTCTCTATGGCATCTCATGCAAAATCTTACATGCATGGATAAGTGGGAAAAAAAAGTTCTAAAAATGTGTCATGCTAGGTAGACATGTAATACAATTTATCTTCTTTAAGCTGATGGTTTATATGCCAATTGATATTGGAGATGGTTCGATGAGATATCTGCAGTGCATTAGTTAATGTGTTCAAGAATGACAGTATTTCCTTGACTTGCGCATGTTGTACCCCAATTTCCCACTATTATGAGAGCACTCTGTACCAAGTGATATTTTATTTTGTTGCTTTGATGTGTTCATTGTATGTGTTCTTATTGAATATATCTGTTTTCCTCTTTTTACTTTCTGCATCCCTGAATTCCCTATATTCCTTGCAAACACAATTTCTATATGCACTGCGTGGCTGCATAAAATCAGACATTGTGCATATAGACACTGTGGTTACAGGTATACATATGCTTTATAAAGCCATGCTGAAGTTCATTTAAATAGTTAAAAAGACAATATAATTGATAATGAAAGAAACAATTATATTATTACCAAATCATTTCATATTATTATAATCTCAATAGCTTTATCCCGTAGCACACGTCTACTAAATAATTTTATTTTATTAGCACACCATTTTTGTGTCTTTACAATAATAATTTTGAATTATGTTAAAATTATACTTTGTTAACACATTTCATCGGTACGTGGCTGGCAATTAAATTTCTTTCTGCAGGGCAATAAAGAGCATACCTTTTTTCATAGAAAATCCTTTTAGACAACTAATTCAAATGTCCAGTTTCCATATCGAGGAGAGATGCCAGTGATCACTTTATTCCTCATTTAAATTGCTGTGATATTAAATTCTGCTTCAGTGACCTAAGTTCTGCAGGAGTTTCAAAAAGTACTCAATGAACTCGCACTATGCTGCTGGAACAAAATGTAATTTTACATTTTGATGCAATGTTATTAAATTTTACATTCTCACGGCCCTATACTTTTTCTCTCTATCCCTCTGCTTATTTCTCTCACTCCTCTCTCATTGACACTGTTTTGTATTGTACTTTCTCCGACATTTGCCTTCCCTTTACATCGCCCATTTATTGTGTGCTTTTTCTTTCCTCCATACTAAGTTCGTTCAGGTTAACTGTACCTTTCCCTTTTTGTACCTTGCTTCTCACTTCCTGCCACTGCTCACTCTTTCCTTTTTTCATCCATCTGTTTCTCCTACCAGGGTAGTCCTTTCTCATGTCATGTCCCCTCTCATTCAGTATATATCTTTAATATTCTTCCATGCTACTGAATCACAGCCTCTTTTACTGTGATTCACTTGTTTCTTACGGCCTGATGCATTTCTTTTCCATCTTGGTCTTCTCTCTTCTTTCTTGTCTCTTGATACTTACTGCCAATTTTGCACACAAATAACTACTGGAGAAATGTTATAGTAGGCAGTGGTGTGCACAGTAAGCTAAAATACTGATTTATCTTGAAATGTTTTATAAATAGATAAATCATATATAAAAGCAATATAGCATACATTCATTTAACTGATCACTCCTTTGGTCTTTTTAAGTCATGTAGCATATAACAAAACACGATCACCTGTAGCTGTACTGTATGCTTTAAAAAATCTATGTCTGTAATTGAATTTATGCAACATTTAACAAATGAGCAGGGAGGCACTCTGTGTTGCATTTTTTTGTCTGCCATTAAAGTGATCTAACATCTCAGGACAAATCCTGTAATCCATATTTCCTGTTGATCACGTGTATACACATAACCGGATCCAGGGGGAGAAAGCTTATTTCCTCCGGTATATATTTGTATGTGCAGCTAAATTAGTTTTGAAATTTGTCATCTCCAGTTGATGAATTGTGCAAGGATACTATCCATACAGTATAATAAAGAAAGGTATTCTTAAATCATGAATCTTTCTGTCACTGGAATGACTCCATGCTGCTACATGGCATAGATTTGACTTTTTTTTTTTTACAGAATGAAAAGCTCTTTTTAAGTAGTCAATGAAATTTCGAGACTACTATACCTTTTATAATGGCACACTGACTGTATCAGCACATTGATACTGTCTCTTGTAAAATGAAGCAACAAAAGTCCACATGAATGATGCATTTACATCTGAGTTCCATATGGTTCAAAAGAGCTGAATACCTTGTAACTTATTCTAAGACTAATGCAAGTGGTGAGATAGATATGTGCACCAGTTAGTGTCATAAGTAAAATAGGTGGTTTGTAATATAGATAAAGAAATGTGATTGTATTGATCCCATTGAACCCTATCTGTTAATTGGTTTGGTATATTAACCAAAATCTACTGGCATGCTATTAATCTCCACAATACTAACAATATATTCATAATTCCTGATAAAGTGGTTATGGTGCCAATAGTGTCTTGGTGTCATACCAACATGAGACCTCCCAGTCAAGGAATATGGTCCTGCATTGCTCTACAGAAACATTTAGTGTCTCCTGCTGGAAAAGATAGATGCAGCATGGCTGCTCAGCAGGACCGAATACCATGCTAAAACAGTGGGACATCTTACAGTAGGATAGCATTAAGGTACTCCTGGCACGTAAACCACTACCGCTGGCTATAGTAACTGTGGTGCTCAGTGTTCCTTTAAGAACATGTGTGCATCACATGCTGAAACACAGAGGGATAAATGTGTTCATATAGAAGTCATTGCTCTGTAGGTTAAAGCACTACATTTAGAAGCTGATCAGATATCAAGACTTAAGGTTTTACATTCTTCTGGGTAAAATGAGGTAGATGAAAAATACCCGAGTGTTACTGTAAATGTCATACGTTTTTAGGACCCTTATCAATAATACATGTTTACATGTGAAGTTTTTATATTCACTTCATAAAATACAATGAATACAAGTTTCATTTTCTAGCAAAAATGATATCTGAGCATTATAGAAAATCATTCAGAAAGATAACTATTTACATTTTCACAATGTACACACTATATATGATGTTCAGGAGACGTAGATACCTTTTTGGTTTACCTGTCATGCCAAAAGAGCTTTATTAAATTGAGATGGCTTTGTTCTCATTCTTTTTTTTTACTATTTTTAATTTAAATGTACTCTTATTAATATATTGAATGTTTGCTATGACATTTCTTCATTAGCAATATCATATAATAATAGTAACAAGTGTTGGAGTGTATTGTGTTGTACTAATGGTTGACTAACCAACAGTAGAAAAAGTTTCTCTAAACAGGACCCAACTTCTTATTAGTGTTGATGTCAGCAAGAATTAACCACCATTTAGAGGAATAATTAATGTGTGGGTTGTAGAAGGCGTCAGCGTTTGTTTCGAACATGCAGTGAGTGGGAGTTTTGCTGAAAAATAAGAAAGCTGAATGTAAAGGACATAACGAAATGTAAAGGCCAAAAATGAAGTGCGATATTTCATTATTAGTGAATGTATATAGTCTCCTCAGTCATTTATATGTCAAAAATAAATACTTCTCTATTTTATTTACTTTTAGAAGGATGCAAAAATGCACTATTCCCAAAGGTTGATGTCCACCAGCTACGAAAAATCTATATAAAGGAAGTCATTATGCTGAGCCAATTCATGCACATCCTATGGGTAAGTAGAATCTAGTGGGATAAATGAATTCAGTTACTATGCTTAAATGCACTGAATGTTTAATATTTTTCAGAACACCACTCTCTACAATTTTATGAAATGCAAAGATAGCAAAAGTGCCATCAGTCATTTATTTATAGTTTCTGCTGTTGATGCAAAATGGAATCATTAAAAAGATAAAACTGGATTATGTCTTACAATCTGGACTGATAATAAAAGCATGAATGGGAAGCAGTGCATTTACGTCGTTATTTATTGCAGACATCAATAGCATCCATCAAAACAGTTATGGACATACACATTTTATGTTGCGCACTCAGAATTTATTTCACTTTTACTCTTTTAAATAACTATCAGAAAATATATGGTTTCAAATGTATTTACCATTATCTTTTATAAGGAAAAAGCATGTTTCTACAGATTACAAAATCAATGCTGCATTTAGGGCCAGATATATTAAATGGTAAAACCTGCCTCTGTTGGTATGACAATGTAAAAATGAGAAGAGCTTTTTTAAAAATACAAAAGTATGCCTGCTTTTTATATTGCAGCTGAAAACGCATTTTAGGGAAGATGATGACCAAAGCTGCATAAGGTCTTTTTCAAGATGTAATCAATATTAACTATGAACTGATATGTATATTTTTAAACCACCTACTTGAAGTAAAAACATTGCTAAGGCCTTTGAATTTAATGTGTGGCAGGCCTACTCGCAGGAGACCTGAGTGTTGCTGCCAAGGACTCCCATTCCCTTCGGGATTATTGCCCAAGTGATTATAGCTGTTATAGTTCTCTCACCCAAACACTAGCCGAGACTATGTGACGCATGAAAAGATCTGTTTTATTGGGACAAATGACACTCTTTCATACCTGGGTCCCCAACAGGGTGTCAGCAGGAAAACAATGATTATTGCTCAAAATCTGGTGCCTAGGTTTCTGTACCTGAGCAGGTAATTTTATTAACCGCTAGACAACTTGGCACCTAATAACATTTTTGCTTAAATAATTAAGTTTCCTTGCCTGCATTCCTAAATTTGTGCCCTCCCGGATAGCTCTCTCTGGAGCTTCTATTCTGTCCATAAAGCACTCAAATCACTCTAAAATAAAACAATAAAAGCCTTGGAACAGGATAGACATCATATTGACAAGATCACAAGATCAATACACAGGAACTGGACTATGACCACACTAGGACAACAACTCTGATACATCAGCATATGAGGGCGGTCCGGCCATGTATCCAGCCATGTAATATGAAAAATAGCTGCGTTTATTGAAAAAAAATACAAGAAACATTGTACATAGGACAAGGACACCTCAGTCACATTCAAATTAAGTACCTTGAGACCTCACACAATTCTCCCAGTGTCTTCTCCACTGTTTAAAGTACTCTGCAAAATCCTTTGTTGGAATCGCCATCAAGTGCCTCGTCGTATTTACCTGAATCTCATCAACCGTCTGAAATCTCTTCCCTTTCAAGTGTATTTTAGTTTTAAGAAAGGGCAGAAGTCTCAGAGTGCCAAATCTTTCAACTTATTCTTGACAAGCATTGAAACATATTAACCACACTTTTATTTGCGCTGCACTCATTGCATCATCCCTGAAATCCTCCTGAATCATCCAAATAGCTTCCGCTGAGAAATGTTCAAGCGTAACGCTAAATTTGATGGAGATTCATTGCTCTACTTGCTAAGGCATTTTGAATGTCACGGTCAAGCAGTACAGATGCTTACTCAATGGTGTCTAGTGCCCCCACTGGCTACTATAGTTAGCTCATCATTATTCATGCATGCACATTCCAGTCCACTCTTCTTGGCTGTCAGGTTACATCGATGCTGGGCAAACCGTTCTCATTATATTAACAATTGTTGGGCTTTTGGACTTTTTCCTGTCAGACCTCGTACTTACTTAATTTAGTCAAGGAGCACACGCAGTTTGGATTGTAGAACTGCAAGTATATTAGCTATTGTTTTTAATATGAATAAGAAAAATAAAACATAAACATCACTATTGCAGATGTGTTTGTTACATTCAGTTTATTTTTATGATTGTTACTGCCACTTGTTTGTGCATATCATCCTTTTTTTTTCAAATACAATAAGGTACGCATAGACAAAATGTTTTGTGTGCATGTGTGTGTGTGCCTGCAAAATAAGAAAGCAAAAAAAAAATGCAGTAGTACAATATAGCCATGATCCTTAATAATGTAATGTAATGTAAAACATGTCGGAAGGTTCTTTAGGTATATAAAGTAGTAAAGATACGTTTGAATACCAATAGAAGAAAACCATTCTCTCAAAATTTATGTAGCAGTTAGATTGTATTCTTGCTTGCTTTCTTCACACAAAAAAAAGATATCAGTAATGCTTGGAGGTTTGTCTTTTTACTGAATGACAGCAACAAAATCTTAGCTCTATTTTATGATTTGTGCTTCTACCAAAACATGATCTAATGATTCCTAATGATAAATGATCATATATCCTGTTATTGCTCCTTCAGTTTAAATATTAGGGAGGTTTTTCTTAATGAGAAACAATGGAACATGCTGAGAGATATTGAGTAATGCTCCTTTTCAGGGATACTTGTTTTTTTTTTTATATTGATTACCACTTGGACAACATTTCCGTGAGACATATAGAAAATATCCCATGACATCACTGTGTGTAAACACAGATCATTCGAACATTTTCTTTCTTTTTATTTATTTAATTGAGACAACATCAATGTCTATTTAAACATTAAAATTACATTTCTTTCATATCCTTATATATTCATTATTTGATGCTTCAGTACTTCCTCTAAAAAACACTTTGGATTGAGCAAATACAGTCATTATCTAAAGATTCAAATGACTTAACCTCAGAATTAAATGATGTGTCAAAGAGAATCTTTCTCATATTTCGAGATTATTCATCATTTCCTACAAAGTGACATTATTTTACTTTAATACAGATCAATTCAATTCCCCATATATAATGTACAAATGGGAGTCATTACTCTATATCATTAAACATGAATGTTGTGAAACCTCATTCAGTTTTATTGAAAAGCTTCATATAGTAATGTTAAAATCAGACACCCAGTAATTATTTTGATACTTCCCAACTTATGCCTTAACTTTCTTAAATGAACAATCTAACACTATAAATAAATAAATACATATTTATATAGTCTTTCTCTACTCTCAGCTTTCAAATCTCTACATAATGCTGCTCCCACCTATCTATCCTCCCTTATACACAAGTATGTCCCGTCTAGGCCCTTACGATCTGCTGAAGACTTACATCTATCTTCTGTCCGTACTCCCACCTCTGATGCTCGCCTTCAAGATTTCTCGAGGGCTGCACCGTTCCTGTGGAACTCGCTTCCCTCCTCCGTTAGATGCTCACCCAGTCTCCACTCCTTCAAAAAATCGTTAAAAACCCACTTCTTCATAAAAGCGTATCAATTAAACTATTAATAGCTCCTGACTGATTCCTCTTCTGCAACTGTCACTAGTCTAATACTATCCTTACCTTTTTGTGTCATTTTACCCCACTCCCTCTAGCATGTAAGCTCATTGAGCAGGGCCCTCAACCCCTCTGTTCCTGTGTGTCCAACTTGTCTGGTTACAACTACATGTCTGTTCAACCATCCATTGTAAAGCGCTGTGCAATTTGACGGCGCTCTATAAATATCATAATAATAATAATAATAATAATACTTGTTCAAATTATGTTGCCGATCAAGGGATTTTTGGCACTTTTGCCATGTGTTCATTCTATCACAATTTCACCCTTTATGTTTAAGTGCACATATATATATATATATGCAATACTCTGGTATTTTGGCAATATATATATTGCTGGCACTCCTGGATTTCCAACATCAGTTAGGTTTATTGTCTAGGTCAACGTTTCAGTCCCTAATTCAGGACTTTCATCAGGACACAAAAAATAACATTTCACAAATGACAGGCCTATATACAGGCTAAATGATTGAAATGTTAATGACTCACTATATATATATATATATATATATATATATATATGTGGACTTTTAAAGGTCTTACTTTTGTTATCCTATACATATATTAAACAACAATAAATACGAATACATTATTAAAACATGAAAAAACTAATTCTACATGACAAGTCTAAAAATGTCTACATGACAAGCGCAACTAAAGAAAATTAACTCAAAATAGATTAACTTATTAGGCTGGATTGTTAAAATGTTTAGGATTTCAATTATTTTTAGAAGTTATAAAAACAAAATATTGAAGGAGGGAAATACAGTTGTACAGTTTTACAAAATTTGGCATGCTGAGATTACAACTTTAATAGTAATCACAGGGTGCAAAAATCTACACAAAAGTATATATTTGTAGAAAGTGCACCCCCAGGCTATTTAACCATTTTTCATTTAGCCATTTTATCACAAACTTTTAAATCTGCTGGATATATTTAATTGTTTGTGTTTATTACACATGCGTTTTATTTTGGAAAATTTGCAGATTATGTGTTCTCAAGTACAATGATATCCCACATGTAAACCTTTGTCTCTAATCCTACATAAATTCCAACCCCTAATCAAACCCCTAGTCTAACTCTTACTCCAACACATAATCCAACCTCAAAGCCTCTAAGGAAGGATGTTGGTACTTTTATCAGCAGATGAATGTATCTGCTCAGCTCCTGCATGCTCTTTCTGCAGATCACACAGTGATTGGTGCAGGGAAGCTGGAAAAACCCAGCATTTTTTTTTCAATCTGATTCCACCCCAATGACAACCCTAGAAGACAGGGATGAAAGCAGAAGTGACTTTTAGGGCATTCAGGAAGCAAAATCAATGGGCAATGTCAGAAATATCCTGATAAACCAGACTAGGTACATCTGAGGCATCTATAACCAGAAACTGGATAAAGAGTTTAAAAAATACCGTAAAATATTGACATGATTTGTTGGTTAGTCTTTGAGCAGCATCTCCTGCCATATAGTGGGGAGGAAATTGTGTACAAACCTGTCCTTAGATCTTACAATCCATCAGATTTGTTTTCTTGAAACAAACCATGGGGGTTGGGGATTGGGGATTGCTACTGCACCTGCCCCCATAATCCAGCAACCACTGCATTCTCTTTTAAAATCTAGCCTATGTCTTTTCTCTTCCACAGTGCTTTGTATAAAACTGTCTCTCCCTTTCATGTTTTACGACTCTGACACTAAATCTAAAAAAAGGCATTCCATGCTTTTCTTTGTGAAGTGATTACCTATCACACCTGCCATAGATCCACTTTGTATACAGATTCCATAATGTTCAGTAATGGTGTTTTGATATGACTCTGCATTTGTCCTTGAATTATTTTACATCTTCCTTTTCTTTGACATCAGACTTTCTTGACATTCAGCCAATGTACTGATTGTTAGAGGAAAATGTGGCTAAAGATACTAAATCTGTTGCAGTTTATCTAACAAATGAATTCCATAGCTCTCTTCTGTATATAATGCTTCAAAACATATCCCAACTATTTACAGATCTGCAACTCTAACTGTCCTTTTGCCTTTTAAAGTCAAGTATCACTTTGTTCCTTCAAAGTGAATTGAAAGTGAATTTAAAATTTAAGGCCAAAATAGTTGAACTGAAAATAGGATTTACATGGAGAACTTTTCTAATTTGGCTATTTTGGTCTACATTTTAAAATTGACTTTGCATACCTGGCAATTCTTACTTTGGTAAATAACCCTGTTATTTTAATTTTTGCACATTAAAAAAATGTCAGCTTTATCTTAGAAGTATTTACATAAATGTAACTTTGTGTATATTGTCATAAAAATATTTACATAAATGTAACTTTGTGTGAATTTCCCCCAAAGAGTTTAACTTTTATTTAAAAAAAAAAAAAAAAAAAAGAACAGTTTCTTGCCAGAGAACATTCCAAGAGAATGGTCAGAACTGGTTCACTAAAAGGAAATTATGCGTATGAACACTCAACACAGCAAACTTGTTACATTCCCAAAGCATATTTTTTATTATTAAAGGAATTATAAAACTTGTTATCAAATATTAAAGAAAATAATATTAAAGAAAAAGTAACATATTCCAACATTCATAAAAAATGAGACACCAATATAAAAATGCCATCATTGTGCATTGTTAGAAAAACTAGACACACATTTGTTTCAATTCTGGATTTCTTTTGGTAAGCATTCCTCCATTTCTAACGGTACTGCAACTCCTAATCCTCTATGAGCTTCAGAAATTGATGACGTGCCATGATAGTGTTGTTAGAAAGGAACAGAGTTGGAGCCCTGTCAGACCCTGTGTGCAAGAATATAAAATATCCAGATCACTTTACAATTTATGCAAAATGGCATTTGTACACTGGAACACACTGGAACAAAAAGAAAAGGGAATCTTGCCTGTGAGCTTACAATCTAGATGGGAATTTTAAATTAAGGAAAAAGGATGCACAAGACCAGAGGCACTGATTATCCAATATTTAATGTAAGGGAGAAGCTTTTCCAACCACAAACCCTCAGCTCTTCAGAAAAATCCTTGGTATGATGGAAAATATCCCTAACACATCAGTAGTGGCAAAAACCGCTCAGTGTCCTCTGATGTTCCAGTACCAAAGTACTAAGTGTGATTTATGTAAATAAAAGTTAATACACAAATACAATGTGTGCTGGCACTCAATCACGTCGGTGCAGGTATTCGAGGTTAACCCTAATAAAGCCTCATAATATCGAAAAACAAATAAATATGAATACCGCACTCAAGTCATATACATGACAAATATCAATGATAAACGTTAATAATAATGCAATTACTTTATTATTCCCTTAACCTACTTTTGAAAAATATATTAGTGATTACAATAATTTTTTATAGATTGATTTTATCGTATATACAGTTGCATTCATTTCATCATATGTACAGTAGCTATTTACAAATAATTACAAAACCCTCCATAAATACTATTTAAATTCATTATATGGATATATATACAGCTGGTAATGATCCCACCAGTGGTGTCAAGGCGAAATATCTAGCACGGTACAAAATGCTGCTGCCTGTATGAAATCATAATAAAGAAGAAAAATTTTAAAAAATGAAAAAATGAAGAAAGAAAAAATGAAAAAAGTGAAGAAATATTAAAAAAAGCAAAAAAAGACAAAAATAGAGTCCTTGTATGCAAAAGTCCAAAAAATTAGTGCACTATAATAATCTCTATATATAGGTGGATCTCACCAATTTGAATATCCTCTTTGTACGAAGAGTTGAGGGAGCTGGAGGGTTTTCTAATAGTAATAAAAAAGATGAAAATGAAGAGGGTGAATCTGCTCCAGCAGGCTGAATAGGCAAACCTTCCTCTGTAGTGTAATGATCCTGCTGCAACACCATCAGATGTAAAGATCACCTCACCGACACAGGTGTATATACGTACGATTCAGAATCACCGACAGTACTTGAGCTGCGCGCTCGGGACATCCATGTCCCTTCAAAGGCCCCTGTGGTCTGCCAAACAAAATAAAAAATGATTTATATACCAGTCCATGGCGGCTAAATCAAACCGCATCCACCCCTTTGTTCTCTTCCGCTTCCGCATTTCAACAACTGCGTGCGTCAATGCGTCATTGGCATTCAGCACATCTTTATTGTTCACTCTTCTAACAGACAGAAAGGTTCATCGATTAAGGTAATTAAAGAATAGTTAATCCTTATACCAACAAGTTACTAACATGTTGAAATACAGAAAGTATTATTATCTGTGCTATGCAGAAGTGACCTATGGGGTAAACTTTAAAAAATAATATTGTCCATGCAAAAGAAATAGACTGTCTTAATTTACATAGCAGCAATAATTTATATACAAGCAAGAGAGCTATGTAAACCAAATCAACCAGTTACAGATAAGTTAGTATAGGCAAAAGAATGAACAAACCCTACTGTAAGATCAAAAAAATTGTAATGACATAAACAGTCAAAAATTTAAAAATGTAAGAAAATAAATAAAAAATAAAAATTTTAAAAAAATGCTACAATCTGAGTTAAAATGTCATAGTGGTCATATTAGATGCTAGACATGAAGCTCACCTGCAGCAGATGGTCGAGGGGTAAAAATAAAAGTTTAGTTATAAAATCAGTAGTCCTTGCATAATGAGACTGTGGATATACATTGTTTTAATAACAAAAATAGCTATGTGCAATGTTAACCACAATAAGGGATATAGATTGTAGCCATTGCATCCAGCATTATGGTTGTTAAAGACTTGTGGATAAGGTAGTCCACAACATCTGAAGTGATGAAAACCGTTAACCCCTGCTGTAAACTACATCACGGTTAAGTTAAAAATATAAAAAAATAATCATGAGCCCCGAATGCTGTGTTCTTTCCAAATATGTGACTTGTTCATATGTTGACCAAAGATAAATATAAATGTGTTTTTGACATGTTTACCTCTGCCATATTTGGTAGGGATGCAATTGCTACGTCCAATATGAGTATAGATTGAATATTTCCTTTTGTATTCTTTACATTTCCTTAAGTGTCCTTTCTCGCCTTGACTACTGTAATCCGCTTCTCAGTGGTCTTATGTGCTCCCAACTTGCGCCGTTACAGTCCATAATGAATGCGGCAGTGAGGCTCATCTTCCTGTCCGTCCGCACCTCCCATGCCTCACCCTTCTGTCAGTTCCTACATTGGCTTCCTATAAAATATAGAACTCAATTTAAAATTCTGGTTCTTGCTTTCAAATCTCTACATAATGCTGCTCCCACCTATCTATCCTCCCTTATACACAAGTATGTCCCGTCTAGGCCCTTACAAACTGCTGAAGACTTACGTCTATCTTCTGTCCGTACTCCCACCTCTGATGCTCGCCTTCAAGATTTCTCGAGGGCTGCACCGTTCCTGTGGAACTCGCTTCCCTCCTCTGTTAGATGCTCACTCAGTCTCCACTCCTTCAAAAAATCGTTAAAAACCCACTTCTTCATAAAAGCATCTCAATTAAACTGTTAATAGCTCCTGACTGATTCCTCTTCTGTACCTGTTACTATTCTAATACTATCCTTACCTTTTTGTGTCATTTTACCCCACTCTAGAATGTAAGCTCATTGAGCAGGGCCCTTAACCCCTCTGTTCCTGTGTGTCCAACTTGTCTGGTTACAACTACATGACTGTTCGTCCACCCATTGTAAAGCGCTGCAGAATTTGATGGCGCTATATAATTATCATAATAATAATAAGTTTCAATGGTAACTGGATCTTTAATATTACAATTAATAGTAACAAACGATAACTCTCCAAAAAGAATATAAATTAATCTGCACTGTTGTATATATCTAACTGGTTGTGAAAACAATTATTGATTGGACATTCGAAGAGCCCTACATATGTGGGTTTGTTTGCTACCTGGTGAACTGGTGAGGTCATTGAAAATTTTAAGTCAATAAAGGTGAGATTTAAAAATATCTGAGTTTGAGATTTTTTCATGGTTTGTTACTATACTCTGCATTTCCTTTCATCAATGTGTCCCTTTACCAATTCTGCACAATTCAAAACTGATTGATGATTTATGATTGTAAATTGAAAGTAAGAGTACTCTAATAAGTTATTAAATACACATAATGATGTTTAAAGGGACACAGTAGGCACCCAGACCATTTCAGCTCATTGAAGTGATCTGGGTGCAATGTCATAGAACCCTTAACCCTGAGCATGAAATTATTGCAGTTTTTCTAAACTGCAATAATGACCTGCTAGGGTTAACTCCTCCTCTAGTGGCTTCTACTTCCGGGTTCAAAGGCGACTTTTGGCCGCCTAAATGATACTGGACATCCTCACGCTATGCATAAGGACTTCCAGCGTCATTGGAATCCCCAAATAGGAAAGCATTAAATAATGCTTTTCTAAGGGGAAATCCTAATGCAATTACCTTGCATGCACATTAGGTCTCCCCTGCTGGCTGACGTCGGCGGGGAGGGAGAGTGGGCAGAGCCATGCCAGCACTATAGTTTCCCTTTAAGTGCACCTATGACTATGCCAATTGTTTTTTTTTTTTTATCTATCCCTCACTGATAAATTAATGCTAAAGATGACTTGTTATATAGCTTCACATATAAGACACCTCATATCTTTAAACATCTTTCCTTTATTTTTAATCTGTTATAGTAAACAAAAATTTACTTTGTGTGCAGACATGTACAGAAATAGTCCTTCATGCCCTAAAAATCAGTTACTCTTGCAACTATAAATGGATTGTATATAAGGCAAAGGCACACCATTTACAACATATGCTTGTTCTGAGCTTAGAAAAAAGTTGATTTCTATTCACAGAATCTAGTGCAGTAATGGCAAACCTTTTTGAGCCCGAGTGCCCAAACCGAAATACATGCCAACTTTTTTTTCCTTAAAGTGCCAACACGGCAATTAAACCTCAATACTGAGGTTTAAGTTTAGAAAAAACAACTCGTACTGTTGTCCGAACTAATTAACAACTTTTGTTTTAAAAGAACACAAAAACAGAGAGTTCAATGATACAAATTTTAAATAATGATATAAATAGATAAAATTAAGCTTATATTTATTATTATCTCCAACAAATGTAATACATAAACACACACACAGACTGCTGAATACATACACACAGTCTGCTGAATACACACACACAAGACTGCTGAATACAGAGACTGATGAATACACACACAGTCTGCTGAATACACATACAGACAGACTGCTGAGTACACACACACAGACTGCTGAGTACACACACACACACACAGACTGCTGAATACATACACAGACTGCTGAATACATACACACACAGTCCGCTGAATACACACACACACACACACAGTCCACTGAATACACACACTGCTGAGTACACACACACACAGACTGCTGAATACACGCACACACACAGACTGCTGAATACACACACATACTGCATTGAGGGGTGTAGTTCATGTCTTTGTGTGTGGGGTGCTGTGTGTGTGCTGTGTGTGAGGGTTGCTGTGTGTGTCTGAGGGTTGCTGTGTGTGTGTGTGATGGTTGCTGTGTGTGTGTGTGTGCTGTGTGTGTGTGTGAGGGGTGCTGTGTGTGTCTGTGAGGGGTGTTGTATGTGTGAGGGGTGTTGTGTGTGTATGAGGGTTGCTGTGTGTGTGTGTGAGGGGTGCTGTGTGTGTGTGTGTGAGGGGTGCTGTGTGTGTGTGCAAGGGGATCTGTGTGTGTGTGTGTGTGAGGGGTGCTGTGTGTGTCTGTAGAGGGGTGTTGTGTGTGTGCAGGGTGCTAAAAGTGAGGCCAGTGTGTGTGTGAGGGGTGCTGTGTGTGTGTGTGTGTGTGTGAGGGTGCTGTGTGTGTGTGCAAGGGGATTCTGTGTGTGTGTGTGTGGTGGGTGCTGTGTGTGTGTGTATGAGAGATGCTGTGTGTGTGTGTGTGTGGGGTGCTGTGTGTGTGTGTGTGTGTGTGTGTGTGAGAGGTGCTGTATGCGTGTGTATGAGGGGTGGTGTGTGTGTATGGTGAGGGGGTGCTGTGTGTGTGAGGGGTGCTGTGTGTGTGTGTATGAGGCGTTGTATGTGGGCGGTAGGGTGCTGTGCATGGGGGAGGAGACGAGCTGGGCGTGGGGAGGGGAGAGATACCAGGTGGGGGAGGAAGAGATGCTGGGAGGCATGCGGAGGCAAGGGTACTGAAGCGGCGGAGTAGGGGTATGCAGTGGGGGTGGTGTGGGAGGTAGGGGAGGGGAGGGAAGCTGGGTGTGGGGAGGGGAGGAATGCTGGATGTGAGGGAGGGGAGGGATGCTGGGGAGGGGAAGGGTGCTGTGTGGAGGGGTAGGGGTACTGTGTGTGGGGGGTTAGGGGTACTCTGTGTGGGGGGTAGGGGTGCTGTGGGGGGATAGGGGTGCTGTGGAGGGGTGTAGGCGTGCTGTGTGTGTAGGGATGAGTAAAGGTGTTTAAAAAACAAAAAAATATGCTAAATCAGTATCCCTGATATTCTTACCTTTAATGAAGGAGGGGGACACACAGCCATCCCTGGTGGTCCGGTGGTGGCAAGCACTGCTTCTGTGTCGGGAGGCAGGGGGAGGGATCTGTGAAGCAGCTCCCCTGTCCTCCCGCGCGATGTTGTGTGGAGCATTGCCATGGTAACGCGCAGCAACGCTCCACACAGCTTGCTCGCGGGAGGACAGGGGAGCTGCTTCACAGATCCCTCCCCTGCCTCCCGACATGGAAGCAGAGTAGGCGCCTGGGCAGGCAGGCAGGTGCTTAATCTGCATTGATGGCGAACCTATGGCCGCATGGCCACAGAAAGGGCCTGGCGTGCCACCTGTGGCACGCGTGCCATAGGTTCGCCATCACTGATCTAGTGTTTTTCACTCATTGCTTACATTACATTATTATTATTATTATTATTTTATTATTTAGATAGAGCCAGCAAATTCTGTATCACATTCTGTATTCTGTAATTCTGCTTTAATTTCAGTTTATTAACATATAATAAATAGGTAAATTCATTTTATTCTGCATACATTTGATATTGCTATACTACCAATAAATACATTTAATGATCATAGAACAATCAATTCCATCACTGCACTTAAGCATTTCTTAGCTACAACTGTTTGTTATTTAATTTATTTTTCTAGAGTTTCTTCACAAGTCTTTGAAGATATTGCCCAGTTGATTTGACAAACATTAGTCTTTGTGATTAGTTTAGTCAGAGAGAACACCAGTTATTTGGGTTTGGATTTAAAGAAGATATAATGAACAAATGATCATATAGTGATCATATTTGTTATGTTTTAAGTGTTTGTCACCTATTGTCCACTGTAAAAGTTTGAGGGATTTAAACTTTGTGGAGGCAGTAGATTAGAGGTGCACCTTGATGCAAAAAGGCCTTTAGATGCAAAAAAATAATAATATTAATGATAATAATCTGTGGGGAAGCAAATTAAAGGTGCACCTTTGTAATTCACTCTTGGATTAGGGATAATTTTTAGATGCAATAAAAAAATAAAATTTTGATGTCTTATTTTTGAAATGCTCAGTTATCACACAAATGAGCAATAATATTAATTTACAAACTCTTTTACAAACTCTTATTATAAAACAAAAAAGAGTTACCTCCTCACCATCCCAAACTCTATCTGATATTTGTTTTATGTATTTAGGCTGATACATTTTTCTAAATCAGCACTTAGCTACATTTTGCAATTTGCTTTTTAGTTCAATCCAATGTGGTATTTAGTTAATGAAGTCCTTAGTTTGGCAATCTCTAAGATTTAACTTCCCATCTTTACTTAATTTTATATTTGTACCATTCCTGGGAATCATGATGGGTCTTTCATTTTGTAACATATGACCTAAGGTTGTAATTAATACTGTGCATTCCTGAACATCAGATAATGAATAGAGGGATTACAGGCAGCAGGTGACTTCAATCATAAAATCATAAATTGACATTTTTAAACACTCAGTGAAGTTTCGTGTTTGTTTAAGAGGTAAGATAACACTATGGGGCCTACTCACTAAATATCAAGTTGAATAAAGTTATTTTAATCATGTTAATTTAAAGCTGAAATAGCTGAGATGGAAACATTCTCCAAATGTACTATATTCCCATCTTGGTCTTTTGGTCTAAATTTAGCAAAAACATTTCAACACACAAGTGAATGGTTACTCTAAGAATCATAACGACTTCAGAGATTTAAAGTGGTCATGGTGCCTGGAGTCTGACATCCATTGGGGAGTGGCCTCAGAAGAAGAGTATTGGGCTGAGGGAGAAATTTGCCTCAACACTGGAAGGGATGTGAGTTTTAGCTATAGTATTTATTTAGTTTTAATGGCTTGGGCAGGACAGGAATGGTTACTCTGACCAAAAACCGTGTTTTCTTAAGAAAAAAATGTTTTTTGGTTGGTGTAACCTTTAATTTTGCTTATCTGTAAAGCACTCAATGTGATTCATCAAAGCTTATAACTAAAGAAGTCACAGACCTAGCCTCCTGGAAAGCAGGTACCACGTAACCCTAACTCTACTTTAAAAAATAACGATGGGGGGGTGGAGCCTGCGTCTGAACCGGAGCGGACGCAAGTCGCATCAGCTCCGATGCAAACGAGCAGAAAAATCGCCAAAAATACCCCAAAATACCCAAACAAACAAGCGACTCACCCGAAAGCACCGAGGACACGAACCTGACACGCTATATGCCATTTTTCCAAGCGGCCAAAGCGCCAAAGAAAAAGCGGAAGACCAGGGCTTACCATGCTACCCAAAGCCTGGAGTTGGCGGCTCTGTTCGGCACCTTCACAACACCGGGTACGTCTGGAGAGCAAGGGCTGGCACGGCAGGCTACAACAGCCGCCGAGATGGGAAGCAGATCCCAAAAATCGCCCCCACACACACCATCAGGGGCACAGAGCATTGAACATATGCTCCAGCGGCAGCCACCTCCTAAAATTGCACTGTCTGGGAACAACAGAGCCGCGGAAACACCAGAGAGCCCTCCACAAACCAAGACTCATACTCAGCCCGTCCAGCCTCACACAGGGCCCACCACACTGGCAGCAGGGAACGGATCAGCTTCAGTCACTCAGATGGACTTCCAAAACTTGGTGGGAGAAATCAAAACCTACTGGCAGCTAATGTGGCAGCCATCAAGGCAGGTATGCAGAGAGTCAATGACAGAGTGAACACAGCAGAGGGGGACATTGCCGACCTCAAACAGGGTATGCACACTGTACAAGAAACCATCCACCACCTACAAACCATGCAACAATCACTCTCCATACATCTAGCCACAATGGATGACAGGTCAAGGAGAAATCATCTTAAGATAAGGGGCCTACCGGATTCGGTAACCCCAGAAGAACTCCCCCACTATGTGAGGCGACTGGTGGCCACCATCTTGCCGGCCGCACAGGCCAAAAAAGTCACTCTGGCCAGAACCTACCGTTTGCCTAAGTCCAGCAGGTCCCCAGCAACGGCAGTGCAAGACGCCATAGTGTGATACACTCCCAAGACAAAATCGCCATCTGGTCTGCGCTGCAGGGCAAGACGCCGCTCATCTTCGAAGGCGCTAACCTCACCTTCTACCAGGACCTCATAAGGTCCACCCTGCAGTGGCGGAGATCCCTACAACCTCTCACAACCAAGTTAAGATCAGCAGGCATCAAATATCGTTGGATGTCCCCCAGGCTACTATGGGTAAGCCACAATGGGACAGTACACAAAATCTCATCGCTGTCAGAAGCCCTGACTCTCCTCAAGGCAGTGGGTCTACCACCCCACGAAAGGACCCATGACAGACAGGCGAACACTCATACCCAGAACCCCTCCTGAGCATACCCGTTCGTGCCTGCACTCCTGAGAGACTGTATACCTGCTTGCAAAGTTGCAAAGTATAATGCCAGAAACTGTTACAAGTTGCTCATAATTAGTTATATTTAAATATATGTCACCGCACTAAACACACGAGAGTCCCCCATGGAGGACCCACCACCCCACGACTAACAGCACCTGGGCATTACATAGCAGGTGCTCGGCTCAACAGCGGCCAGCTCTCCCCCCCCCCACCCCCTAGGTAAGGGGTGCCACCTAAGGCGGGCCAGTTCACCTCCCCTTTACAACCACACTACACACTAACATACTTGCATCAGATGTGTAAAAAGGGAATCTTTTAGAGGCAGTGCTATATTGACTAGGGCTTCATTGGGAAATGACTGGACTGATGCAAAGCTGATCAGGAACATTATATGACATGTGGCTTATTGTTATTTTTATTTTTTAGCTTATGAGAAATAACATAAGATATTAAAAAGGTGATTATATATTTAATCATGCTTCATTTATTCATTTATCAAGTACAAGAAGTAGTAATTAAAAAAAAATATATATGTTATGATATATTATTCCAACAAATAATTGTTTATAAAAAAAAGGAATATTTACCAATGTATACAAGAAGCAACATCATAACCTTAAAATATAACTTTGGAAACCACACAAGGAACATGGGAACTACAAGAAGAGCAAACCAGCATTCCCATTCTAGCATCACTTGAAAAGAGCATTGTGACATCAGTCTGGGTACACTGCTTAGGTGTGCAAGGAGGTTACTTTTTATTGGCCCTTTTTACCCAATATTAAAAGTAGGTCATGCTTCTAAAATCAAAGATGAAAAAGGACACTCCAAGCACCATAACTACTACACTGTAGTAATTATAGTGCCAGGAATTCCCTGGTGCCCTGCAATGGTAAGATGTCAAACCATTTTAGCACAGTATGACAACTTACCTGGGTCAAGCAGAGTACTTGTATTGCATCAGCCACTTCAAGTCTTCTCCAGCAAGAAAACCTGGATGTCAATGTAGATCAAAGTAGGACCGATGCAGAACCATAACCACTGGCTGAGAGCATGTAGCGTCTTCCTAGTTTGTAAGCTCATTTGAACAGGGCCTTCTTTACCTCTTGTCTCTGTCAAAATTATTTTGTACATTAATTACTTGTTGTCAAATGTACCCATTCTACAATTGTAAAGTGCTGCTGGAAATGTTGGTGCTATATAAATTCTAACAAAAATAAAAATAATGACTGTTATCCTGCTTTGCACTAAAGTGACACTCAGTGTCCCTATTGGAGAAGACTGGATGTGGAGTATGTGGTGGAACCTAGGTAAGTTGTCAAGCAGTCCTGGCACCATAACTACTAAAGTAGACTGTAGTGGTTGTGGTGCTTTGAGTGTTTCTTTAAATTATTGAGTCAATGGGACATGATATCAGGAGAACTAATAGTTCTTAGGTATTGAGAGGATAGGGAAACATAGCTTAGTCTATGTTATCATAAATGCTGTTAGATGTTAACTTCCTGTGTTAGACTGGAGCCTTGGAGGAACTGGAGAGTTTCTTAATTTGCCTTTAGGTTCAGTGATAAGATTCATAAAGGATAGTTTGGATGCAAAGCAATAGGAGTACACCCTCAGTGACTGTATCTACATGCTAAAGACATTCTGAAGTTCTTATATAAGTTCCTTTGCTTGCAAGTACTTCATGTTCTCAAAATATTTTGCACAAATTTCATAGCTCAGTAGGCAACATCTGCATTCCATCTAAGGTTCTGTGGGCCGAATATGCACTATAAAAGCAGCTCCATATTCTGACATTCTAATAAAATGAGAAAGAAAACAAGCAGTGCACATTGGCAGAAACCTTGAAAAAGTGGGACTCAAAAAACAGATTTATTACGTTTCACGTTGTAAAAATCATCAAAAAGTAACAATACAACTTTAAATAGATATTTTTCTTTAAATACCTATTTAATATATCAATCAACTGAGATTCCTTGCAAAAAAGACTATTTAATCCACATTCTGAATTTGCACGAACATGATTAGTGATTTCTAGCCACATGTGTTTCATTGAGTCGCTCCTGAATATTGCTTTTCAGTAAACTGAAAAAAAACAAAAAGATTATTGATTCTATTATCTAAGATGACAAAATTGCATTACCATTGAAGTCTGTGAGTTGTCTGTGGCATTCAGATCACCTCTACATTGTGTTATCTTCTAACCTTTCTTGCTGAAATGAAGCTTGGTGGCAATATTATATTTTCTCTCTGCCTCTGATTACTTTGCCATTTGATTGTGTCTGTATCTAATATATAATATTACTTGTCAAAAATAAATGTTGATGTATCTCCTGTTATCACTTCTCTCCCAATCTTTTCCACTCTCATATTTCACCGCTGCAGCGAATAGCTACATCAGACATATCTTGTTCACTTACTTTATGCATTTGAATGTACTCTAAACCCTGGTGGTATTATTTCTGTGAATAGACAGAATTATATCGTTCTATAATTTATTTTTTGGGCATGCATGCTGACTGGAGTAATGGAATATTTTTGTAAAACCACAATATATTCTTTATTTTGTTTTACATAACCGTTGCCGTGACATTCTAATTTATTTTAATAAACAGTACTATTTTCAGATTAGTAAAGTCAACACGGAAAGTAAGTCTAAGTCTTCATTCTCCAAGGGTTGATTAATCAAGCATGCTCTTATTTCTTAACTGCTGCCTCTGCATGTTTCCACCAAATCATATTAGTTTGCTATCCCAGCAGAGAAGGAATTCCCCTTTCTTTTCTCCTATCTATAACTTTCATCTTTTTATCTTGCATTTTATATTATATATGTCTAATCAGCATATATTTATTTATATCATATATAATGCAGGTTAAATTGAAATATCATATGCCTATAGACAAACAATCCAAAAGTAGTGCCTCTTCTTCTCCAATACATCATATTTGCAATACTGCCTTGAGCAAAACACTTTGCTAAATATGTAAACAAATGATCCCACCCCACGTTTTTTCTCTTTTTCCTCTTCTATCTCCCTCTCCCCTTTCTCTTCTTCCTCCCCCCCCCTTTTCTACATTCCTTCTATGGTGATGCGGCTGGATGACCTGGGTGGTCGGATTGGTCCAGGTAACCACAAGAGACATTTCGCTTCTGATAGCACGTCTGAGACAGCAGGGCACAAGCCTTTCCTCCCCCAACCTGCACTCGACCCAGATTTTGGTCGACCCAAAATTGTTCAGATGTATCAGCTAAGTTCTAACTTTATCTTGTTATACCTTCTATAGCTCACTGTTCAATGCATCCTGATTTTACCATAGACGAGAATAAAAGCTATGTTGTATATTTGTTGCTCAAAAGTACTTGATTTATGAAAAACCAAAATAAAGAATGTCCAAAAACAATACAAAACAAATGATATTGTCATACTGAATATTCAAACGGATGCTAGACAAACTCTAGAGTGCCCAGCAATGTGTATGGTGAACGTAATGTTTTAAAGACTTGTTATTACAGTGTAAACACTGGAAACATTGGAAATGTTGGAAAGTATAAAATCTGTTAAGCCCTAAAGTCAGTTAATAGATCCACGATATTCACTATCCTGTATTGTTGATTGACTGTATTGTTGCTTCTGAGTGTGCCTAAGCAGCAGATCTGTTTTTTCTGGGATAGGTGCTACCACAGAACTAATACAATAACAGTCTTATATGTGAAATTTATAAGGGGAAAATAAAACGCTGTCACTGTTTACACCTATAAATAGCAAAAGAAAATAATTAATTGGAACCATAGCCAGGGCCGGCATTAGGCCATTAGACGCCCTGTGCGAAAAGTCTTCACAGCATCCCCCGCTGCCTGTATACAGTCACACACACAAACATTTGCAAGCAGACAGTCAGACACGCTCAGTTACAGGCAGACAGTCACACACACACACACACAGTTACGGGCAGACAGTCACACATGCTCAGTTACAGGCAGACAGTCACAGAGCCAAACACACAGTTAAAGGCAGACAGCCACACACAGTTACAGGCACACAGTCACACACAGTTACAGGCAGACAGTCACACATAAAGTCACAAGCAGACAGTCACACATCCTCCATTACAAGCAGACAGTCATACACACTCCGTTACAAGCATGTAGACATTCATGCACGCTGATAGGCACACACCACTCAGTAAAAGGCAGATAGTCACACATACAGGCACAGACAACAGCACAGCTACATTGACACACACAATTGGAGTCACACACAGTCAGAAAGTCACACACAGGCAAAAAGTTACACACACACACACAGGCAGGCAGTCACACACACACAGACAGTCACACACACACACACACACACGCACACACAGGCAGTCAGACAGTCACACACACAGGCAGGCAGTCACACAGACAGACAGTCATACAGACAGACAGTCACACACACACAGGCAGGCAGGCATACAAACAGAAAGTCACACACACAGGCAGGCAGTCACACACACAGGCAGTCACACAGACAGACAGTAACACACACAGGCAGGCAGTCACACACAGGCAGGCAGTCACACACACACACACACACACACACAGACAGTCCACACACACACAGGCAGACAGACGCACACAGGTAGGCAGACAGTCACACACACACACACACACAGGCAGACACACACACACAGGCAGGCACACAAACAGACAGTCATATACACAGGCAGACAGTCACACACATGCAGGCAGACAGGCAGACAGTCACACACACACACACACACAGGCTGACAGTCACACACACACACACACACACACAGGAAGACAGTCACACACACACACACACAGGCTGACAGTCACACACACACACACACACACACACACACACAGGAAGACAGTCACACACACACACACACACACATACACAGGTAGGCAGTCACAGAGACTTACCTCTTTCCAGTATGGCTGGAAGGGGTAGTGGATGCATTTGGTTGTTGGGGAAGCAGGGACACCTTTCTTCTTCCCTCTTCCTGTGCAGCTTCGGATAGGTATTAGCCCTGCCTCCGCCTGGCAATAAGCCCTGCCCCCACTGCTCGTTAAGCCCCACCCCCGTGATTTTTTTTTTTTAGACCCTGATGGAGAATAATGAAATCCTTCACCCGGGTACCTGTTTTAGCTCCCCTGACACCGGCCATGTGGGAGCTGTGTCGGCCACATGGCACCCCCTGGTCCATGGCACCATGTGCTGCCGCACAGCTCGCACACCCCTGACCATAGCATATAATGAGAAAGATGTTTTCTTCCAATTATAAAAAAACAAATTACTTTCATTTTAGTATTTGGGACGATTGTCAATTTATCTGACACAAGTCCCCCTTCGTTCCTCATCCATGGGCATTGGGTGGGGACAGAAATTAAATAATGTCCTGTCCACCCCTCCCTCAACCATGACCATTGGGTAGTGGTTCTATTAAGAAAAGGCATGGGGGTAGTTTATTCAGTTTATGAGTTTTTTAGTTGCCATAGCTGACATATTATCGTTCACATGAATTGGTAGTAGGTGGCATAGTGGAAGAGTATATTGTCTGTGTATCTAAAGCCTTGTAAACAGGAGAGTAACTCAGAACAAAGGGACACTGGTGCAATAATAAAAGAAGGCCCCATCTTCGCTCTTCCCCAAGCAATACACCTAAGTGGGATGTGTGTGGTGGCTCAGTGAGATTGTGTGTGATGGCTGGCTGAATAGTATGTATAGTTGTCAAAGTATAGTTGTGTGTGGGATTTGGCTGAGTGTGATTATATGTTGGGTTGGTTTAATGTGATTGTGTGTGGGGCTTATGTGTGCAATATTAATGTAGAAAATATGTTTTCAACCCATCCAGCTTTACTTTTTGCAGTGTGAGTAGTATAATCCCTGGTGGCTCCAATGTTGCATTTCCCACATCCCCGCTGGTCCAATGGGGGATACCCACCAAACAGAGATTCATATGCTCAAGCAGCTAGCTCTCAAAGGGGTCCCCAAAATGTAAGGGAAGAAAAAAAAATAACCCCATAGAAGATTATATGCTCAAGCAGCAAGTTCCCACCAAGAAACTCAAGAAGACAGGGAGGAACGTTTTTTAGAGAGGAACAAAACCCTAAGGAGGGTTGATTAGCACATTTTTTCAAGCCCCACAACAGTCAATAGGAAAACAGATTCACACCATTGGAAGATCTAACAGACACTCCCCCAAAGAGAAAGAGGTCAGAAGAGAATCTATGGAGGGAGGAGAATGGGAGAAGAAGGAATTAGAAAAACAAATCGGCATTTACAATTTATCAGGTATAGAATTACCAATGAAGGAATTGAGAGCATTAGAAAACATCTTAAATTAGCACCAAAGTAAAACCATGAATACATTTGAAACATACATTGACCTCCAGAAATATATCAGGAAGATGACCTTAAAAATATTCTTCCTTGAAAAAGATAAAATTTCTTCACCCATACAAAGTGATAAAGTAGAAATAGAAAAATTCAAAAAGAAATCCCAGTTTTATCCCATTGGAGACAAAGGTCACTTTCTTGACACTTTTAACACCATGGTCTGTCATGATTTTGAAAAATTAGAAACAAGAAATGAATAAGAGAATAAAGTATAATTTAAGTAAAGAAGAATCAATGAGTATTACCACACTACAGAAAATGGACATCATTGTACTAAAAGAGGCGAATAAGGGCGGTGCAATAGTTGTAATATCAAAGGATTACTATTTACAAGAGGCAAACAGAATTTTAGGGGATCAAAAGACTTACATAGCATTATCACAAGACCCCACTGTGAGATTTAATGCCCTTTTAAAATCATTGCTAAAGTCCACCTATCAGAACAATATTTTAATGAACATCCTTTTATTCTATTTTTTTATTTCGTGCCTAAATTGCACAAAAATTCAGTGGAACCTCCTGGACATCCAATCATTAGTGGAATAGACTCTATCACAGCACGATCATCAGAATTCATTGATCACCAATTACAGAATTACACAAGAAGCACCTTTATATCTTAGGGATTCCACACACATACTGAAAATAATGGATAGAATAAAATCGGAACAAAATGTATTTGGGTATTATAGATGCCACTTCTCTTTACACAGTTATTAAACAAGATTTGGGCACTCTAGCAGTTGAAAAAATCATTAAGGTAGATGTCACTGTTCCATGCACGTTTAGAGAATTTTTTAATTAATGGTGTTTTATTCATTTTACAGCACAATAATTTTTTTATTCAACTACACTTTTTATTTGTAAAAAAACAGCAATGCTTTGGGGACCAGGTTTGCCCAAAGCTATGCCGACATCTACATGAGGGATTGAGAGGTAAACTTCGTGTGGAGGGGGCATGGCTGGGTTGCAAACCTGGTCCTTTGGAAAAAAGGAGGATATTGAAAAATTTCTGAATTATATTAATATAAACAAATATGGTTTAAAATTTACACATAATAGTAACAAAAGACGCATTGTTTTTTTAGACATTACTTTTTATTTGGAGGGGGAAAATATCCGATCCAAGTGTTTTTTTTTTAAACAGAGGGCAACAGCTTTATTCATAGAAAAAGCCGCCATCACAACAATTGGTTGGATACAATACCAAAGAGTCAGCTAATCCGTATAAAAAGAAATTGCACAAAAGATTTGGAATTTTATAAATCAAGCAAATTAAAAAAAAAAAGAAATTGGTGTCTAAAAAATACAATGCCAATCTCCTAGATGAGGAAATAAAAATAATCAGCACTTTAAATAAAAAGGACCTTATGAAAAAGAAAACCAAAGAACCAAGAGATGATTTTAGGTTAGCTTTTATCACGCAATTCAATACACAACACCGACAAATTACCAATATTCTAAAAAAAACATTGGGAAATTCTTCTAAGGGATCCTATTCTGGGCCCTGTATTCCCCAGAAGAGCCCAGATATTTTTTTAAAAAGCAAGAAATTTAAAAAAATATTTTAGCACCAAGCTATGCACTTAACAGATCTCACTTAAAGGTCCTAAGAGTTAGAAAGGGTTTTCATTCCTGTAATGTGTGTAAAGCATGCATAATGCAAAGAACTTCTGCAGTACAGTAACAGGAAAACAATTCACAATAAAATCAAACATTAATTGTAACACTAAAAATGTGGTATACATGTCACAATGCCCATGTGGCAAACAATATGTTGGGAGAACTTGCAGAAAACTAAAAGTGAGGATATTAGAACATATAAATAACATAAAGAAAAACATTCAAAAACATATAGTTCCTATACATTATAACCAGTTTCCAAAGTTTAACTGGAAACATTTTTTATTTTACAGGACTTGAAGAAGTAAAAACTTATTGGAGGGGAGGAAATATAATTAAAAAACTAGCCCAAAGAGAAACGTATTGGATCAACACTTTAAAAAGTTTACAACTAGGAGGGTTAAACATTGATATAGATTTAGGGTGTTTCCTAGACTGATGCTTTTATATTTTAAAATTTAGGTCCCCTCCACCCTCTTTTTCTCCTTCTGTCTCACCTCTCTTTATCCACACCCATATGAAAGTGTATAAAAGACTAAATTACACAATATAAATCATATATATATATATATATATATATATATATATGCAATTAATAATTTTAATGGCAACTCATGCATAATGTTCTGTAACAAACTGTCATTATGTAGATATTCCATAGTTTTACACATTCATATGTTTTTATATAGATAGTTTTAATATATGATATGCCTTTTGCATATTGATTTTATACTTGCTTTCTTCTGGCACAATACATTTCATATGGATGTGGATTTGAATATCTGTATGTGTATAAAGAAATGTATATTTGAAATATTATATTTTATTGTTTAATAAATGACAGGATCCTTTGTAATTTTTTTTAAACTAAACTCCTCCCATCTCCATATTTTCCATCCCCTTTTTTCCATATATTGTGCGAGGACTGGACTCACTCATTCCAGTTTGAATTTAGGGTCGCAATTACATCACTAATGACCATTCCGGACATATCAGTGAAAGAATGGGAACGCATGCCTGACACGCATGACGTCACCGCGTTTCGAGAGCGATGATGTCAGCGGGAAACCTGGAAATCCTCTACAGATTACAACAAGCACCTGGAAGAACGAAAAAACCAATAAGAATGGACTTTGAATCAATCAAGGGGTTTTAAAAGGAGGAGGGGTGGGAGTTTTTATTGTACTTTATTTTTGTTGGTTTGCACAGCTCCTTCTCCCTAAAGAAGAAACGCGAAGGACTGGTGGACTGGTATTTTAACTACCACACATGCTGTTTTTAACTGATATGTAAGTGATTAAAACTATCTTTGCAGGGGGGCGGGGCTTGAAAGCCATGTAAAGCAGTCACATGTAACGAGGTCTCCTGGCTGAAATTGCCCTAATCTTGATATAACTGCTACCTCTGAGGAGCCAACAGATCCTGACTTTATCCAGTCCTACCTGGGTCATTCTGGGCACCAGTTGGAGCATTTCTGTGACCAGCGACAGTTAAACCTTGAACCTGGCATATCTGCGGCCTGGTGCGGTTCCGGCTGGGAGAGGTGGCCGACCTCAAAAGGGGAATCCCATAGGCCGATTCGTAGCGGAGTCCCGTTTCCCCCTCCCTTGGACTAGTGGGGATTATCCCGGTCCCCACACTGGCAGGCTTACCATACCCTGTCAAAAGTCGATACACGAGATACTACCACAGCAGCAACTCTTAAAATGGTGGATGCACTCACTTCCTATAAGAACAAGTACACACAGCATGTACAGGCCCAACACAGTGCAGCAGACTGAGGGATACAGAGATTGGACATGCACTTTGACCACTTCTGGGCAAGACTGAAAGCCCAGCAACAGTGCCTCAACACCAGGAGGGAGAACAGAATAGCGAGAGACTAAAAAAAAAAAAAAACTATCTTCGCACTTTATTGGAATTTGCACTTTATTCTATGCACTTTCTTTTTCTAAAATGTATGGTCCAATATAACAGAGGATACTGAGGCTACATAGCAACAGGAGACATCAATTGACATAATCAATTATATAATGAAGGCTTGAATTTGGCCAATTATATCTAAAACTGATTTTCACCAACACAGTCAAGTACTATGTTGTGCCTTTCTTCTCATTTTCTTTAGCAGATTCATCCCTATTGTGCTTTTGGGTCAACTGGAGGAGCATGTGGTCTGCACTGTCACGCCCATGGTTCATAATTTGTTATTGCACTATGGAATATTATCATTTAATATAATTGGGTAGTGCCTGCCTGTTCGAAATTGAATATTGTCAAAGTCAAAAGGGGTTAATTTCCTTGTATGAAAGGTCAGATGACAGAAGGGGTAATGTAAATTGCATAGGAATGTGAAAAGGGTTTTATCCTATGAATGGATCCTGTAATTACTCAAAGGCTCTGCAAGGTGTGAGATTCTACACTGGAAAAGCCTGAATGTTTGGCTCAGCCATATGGCCTGTACTTCTTAATTGATGGGTCAATCTTTTTGATATGGTAATGACCATTTTCCTTTTTCCAGTATCCTATCCAAAAGGAAATAACATTAATATTTACCCACAGAATAATAAGTAGGACTCAATTATGTTATATTTGGAATGTGACACGCGCCATATTCTAAACAAGCCCAAACATGATTGGCATAACTTAACCATAGGGGAAGGAATTGTGATGTCCACCATATTGGGTCGCAAATAAGGCGTGCAACATATGTATAGAATAGGAAAATAATAACAAATTTGTAGATGCAATTATTATTTCTGTTGCAGGTACATAAGAAAAGGTAGAACCAAATGTTTCCATTTGGATTGATGTTTGTCTGGAGCACAAGGGGGTGGTCACTCATTATCTCTATAAATACGCCTTAACTCCACCTCTCGACCAGGCGTGGTTATCCACAGGGTATATATCCAATCATACTGAAATGTCTGGGTACTTGCTTGAGGGGATTTTTTTTAATTATTTGCGGTCTAGTGCAGACAAATAGTGAACTTTAACCCTTAACCACCACAAGTACGTCATGCACACTCTTGAAGTACGGTGCGTTCGTGACATGCACCTCTGGTGGGTAGAGACCCTATTAAATGTTCTTCTGGTCCATCACTCCCTGAGTAACTTGCCACGTTAAACTGGTCGCAGTTCTCTGACTCATTCACTTAATGCCGGAATCACAAGGAAGTGCATAAAGTGTTCCATGTGGGAATTTGTTAATCAGTATAATTACAAAATAACGGTTTCATTATAAAAAATGGTTTTGCAAGGTGGCCAACCAGCTGGCTTAAACACTCCCTTGACAGGTGGAAGTCCAGGGCCTGGTTGACTCTTGCAACCATTGTAGTTCCACCACCACCTGTAAGGTGTTAAAAAAATACAATGTTTGCAAATACCAAGTAGGTATATTTATTCATCTATTTGGTATATATATATATATATATATATATATATATATATATATATATATTATAATAGGTGTTCCCAAAAGGTAGATCTGCAGATGTTGCAGAACTTTAACTCTCATGATGATTTGCATGCTTTTGCATGCCTTTAGAATGACAAATCATCATCAAGAAGTTGTTTTAAAACATCTGTGGATCTACCTTTTTGTCACCAATGTATTAAAAAATCTACTAGGAATCCATTGGAGGCTAACTAGCTTTAAGTGCAAATTATCTGCTTTGTGTATTCTATGTTTCCATGTTCCCACGCTAGGCATACAGTACACATAACTTTGAGATGCCAATGTTCCAGAATAATCCTATCTTTGAAAGCAATGAGATACAAAAAGTACTGAACCAACTCTTGCGGCTGAGACATTATTTCATACCATGGTTATACTAGGGAGTGTCCAGGAGAATTTATAACATTCTGACTAGTCGTGGAAGATAACAGTTTTACCCAGGAAAAAGAAGGAAGCCTAATATGATGCAGGATCTGGTTGCTGCTTAACCCCTTAAGGACCAAACTTCTGGAATAAAAGGGAATCATGGCATGCCACACATGTCATGTGTCCTTAAGGGGTTAAATATCACAAATCTAAGCAGGTTAAGCACTGCCAAGTTTATATAATAAAGTGGAATACTCAGAAGTAAAAGCTGTTTAAGGCAGTGTAACATTTTTTATCAATCCAATGATATAAGTCATTAAAGGATCACTATAGGGTCAGGAACACAAACATTTATTCCTGACACTATAGTGTTAAAACCACCATCTAGCCCCCCTGGGCCCATCATGTCTCCATAAATATAGCAACATCTTACTGTATTCAAGCCAGAAGCTGTAGATCTGCATGCTGTTTGCCTAAAACAAAAACAAAAATCAATCAGTCTACTAACATCATCAGAAGTGGTAGCCTGATCCAATCACAATACTTCCCCATAGGATTGGCTGAGACTAACAAAGAGGCAGATCAGGGGCAGAGCCAGCATGATTCAAACACAGCCCTGGCCAATCAGCATCTCCTCATAGAGATGAATTGAATCAATGAATCTCTATGAGGAAAGTTCAGTGTCTGCATGCAGAAGGAGGAGACACTGAATGTTTTGATGCATTTTAGGCAGCCATGACCCAGGAAGGATCTCTAACAGCCATCTGAGGAGTGGCCAGTGAAGTTATCACTAGGTTGTAATGTAAACACTGCATTTTCTCTGAAATACATTGTTTACAGCAAAAAGCCTGTAGGTAATGATTCTACTCACCAGAACAAATTCAATAAGCTGTAGTTGTTCTGTTGACTATAGTGTACCTTTAACCCCTTAAGGACACATGACGTGTGTGACATGTCATGATTCCCTTTTATTCCAGACGTTTGGTCCTTAAGGGGTTAAAGGACCACTATAGGCACCCAGACCACTTCAGCTTAATGAAGTGGTCTGGGTGCGAGGTCCAGCTAAGGTTAACCCTTTTTTTTTATAAACATAGCAGTTTCAGAGAAACTGCTATGTTTATGTTAGGGTTAATCCAGCCTCTAGCGGCTGTCTCTTGACAGCCGCTAGAGGCTCTTGTGTGCTTCTCACTGTGAAAATCACAGTGAGAAGATGCCAGCGTCCATAGGAAAGCATTGAGAATGCTTTCCTATGGACTGGCTGAATGCGTGCGCAGCTCTTGCCATGCATGCGCATTTAGCCGAAGAGGAGGAGAAGAGGGAGGAGAGGAGAGCTCCCTGTCCGGCGCTGGAGAAAAGAGGTAAGTTTAACCCCTTCCTCTCACCAGAGCCCAGCGGGAGGGGTGGGGGCACCCTCAGGGCACTAAAGTGAAAGGAAAACGAGTATGTTTTCCTGGCACTATAGTGGTCCTTTAAGTAGGAAACAACCTCTTTCCCCTTACAGCTACTGTGTGGCTCCATTTAAAAATAGAGGAAGAAAACAAAATCAAAAACAAAAAACAGCATAAATAACAGCTGTATTTGCATGTGGATATATGTTATTTAATTAAGTGACATGAGGAATTTTCTTTCAATTCAGGTTACAGGGTTTTGTAACTGGATTATGCAAAATAAATTACAAATAAATTTGTCCAATGTACATTAAAAATATGCAGTTGAGAAACAGCAACATTATATATTTTATAAAAAGGTTATTCAATAGAGAAAGAGTTCAAAGTGAATCCAGAGTGATTTTCAAATTTACGACCGACATAGTCAAACTGAAAGCATGATTGACATGGCAATGTTTCTAATTCAGCTGTTTTGGCTAACTTTGAATTTCTGGCAATTTGCACTTTAGTGAGTAACCCTGCAGGTGTCTGTGAATGATCTGCAGCTTTTCTGTGACTTTTTCTTGGAGTAAATAAGCACTTTACATATTTATTACTTGTGCAACTGTCATTTTGCTCTCTTAAAGGAGTCTTTTGCGGAAAAAAATTAACAATTTAGAATATATAGCCCCCAAAGACACTATACATACAATTTATCTTTGAGGGTATATGACATTTTGGCTTGTAATAGCTGCAGATTAGCTAAATAAAATCACAGTTCATTGAGAAATCTTTGCAAGTCAAGTGCACTGGGCAATCTGAGAGCCGAGGAGATTTAACCCCTTAAGGACACATGACATGTGTGACATGTCATGATTCCCTTTTATTCCAGAAGTTTGGTCCTTAAGGGGTTAACAAGGTTCATTTATAAAAGTGCCTATTTCTATTGGAATTGGCACTCTTATAAAGTGAAATAAAGAGGGCACATTCTTCACACATAAAGCAATTCATCAAGCAAGCTTTAAAGGTACACTCCAGTGCCTTAAGATTGCTGAAATACTTTAGGGGTTAAGCATGTCCACCTTTTCACAAGTCATAAATGTGCCAATTTCAACAGAAATCGGCACTTTAATACATGGATTTAAGAATAACCCCCGACAGTCAAGGTGAGAGCCTGAAGTGCTTTCTGATTCACCCCACTTGTATGATCATTCAAGCTCAAGTGAGAGTTTCCACAGTGAAGCATTAGGCTGAGGGATCCATATTAGAAGCATTCTACTGGATGATGTTTTAATTTGTTTGGCATATATGCTGCACATGCGCCAAAATCATTGACAGTCTACTATAGGCAGGTCGAAGTATGAGAAGACCCACCATAAAAAAAATGTTTTACCCATTGTACAGCACTATGGAATTTGCTGGCTCTATATAAATAATAAAATAATAATATTATTAATAATGTGAGAGGTGGGGTCTAATATATACAAGGGTAAAACAACACTCCAAACATTAAAACTAAATATTATTTTTTAACATCAGAATGTTCATTTAATATTACCTTTTTTGTTCCATTACCTCACTTATTTCAGAATAGAAAGTAATGCAGAATATTCGCACATTAGTCTTACAGGGTTGTTCACAAAAGTAAAGATTCAAAGTTAATTTCAAATTTAAAGCCTACATAGCTGATTAAAAAATTCTGGCAGCTATGCTTTTAACTTGGCTAGGTTGGCCTAAAATAAAACTTTTCTTTGAATTCTCACTTTAGTGAAAAACCCTTTCAGTAGGACATAGGTTGCAATTTACAAAAAAAAGTCAAAGCTTTTTTGATGACTTTTAAAGGGACACACTAGGCACCACTAGATCACTTCTGCCCATTTGAGTGGTCTGGGTGCCAACTCCCATCACCCTTAACCCTGCAAGTGTATTTATTGTAGTTTTTATAAATGCTATGCATGAGGACCTCCAGCGTCGCTGGAAACCCATAGGTAAGCATTGCTCAATGAACTTGCATGCTAGAGGGAGTCGGGTATAGTGCCACAAAAGGTAGGGGTAGGGCAGAAAAGTAGGTTGCTAAGATAGGATTCATTGTGGGTTGTATTCCTCCCCATTCCCCTCACCTTACTCTTATTTTCTTTTCGCTTTCTTTTTATACTAATGTTTTCGATTTTTTTTTTTAATTCTTTATTTTTGCAGTGCATGAGTAAACTTACAGACTTGAACATTTTGATATGTATGGATACATTGAGTCTTAAAGCATTATCGTCATAAAATGTCAGGAATACAGCACTTTTTATATAATTAACAGAAAATAAATGAGTGTTGGTCAGTAGTGATGTCCCGAACGGTTCGCGAACGGTTCACCACGAACCGTTTGCCACGGACTCATCATTGAGTAAACTTTGATACTGTACCTCATAGTCAGCAGACACATTCCAGCCAATCAGCAGCAGACCCTCCCTCCCAGACCCTCCCACCTCCTGGACAGCTCACTAAGAATGCAACTTCAAAATGGATGCTGTCCAGGAGGTGGGAGGGTCTGGGAGGGAGGGTCTGCTGCTGATTGGCTGGAATGTGTCTGCTGACTGTGAGGTACAGGGTCAAAGTTTACTCAATGATGAGTCCGTGGCGAACCATTCGTGGCGAACCGTTTGCGAACCGTTTGCGAACCGTTCGGCGAACCGTTCGGGACATCACTATTGGTCACTATCAAACAAAGTAGGCAAAGCAATTTTCAGGCTCAGACCACTGACTTCACAAGATAAATGCACAAAAAAATTTAGACCACCAAAAACTGTTTAACTGGACTCACTGAGTCTTGAGATAAATAGAGTAAAATAGAACATCTTACAGACGGCATCGAATGTTGTAATGAATATTTATTCCCACCTCTGCGCCAGAGTTTGTACAGCATGCATGTGGCAGCGCAGCCGTCGGCCATTTTAGGCAGTCCTCGTGGGAGCTTTCTACACATGATTCATCCAGGGGCAGTAGGAAGGTGAATATTCAGTGCTTGGTGGGGACCAGGATAGCCTCCACTGGCCCAGATGGGGGGTAGTGTGGGGCTGCAGTGCTCAAAGGAAAGCCTGCGCAGTCCCCACCGAAGGGATCGCCCGCTTCCCCTGCCTAAGAAATGCAATAGGCTGCAGCCCATTGGGCTCAAGATACACACAGATGGTGCCCTAGAGGTGTCAAAGGATCTTATCAATACCAGGATGTTGATTAAGAGGGTAGTAATTCCCCTTAAGAGCAGTGAAAAAGCAGAATAGATCAGGATCTCAAGCCCACCTCTTAGCATGGCGGTCAAACCCTGCCCCCCTTTATATACTAATTTTGTGACCTATTCACTAATTATTCAATTAAGTGCAATAAGATAAGAACATACATACTTTCAATGTTGCACACATTCTCACCTTGCAGTGCCTTATAGTGCTATGTTTTTTTTTTTTTATATACCTCTCCTCTACAATCAACAACACTTAAATCGGTAAAGCTGTTCATCAAAACAAGAAAATTTGGTTGTAAGTTGCCTCAATTTAATAAGCTTTCCAAATGATTCAATATTTACTTTGCAAATAAGTTATATACAAAAGTCACCATTAAAGACAATGGGACGTTTGTAGATAAATTACTTGGAAGATCTTTCTAACAGTATTGAATTATTTGGAAAACTTATTAAGTCGAGGCTATAGTCAGATATTTGCATTTTGTTACGATTATATTGTATGAAATATCTAAAAAATCCAATATCCTCCTGAAAAATCCAAATCCTTAGCAAAATCAAAACAACTTTAGTATTGTCAGAAACATTCTTAATTACTTAGGAATACCTTTGTAATGTTAATCTGGTCTTTTGGAAAACAAGAAAGCACTTTAAAATATTAGCCTTCTCATTAAAGGTGTTTTTTATGAATATTCTCGTTTTTTTGTTCATTACATTTTCGGTGCTTTGACAGCAAGTCTTTCTCTTCTCTGCAATCAACAGACTTCAAATTGCTGCGGTTGTCAATCAAAGCAATAAAGTTTGCATCAATAGTTACATAGTCAGGTATGTAAAATTCTGTTATGCGACCAAAATCCTGAAAGACAGTCACTTATTCAGAATGGAGGGAAAATAAAAAAAATAGATGGCATATCAATCAATCCCAGAATAACAAGATAATTCCACTTAATTTATTGTTTGATTAGCACAGTTCCTGAATTTAAATTTCTCGTTCCATTCCTCCCACGCTTTACCAATAACAAAGTCCCTGAGTATGTCCTCTTTGTCATTAACATCATTGATGCTAATGATGAGACCTACACCATCCCAGGAGGCCCTAATTAACCTTACTGCTAATTTGATATCGCTTTATTTCTAGACATTGTTTATTTATATGCTATTGATTTTTGATGGATTGGCGGTCGCTGTACACATTAACCCTGTTTTTAATAAGTATTCAGCTCTCGTTAGTGTGGATGCTTTTTTGCAGATTTGAAAATTGGGTAATTGGCTTCCTGGTCTGTTCTTTAAGTAGATGGTCTTTTGCTAATGTGATGTCAGAGACATTAACCTCTTGATTTCCATTCCAGCCATTAACTTATACAGAAGGGACATGATTGCTTCATCACATTAAATGAAAGTGAATGAATCACCGTAGAACGCTAAATAAGCTTCAATGCATTATCAATTCTAGATGACAAAGTACATTACTTGCAGTCACGGAATGCCTGCCTAAATAGGTTGTTGGTCATATTATCTAATATAGTAAATATTATAGTGGTGTTAATAACAATTTTAACAGTTAACCAACCAATTTAATTAAATCTAAATACCATTATTCCAGACTGCACAGCGGTAACTATTCTTTCACTCCATTAAATAACGTATAACATCATAAAAGATCCCCTTCTCCCCTTTCAAAAAAATGGGGATGCTTGAAATGTTTGATAACGTGTAGAAAAAAATCATTGAGGCAGCTGTTATCATTTTGGTAAAGATGTTTTCGTAGCTATCATGAAGTTAGAAAGGCTGGCCAAAAGTGAAGATAAAGCAAACTATACACTTTTTCCTGTGCATAATTACATTGCTGCAAGGGCTTTCATTTCACACGCTCAGCTAATTACACCGCTCAAGAACCCAGCCGCCCTGCCAAAATAAAAGCTTTAATTTAAACCCTAATTAAGCTGACTAACTTCTTATTTTGTATTTCATGATGTGAGGTATGCAATGTACCTAAAAGAGTTAAATGCAATATTTAATTTTAACACTCGTATTCACTAAACCTTGTGGTTTACTAAGTGCTTATATCATCGAGTTAATAGAACTGTGTTGTGCTTTAGTGAATGGAACGGTATGCTTGATTAGTTACATCCCAGATTTACTGTGGATTCTGAGTAAAAACTCTTTAAGTGATGTTTTGTTCCATTATTAAATCTCAATATGGCTTACAGTTTATTAAGTCTGCTATTGGCTTTCTTTATTTATCCAAAGAGCTATTATCACATGGATATACTTCATTTAGGTTTTATTACAAAATTAAACACAATGGAAAGAATAAAATACAATTGTTATGGAGTACATAAAAAGATACATTTCAAGGAGATTATATTTAAAGTCGAAATTATGACTGCAGCGAAATAATAAATAGACTAGAAGACTGTTAAAGAGCCAGTGCAATTTAAAAATAAACTTTTGCTTCTTTTGGATAACAGCGTTTTTGTTTAACTTTTTTTTTATTGTTAAAAAATGATGGTTCAAAATATATTGCATCATTAAAATAAAGTCTCCAATAACGTCTCAAGTGCGCAGAGACCAGTTTAAAGATAACACCATATTATGATTTTCAAAGAATACCTGTCTTGGTGTATAAATCATGTCACTGCAGTTTCACTACTCAGTTATCTGGCATTTAGAAGTCTAATCAAGTTTGTTTCTGTTTATGCATATTCAACCACACATTCCCTGGCTGTGACTCACATAGCCTCCATTACAAAATTATATATATATATATATATATATATATATATATATATTCAACAAGATCTGATAGCACAGTGTGTTTACTTTAGAAGTCCTTGTAGCCTGCTCAGTTAATTGAGCTTTAATTACACTCTCTATGTGCCATGTTCAGTTTACACCAGACCAGACACTCATAGTCTTTCTTTAACTGTATGTCTGTCTCTATGGGGTGTATTTAAATAATTCTGCATTCTACTTTAGTTATGGAACACTAAAATGACAAACATTGTGGAACATGCTGATTTGCAATCATAATCCAATTTGCCAATAGTCACAGCTTGTTGATTGTAGCCTAAATGTTGTTGTTTGGAATTCAGTTCACTAAAATGGTCTGTTTAATAAATAAATTCAAATCTATATCTTCTATAGTCACTATTCATTGATACTTTTACTGATTATGTCATTCAACAATATATAAATAAAAGTTCATTCTTCGTAAACAACACCTGCCTCTAAAAACATAAACTCTTGCATAATATAATGACTGGCTGTACCTTGCTCATATCATTGAATTTAAACAGCCCAAATGGAATTTAGTGCTGTCACATATTTTTATGATGTCACAGGCCAAGTCTATAAAAATCTAACACAACTCGGGTCTTTAGCAGTCTTAGACTATACATACAGACAAACACACATACAGTCTTTTTGTGTGACTTTCATGTTGCACCTTGTCCAGACAGTCACAGTCTCTTCTGTATGTCTGTCTCTCTGGGGGTTATTAAAAAAAAACCACTACATTCTAGTGCACTGAAGACAAAAATTACAGACTTTTGGAATTATAGTCTAATTGTTGCTGTTCTGATTTCAATTCACTACAATGTTCTATTTCAGTGGTTCCCAAACCAGTCCTCATGGCCCACCAACAGTCCAGGTTTTGTCAGTATCTTTATTTGAAAAAAAAGGGAAATACATAAAACCTGGGCTGTTGGCAGACCCTGGGGACTGGTTTAGGAACCACTGCACAATTTATTGAATGAATCTAAATTATCTTGTACACTCAGTATTCATGGATACATTTCCTAAACATTGCATTTGACAAACTAAAGGTGAAAATTGATTCTCATTAAAAAAAAACACCACTTACCTCTAAAGATACAATTTCTTTACCAATTTTCTTTATATACTGACTAGTTGCAGTGTGCTTATATCGCAGTGTGCTTATTATTATTATTATTTTATTATTTATATAGTGCCATCAGATTCCGTAGCGCTGTACAATGGGTGGACTAACAGACATGTAATTGTAACCAGACAACTGGACGTTTAGGAACAGAGAGGTGGAGAGCCCTGCTCAATGAGCTTACATTATTGGTTTAACACTACCCGAATGGAACTTACTGATATCACATTTTTATGATGTCATAGACAAAGTCTATACAAATCTGGGCTGTGTTGGATTTCTATAGGCTTTGTCTATGAGAAATTTGGACATCACTAAATTCCATTTAGTGAAATGTAATGAAAACCAATAAAGTAGAAAAGTTACACTCAATCAATACATAATGTGGTAAAATGATCAGTAGGTATTGTTTGCAGAGAATTAACTTTAACCTTTTCATAATCAAATCAAATAATCAGGAAATGTATTAATAAATAGTAATTATCATGCCCAAGTTGTGACTATAGTTGTACTAGAGAATATTTTCAAAAAATCTATATTTGTAGTCTTTAATAATCTAGAATGCAGTTTTTTATTACTATAAGGAAACCTAGTATATCCAATCCTCATTCGGTAGTTTCCTTCCGAACCGCGAGGGCATCAGTGATTATAGCTCTCCATTCGGTAGATGAAATAAACTAAATCCATACGAACACAATAGCTTTACAAGATGATTCCATTAATAAAGCATACGAATTCCCAAACATCAGCCGAAGTCAAGAAGAAGGGTACAACAGAACTGTCTTTTAATGACCACACACTGGCTTTTATGTAAGTCCCCATGCAAGGGGACATCCCACAGGGTGAGACACAGTACAACCAATCAGTTACAGGAAAACCGTAAAACACACCCAGCACAAACATACAATTCCCTCCCCTAATCCTGGAGATAATCAAGTCTGATAAAATAATAACTTGATTATCTCCTAGCAGAAAAATAAAATTTTCCCCCAATATTCAGAACACCACTTTAGGCAAGGGGTATCCCCACAAACAATATAGCCCCTGATAGCCCCGATCTGGGTGACCGACATATTCAAATTTTACCCAGATCGGTTCAGGGGTTCTCAAAAAGTATGGAAGTCTTTTGTGACCGGCTAACCGTAAGGTGCCTGCCCAAAACAGTTCCAGGAGTTTGGGTGGTTTTGCCGGTCTATTCAGTTAAGTGGCAAAAAATGAATAATTCCACGAATGGATTCCCCTGGGTCTTAGCAGCGATTGTCCCCCCCCCCTTTCAAATGCATAAAAGTACCGAACAGCGCTCTTCTAGCTGTTCGGGAAATACAGCTCCAGCGTTCGCTTGTTTGAGACCGATGTTCGGGAAGTCGAAAAGATGGCCGCCGTTTTCTCAGCCACGTGGCCGGCCACACAGATAGAGGGTTCAATTGAGGCATTCTTTGAATTTTAACTACCCAGGGGGGTCTCTGTTCAGTAGTTACATCTACTGAATGAATAGGGAAGAAATATTGCACATAAAAGAGGGATTTCTTCACAATTACTACACCCCAGAGGAACAGACATAGAGTTAATGAGAGACGGTGACAGTCTAGGCAGGGCGCAAATGAAAAGTCATGTAGAAAAACTACATGTACAGCCTTAAGAACTGTTTTAGATGTTTATAGATTTGGTCTATGACATTATAACAGTAAGTGGCATCACTAAATTCCATTTGGATTATGGAAAACCAATGCTATGAGAATTTTATAGCACGTTTCCCCCTCAAAATCTGTAATTGTAGTCTTCAATACTCTAGAATGCAGGGTTTTATGAATACATGATTGACATACAGTTAATATGTCAGTGAAGGGACCGGAGTCATGTCCCAAACATTATAGTGAGAGGAAAATTCTATCTATACATTGTGCTAGCAGTTATGCTAGCCCATGTATAGATTAGGAGGATGTGACTGACAAGGGAGGGAAGAAAAGACTTCCAACAGGAGGTCCCTCTGCTCTCTAAAGCATAGCAAACACAGAACATGAGCTGTGGGTTCTATGGAAACTCCCTAGCCATTGCTTCCAGCATGTGCCCAAGCAGAGCAAAATTATGAAAACAGGAGTTGGATGTAGATGGGTATTACCCACAAAGTCTAAAGATGTCAGCACTGGAACTGAGGAGATGTGAGCAAATCTCATTATTTTACATTAAATACATATCTTTGTGATACATTATATGATGAACAAAAAGGCAAAAAAAAAAAAAAATGATGAAAAAAGACAGCATTTGGATTACTTTCCCAGTATATGGATTTGGCTTAAAGGTGAAATTCCCTGGTTAATTCATGCAGGGCTAAAGTGATAATTTAAAGTCAATTCAAAGTTAATTTGACACTTAAGGTTAAAATCGCGATACTAGAAAATTCTGTAATTCAGCATTACTTTCAGTTTGGCTACTCTGACCTTAAATATGAAATTCACATTGAATTTTCCCTTTTGTAACCCTGATGGTCTTAATGATCTTTGCATCCTGAGGGTTATCATAGATGCATTCATTTAACTGTCTGAAAAATCACATTCACCATGATCTTAGGTTACTGGATTTTTGAAGATTTGGAGTATCCTGTGCCTGTTTCCCAGTATTTGGTAACACAATTTGCAATGGTTTGCCCTGTTACCTGGGTCTCTGCCAGGCACCTTGCAGGTCTAGTGATGCACATCTGTCTTCTGCAAAGCTGTGAAATGTATAACTTCTAATAGAAGTAACCACCTAGTATGTGTAATTAATGTAATGCAGAAGAAAAATCAGTTGATTAAACAAGTTTCTTTGGGATCATTTCTTCATTGATTAATTAACCCATCAGCTCTCCACTTTTCTTTTAAAAACAAAAGCACACTCTTAGAAACATGGGGTCCATAGTAGGCACACACATTAAGTATAAAGTAACTGTTTTGTTTATGGAATTCTGTTCAGAGATATAAAAAATAAAAAAGAGTTACACAAACATTTTTTTAATTTATTCACTCATCGTTTACGGAAACATTGGACGGATAATAAGTCTTTGACACAATAAAGTAAGTATTTCACAATTCACACATGGTCTGAAGCATTAGTATTGTTGAAAATGCTATACGTCCTATATAATTAGATTTCCAAATGTTCTAATCAAAATTAGGTGATTTCTAACGTATCCCAACTAATAATTGATTTCCCTTCTTTTTCCCTAAGGAAATATCTACCCATGGAGCTTCCACATACTCCTCATCACATACCACTTACGTAATATTTGATTTTAACTCATGGTTGACATACAAACATACCTATCTACCTATTCCTGTTTTTTTTTTCTATATTTCCTAAATGATGTGTGACTATTTGATTTAATTGCCCACTCACACTCTGTTCTTTCTTAATTTTTTAGATTTATGTGCCCTTACCCCCTACCACTGGTTTAAAATATACCCCAACTTTCTACCCATCCTTTCCCTCAGCACAGCAGACCCTCTTCCATTTAGCTTCACTTCATCATGGCAACAGAGACTGTACCCAAGCACAAAGCAGACCAGTGCTTGAAAAAGCCCAAATCCTTCTTCTTACATTACAACTTGAGCCACGCATTACTCTCTTTAATCTCCTGCTGCCTTTCCACAGCAGCTCGATAATATTTCTGTAAATATTTTCTTGGAGGTCTTTTTCTTTAGTTTACTTCCTAATTCCCTGACTCATTCAGTCCCTCCCAATAATCCATACACTCCACCAGCAACATGCTAAACCCAAGCACATAGGTGACAACAAACTGTCCGGTTGATGCAATCAGCGAGGCAGATTACCCTGTCTACTCTCTTAAAAATAGAGTCCTTAACCACTACAATCTGTCTATGCTGAAAACAGGAATGGGAGGGAGATGGGTGTTACCCACAAAGTCTAAAGATGGCAGCACTGGAACTGAGGAGATGTGAGCAAATCTCATTATTTTACATTGAATACATCATGTATCATTGTGATACATTATACGACAAAGGACATTTTAACTAAGAGGTAAAAACAAAAATTATGAAAAAAAGACAGTATTTGGATTACTTTTCCAGTATACCTTCTTTAGCTTTCTTACATTCTCAGTATGGCCTGTACAAGAGGGGATGTTCTCTCAGCTCTTAGAAGGCTCTGTTCCTCCAGTACAGCTAGTTCTTAAGTGATGTTACCAACATCTTCACTCAAATGATCAAATCTGCTAGGCTGCACAAAATCTGGACTAGCCAAACGTTTCTTCTTCCATCTCCCCTGCTACCACATAAAACTGTAACCCAAATACTACGTGCCTGTTCCCCAGCTATCTTGTCTCCTTCCACTCCACTAGAGGTATCCACTAAACTTTGCTCAGCAGAAACATTTCAATATTTTCAATCTGTCTCAATGTTGCAGTTCGCTTCTCCACATCTCCAGTACGAACTTACAAAGAAGCCACTTGCTCACACCTGCCACAAAGCTTTGGACCCTGGATGGATTCACCCAGGCATGCATTCAAGTTACAAGATATGCACTAAATCATACCTGCAATCTTGCTATTACTCATTTCCCCTGATAGAACAAAAACAAGCATACAAAACAATAATTATTTTGCTTATACAACTCTTGCTTTTTAACTCCTACTTAAAATTGCTTACTTTAAAAGAGATCAATTTAAGCAACTCAAAATGAGCAAGCTCAATGAGTTAACTATAGGTTTATCTAGCTTACAAAAGAAGAAAAAAACTACACATGTGGGAATGAAAGGACCATTCCCCCAATTAACTAAGTAGTTGAACAGAAGGAAAACAAGAATGCTTTTTATCCTTTTGAAATGTGTGTACATTTGGTGTGTGCTGGTTGTATGTAATGTAAGTGTGTTGTGTTCTGGGTGCATGTAATGTCGGTGTGTTGTGTACAGGCTTTATGTAAATTGTGTGTGCTTGCTGTATGTATTTTGTGTGTGTGTGTAGTGTGTGCTGGTTGTATGTGATATAAATAGTGATGATGATGTGTATGGTTGCCAACATTTTGTTTCTCGACTGCCCTTAATGGTGGTAGCTGTCTGATATGCAAATGGTATAGGATCTCTCTGTAATGGCACAAGTGAGCAAAAACATATTTAAGATTTGAGCTACGGAGTTTCTGTAAGCTTTTGATTAAAGTTAGCATATTCTCGGTTTTTGTTGCAGTGCATTTGCTTGAGCTCTCCCCATGCTCACTGTGCCTGGAGGGATATCACCTACACCTTGCCGACATGATCATTCATGGTTGCTGTATCTCTTGTGCAGAGAGAACTTGCTGGCATTTCAGTTCTCGACTGCCCTTCGGGGAGGGATCAGTATGATACTCAAATGGTAAAGGTTCTCTTTGTAATGTCACAAGTGAGCAAAAGTGGGAACTAACCGAAGGGAAAGCTACTGAGTTTCTCTAAGGTTTTTTATTCTCTCTTTTTGATATGTTTATAGATATATAATACTTTCTCCCATAAGTTAATATTTTTTAAATCAACTTTTGTCCTTCACACTGACTCACATACATACTTTTTTTGATACATGCACACACACACATAATCAGTCCCACTAACACACTGTACACTCTGACTGACACATACATTGATGTACACTCATCCCCTCACACATTGACCCATACACACAACAGACATCCATACACTGACCCCTCCACACACAAATTTTACATTCTTATATATACACACACTACAATGTCCCATTATGTATTTCCAATACCAGATGCCTTGCCCTATGAGTTCTCATTAGGTCTGCAGGACTGGGCTGTCTCACTGGGTCTCTACTCTATGCATAGATTGTCATTGACCATGGAGATATGATGTCATACTGTATACAGTTAGCTTTGTATGTACCATACAAGGAGCTACTAGGTTATGAAGTTTAGGAAGTTTACTAGAACTTGTGCAAATAACTGTACAATTCTAAAAAAAAGAAGAACTGAAATGCTTAACTTTTCAAGATGTTTCATGTATTAAATGTATTTGAGATGTTTCATATATTACTAAAGTCTGATTTAAGTTAGATAATAATGTATCATCTGTGTTATGTAATGGCAATGTATTGTGGTAGTTTCTCAAGTACATCCTTATATCATTATGCCAATGTTTATTTCTTAAATTTAATCTGAAATCTTAATTTCCACGTGAAGATTTTCTATAGTCAGCAGGGCTCACATATGAAAACTGAATAAAAATGAGAAATATAATGAGTACATCTTATAACTGCATATGTTTTTTGGCATCCATAAACCGATAAAGGATTTGAAAAACTAACTTGCACATATGTACGGTACTTGGGCCGCTAGTAAACATGTGATCGTTTGATAAAAAATAGCTCTTTTTAGAGCCTCAAAAACTGTTAGAAACAAAGGCAACACATTGAGAGGAAGTCTCCAATTTAACAATTTAAACTCTACAATTTAAATCTAAAATCACAAAAAATACTTGTATCTGGTTGTCTTGTTCTCAGCTTGAATGCTTTCTGATTTGTACTTCAAAAGTTTTGTAGAATTTAAACTATCTATGTATTTTTGCTGGATATAAACTGTTCACAAACAAATCAAACATGTTTTTTTCTTAATCAGAAGATAAATTAATTTTAAAATGAAACACAATGAAAAGATGGTCATGTAAGAAAGTAGATTAGACACTGATAAAAGACTAGGAGTTTAGAATTAGACTAATGTATCTCAAGAAATGGCAGGTCAGTCTGGCATAAATCAATGGCGGACCATTCAGAAAGCACTCTGATCCTCCGGAACAACACTTTCTGGAGACAGATTCCTTGTGTCCACAAAGGTGGGGCACCAGGGAACGCAGTTGGGAGAGTATCCTGAAATAGGTACGGTCCAGCAAAAGCAGGACTGTTGGGAAGCCTGGAATCAAACTATACAGGGCTGGATTTAGCTAGCAGAGAAGTCTATTGAAGTCTATGAGGACATTACTATTCAGTAAGCAGAGTAAACCCTTAAGAGAATCCTGCCCATAGTCTTAATCAACGAGAATAAATACTCATCATCATTAAATAATAAGAAGAGAAGGGATTATTCATTGAGAGAGTTGTTATAAAAAGTTAACAAAGACTTTGTAAAATCGTAAAGTTCTATTAGATAAAACATGCTCACAACACAATGTTAGTACTACCTGAATAATTTCTACAGTGATCAATGTGGCATTACATATAGCTACTATATATAATGAAATTGCTTTACAAGCTTTGTAGTGGCCCTGAAAAGATGAACTGAACATATTGCTTAAGTCTTTTTTCTTACTGTTATGTGTATTGATATTTTTAAACACTGGTATATTTTACTTACTGTGAGCATTTCAACGATGATAATGCATTTCTAATATGTGTATTTTTTGGTTAAATACGGCATGAAAATCTGCAGAGATTATCAGGATTCATTGGTTCATTGATTCAAAGAAGAGGAAGCAAGCACAAATCTAATTTTACAAGGAGATTTCTGAAAGAATGAATTTAATAGGAATCATATAATAGAACAAGGTATTTTAAATTGCATGCTCAGGTGGACGATCAGCCATTCATTTCTGATCTTTGGAAATGGTGCACTAACTCAAAAGCTACTACAGTCGTCATATTTAATAGCCACTAGTCAAGAGAGTCTGTGTTAAGTACAAAGGTGACATTGGATTGGAAATGTTTGATTATAAATCTCTTTTGCTTTATTATAAATAATCATTCTATAAATTTTAGTAAGAGGAATACTAGACTTTATAATTCTATGAACATGTCACTCCATTTATTTACATTTTAACTTTGGCAAGATACTTTTTTGTACTTTTTTTTTTAATTCTTTATTTTTCTTGCACCAATTTTAATCTGCTAAGAGGGAAGGATAGCTGAGAGTATTCGTCGGGTGAAGTGTGGCAGTTCACTGTTTGTGACTGTTTCATTGATCCCTCTAAATCTAAGATTGTTGCGCCGTCGCGCATCATCCATGGCATCCAGTCTGATCTGCATAGCCTGGTGTGTGGTCTTAAGGCTCTGGACTTCTTCACCGTGCCCTGTTGGTGCTGTGTGAGGGAAGAGACATCCTCCTTTGTGGCATTTATCCAGTCAGTGATTGCCGTTTGCTCCTCTCTCAGTATGTCCAGGTCTGCTCGGAAGATATTTTGGGTGTGTTCCAGGAGGCTCATAATATAGCCCTTGGTAGATGGAGTTTCCATGTCACTTGTATGCACCGAGAGATTATGGTGTTCAGCCTCCGGTATGGGGTCTGGTGTATCTAATGGCTCTTCCTCGGAGGACGAGCCGCTTGGATACGCCATCTTGGGCCTAGGCCTCTTCGGGAACATGTTCTGGATGCTTCGGCCCCTGTCCCCAGAGTGGCTTTTAAGTTTTTTTTTCAGTTTCCCCATGTGCTCCTAGGGTTCAGGTACTTATGTGGGGCTGTGTTGTCGCCTGTATAGTGGTTAATCTGGAGGTTAAATAAGTCGGCATTCTGGAGCTCCGCACACCTGCGAACGTTCTCGGCTAGCTTCAAACCACGCCCCTCTTTTTTGTACTTTAATCTTGAATATGTTTCCAACGCAGCACCTATCAATATGATATTAATATGTATATATTTTGCAGAATAATGTCAGGTACATTTTCCCACCATTGCGGTGGGTGTGTCACATTTATTTTTTCCAAAATAAATATATGGAAAAATATAAACTCAACCAAAATGCCACATGGACAAAACTTAAATCACCTGAAGCAAACATTTTTTAAAGAAGAATCGATTCAGATGTACTGAGTTTTTTTTGGCACAAGTGTACATGCTATGCTGTGTATCCTACTAAACTCAAATGTAACAGAAATAGCAACACTAAACAAGAACAGTGAGTTTTACTTATTATCGGAGCAGGGAGCTTTTTGGTGTTCGGTTTATCACATCAGTGAACAAGACAACAACCACAAGCATATGTCACGCAACTTATCAGACAAGGGCTTAACAGTGACCAGTTTTAGTGCTAAATCATGGGAAACTTTATTTTGAACTACTTATTTAACATATGCTGAAATGAGATGGAATATATAGGTGAAACTGCTGCAGAGAAAAACATGGTCACGTTAGAGATATCAAAGTCTGGCCTGGATAGGAAGCAATGTGTGATCAGAAGGAAAGCAGAGATGACATCAGGCTGAGTTCAATCACAAATTTAAGACATGAAGAGGTCAAACCTGTGCCCTCATGAGCAAAGTCAAAGAAGAACATAGATCAAGCACAGTCTATTAACAAATGTAAGACAGGCAGTGGTCATGATGTTTAAACCAAGACTAAGTAAAGGTCAGGGAAGGCAGAGATCTGTTCAGTCATGAACCTGTTTTAATACAAAACTGAATCCAATGCTAGGCAGAATGCATTTGCAATGGAAATACATAGACAAATGCTAGATGAATAATATAACTGATTACCATGAGCAATAATAAGAAGTAAGGACATATTTTATTAAATGACCATCTTTGAAAGAGGTGAAGTGGTGAAACCTTGGCCCTTTCTCTCTCTAAGTGCCCTCCATGTCGTTTAGTCATTATGCTTACGATTAATTTCTGTGGAGAGATGAAACCCATTAAGTCATTTTGTTGTTTCTATAATCCGTTACGTGAATGCACTTTTACTTTGGAGCATGTAATGTTTCCTTGCATTCATCTAATAGTGATGCTTTATTGTTATCCTTAATAGGTATATATTGGCTGTAATTTTTAGATGCATTATGTAAATAGAGCATTAAAATGTTTGTAATAAATTAAAGTATGAAAACGTAACCTTTACATCTCAAAACCTTCCTTGTGTAGACTGCTTAATGTATCTGCCTACATCTGCAGAGAGTTTCCTCCCACCGAGATTTATGGTATAAGTAGCTTATCCTGTGCTTGATAAGATGAATTAAGCTGGTCTATAACTAGTATCAGTTTGTACACACCCCAGTTGATTGTTTAGTGACTTAGGTTGTGTTTTGCTAGCAGAAGGGCTGTGGATTCCACATGCTGCTTCAGGTAGGCAACATCCTCCCCTATGTGTACACAATGTTTGTATGCTGCATGCACAATAAAGACATAATTCATATAAAGCCTTCCAGATTGCCTGACTGAAAGCAAATGCGGCTTGGAGTATTAACAGTACTGGACTGATCATTCGGGCACTCGGGCAATGCCTAAGGGCCTAGGCCAAGGAGAGGGCCCTGCCATGCTTCCAGGTTTGGGTTCTCTCTGCTTTGGACAGCTGTGGTACTCTATTTCAAATGATGCCACTGCACAGTGACCAGTGACAATATTTAAATCTGGAGAGAGTGTTTGGCCCCGGTGGCAACCAGGTCTTGACCTGCATTGCTCCCAGGGGCTTTGGTGTTTATAGCATTACAGTGGGTTACAATGGCAATGCACCATACACTGGAGTTTGCAAGAGCTGATACACTGGACCACCATGGAAGCATTGAAGTGTAGTTCCCACCAGACCACCAGGGACTCCCCCTGCCTGTCCAAGATTAGTCACAGGGCAGAATAACTTTATTTAGTTTTTTGTTTTTACTAATAATGTTTTTATTAAAATAATTTCTCCTCAGCCTTTATTCCTCTACTACAGCCCCTACCCCCATTACAGCCCTTATAAATCAACTAAAGCCCCTATACCCCCACTAGAGTGTATTATAAGAATACTATCCCACCACTAAGCCCTAGTACAGCCGAACCCAAGAGACCCTATCCCCCCACTACAGCACCTTTCCCCCAACAGAGCCATTGTCTTCCCACTACAGCCCCTACACCTCTATTACAGCCCCTACACCCTATCACTATGGGCTCTGTTCCCTATTTACAGCCCTCAACCCCCTACTACAGCCCCTATTCCCCTAATACAGTATCTATTCCCACACATCAGCCCTTATTTCCCCACTACAGCCCCTATTTTATAATCATTCCCCTCAGCCCCTGTCTCCCAACTACAGCCCACATCCCCCTACTACAGCCTCATTCCCCCGATTAAAGCCCAATTCCAAAAACTGCTGTCCTCAACCCCCACTACAGCCATCAACCACCACTAGAGCCCCTACCCAAACACTACCGCCCCTTATCCCAACTACAGATCCTCTCCCCCACTAAAACCCTTATTCTCCTTCTACAGCCACAATTCCCCCATTGCAGCCCTTATCCCCCACTAGCCCCTGTCTCTTTACTATGGTATCTGTCTCCCCACTACAGCCCCTATTTCCCCACTACAGCCCCTATCCTCTCACTACAGACCCATTTCGCCATTGCAGGCTTCAACTCCCCATTAGAGCCCTAAAATTCCCACTGCAGCAACTATTCCCCAACTACAGTCCCAATGGCCCCACTACAATCCCTAATCCCTCATTACATCCCTTAACCCCTGATGAAAGCCCTTATTCCCCCACTACAGCTCCTAACCCCCAACTACAGCTCAAATTTCCCTACTAAGTACATATTCCCCCATTACCTATTCCTTATCTATCACCATAGATAAGGAAAACAGGGACAACTCAATTTCCTTGTCAAGTCCTATTTTCCCATGATACTCACTTACCCGATGTATTCCTCATCTTTATTCTCATGTTGCTCCCTAGTCTTTATCAGAGCATTGCCCAGTACCTTTGCTTATGGGTGGTGGCCATGTGCAGGGGGAAATTTAGAAAAGAAAGAGTCAAGGGGACAAAAAAAAGTTTGTGTTAGGCCATGACAGAGCCACTTTAAATGTAGATTGCACTATACGTATATATATTTAGAGTAGAGTTAAATTTTACTTCTGCCACTTGGTAATTGAAACAATTAGATGAAATTAACAATTCAATAGCTATGTTTTATTAAAACAGTTATAATATTTTTATATATGTTCTAGTCCTATTTAGAGAGCTCTTTATCCCAGTAGTGCTATTTATACTTAAGGTATTTTCATTTAAAGCTGCAGTCACTATTTGATCAGGATAGGTTGTATTTGCAGGAAAATACTTCAGGATACTCAGGATACCAACATATTCAGTGCACAAATACATAGTATAAACTGTTTGATATGCAGATAGTGAAGAGAACTTCTCCTCCTTACTCAACCTGCTTCCTATTTTTTGAAACAGCTTCCACTAAACCTTATTCTTAAACAATATCCAGTCGCACACCGACCTACGTGTTGCTAGCATTTCTCCTGTGAGCTCACAGCATCAGATCCCCTAAATCCAATAGTCCCTGAACAGTACTTTATACACTAATGTAATGTTTTTTCTTCACTTATCAGCTAGCAACCCATGTTTAAAAAAAAATGTTATGTTAATTTTATGAAAAATAACTTGATATTGAATGGGTTACATTTTCTTTTAGGTTACACAGTTATGCAAATCAAGATTTTGGGTAGGTGTTGATAATGATAGCTTAATTTTAATATGTTTGTCTGAATACGAACACTAAAGTAATTTTTTTGTATTTTTTCTCCCCTATTAAATAGCTGGAGGGATTTTGGGAAATAGAAATGTCCATTGACTTACTTTATATAGACATTTTTGTAAAGGCAAAAATTGTCAAAAGCTTTAACTCAGGACCTGAGTGAGTCAAACATATTTTTAACACGTGTGCTCCGGCATGATTGGTCTTGAAGAGACTCTATAGCTTTTTGGAGGTCTTTGCTTTGTTAAACAAGGTTGAATTTAAGTCTTGGCCTTTTCAGCCTCGACATCTATTAAACTATGTAAGAGATTCCAATAACCTGTGACAAGCCACATGAGGTGGTCTTTGGAATGCTATCTACATTTGATGGTACCACCTGTGAAGTGACTCTCATTCATTTCCTTTAATCTTTACATTCTGTCTGCTACATGTCAAGACTGTGTTACAAGAACTACAGGTACATATAGGGGTGAAGACAAGTTGAAATATTCACTGTAGCCCAGGTCACTAACTGACTTTATTGCACAGTTTACTTGGTTTGCTATAACATTTGTGAGGATGAATTTCTATGTTCCTAAACATATTTTCAAGGACCTAAGGCAGTTAAATTAAAGTTTTTGCATACTATGCTGTTACTATTGACATGCGTAACCTCTGTATTATTACAAGTGTTGATAAATTAAATATCCTGCCAGAAAGAGAAAACATGCACATTTGGCAAAATATGCATTTAGTATATAAGCCAAAAATGCCCTTATTAAAGTTACTAACGACCTAATCGCAGCTAAATCCAAAGGCCACTACTCCATACTAATTCTTCTTGACCTCTCAGCGGCCTTTGACACCGTTGATCATGCTCTCCTTCTTCAAACTCTGCAATCGCTTGGTCTCTGTGACTCTGTCCTCTCATGGTTTTCCTCTTAGATCTCCCAACGCTCATTCAGTGTCTCTTTTTCTAATGATACCTCCTCCCCTCGCCCTGTCTCGGTTGGAGTCCCCCAAGGCTCCGTCCTTGGTCCCCTTCTATTTTCTCTTTATACTGCCTCTCTTGGCAAACTTATTACCTCATTTGGATTCCACTACCACCTGTACGCTGATGACACCCAGCTATATCTCTCCTCCCCGGACCTCTCCCCTGCTGTCCTGCAACGTGTCACTGCTTGCCTTTCTTCCATCTCTGACTGGATGTCCTCCCGCTTTCTGAAACTCAATCTCTCAAAAACTGAGCTCCTTGTCTTTCCTCCTCCTAATACTGATCCTCCTCTTTCGCTCTCCCTTCAAGTTTGTGGTACCTACATCAGCCCATCCTTGGAAGCGCGCAGTCTTGGCGTCATACTTGACTCTGGTCTCACCTTTGAGCCTCACATCCAGCATGTTGCCAAATCCTGTAGATTCCATCTTAAAAACATAGCCCGCATCCGCCCCTTTCTATTTTCTCTTTATACTGCCTCTCTTGGCAAACTTATTACCTCATTTGGATTCCACTACCACCTGTACGCTGATGACACCCAGCTATATCTCTCCTCCTCAGACCTCTCCCCTGCTGTCCTGCAATGTGTCACTGCTTGCCTTTCTTCCATCTCTGACTGGATGTCCTCCCGCTTTCTGAAACTCAATCTCTCAAAAACTGAGCTCCTTGTCTTTCCTCCTCCTAATACTGATCCTCCTCTTTCGCTCTCCCTTCAAGTTTGTGGTACCTACATCAGCCCATCCTTGGAAGCGCGCAGTCTTGGCGTCATACTTGACTCTGGTCTCACCTTTGAGCCTCACATCCAGCATGTTGCCAAATCCTGTAGATTCCATCTTAAAAACATAGCCCGCATCCGCCCCTTTCTTGCACCAGATACTACCAAGGAGCTTGTCCATGCTCTAGTAATTTCCCGCATGGATTATTGTATTATCCTGCTTGGTCTTCCCAAAAGCCGTACTGCACCCCTACAGTCTGTAATGAACGCTGCTGCTAGACTGATTTTCCTCTCTAGTCGGTTCTCTCACACCTCACCCCTCTGCCAGTCCTTACATTGGCTTCCTGTGAGCTATAGGAGTCAATTCAAGGCACGAACTCACACCTATAAAGCACTGAACAACTCTAGCCCCTCTTATATCTCCTCACAGATCTATAGGTATGTCCCTTCTCGGTCTCTCCGCTCTGCCCGTACGGCCAACTCGCGCTTGCAGGACTTCTCGCGGGTGGCTCCCTTCCTATGGAATAGCCTGCCTCCCACCATCAGACTCTCCCCTAGTCTTGCATCTTTTAAGAAGTGCCTTAAAACCCATCTCTTTAGGAAAGCTTATGGCCTCCAAGACTAACCCCTACCTCACATACCTGCCTTTGCCCTCTCCTAAAGGACAGCCCACCTTATTTGATTGCAAATTCCTGTCCTAATGTGTTTTACACCCCACCTCCTATTGAATGTAAGCTCGATTGAGCAGGGTCCTCTTCAACCTATTGTTCCTGTAAGTTTATTTGTAATTGTCCTATTTATAGTTAAATCCCCTCTCATAATATTGTAAAGCACTACGGAATCTGTTGGCGCGATATAAATGGCAATAATAATAATAATAATAATGTGTTGCAGGTAATCCTAAAATTTTGATTGCAAATCATGCATACATTATTAGCCTTACTACTAGTAGGATTTACAAAGCACCTTTCACAATCGACAGAAATGACATTACGGTGTGCTACCAATATTTTTTGTTTATAAAATCAGAATATTTATAGCAATTTCAATAATCATAGGCACTGTTTGTATTTGTTAAACAATCTTAAAATATTCATTTTTTTACTTGTCAACAGAACACTCCAAAATGTAACAGAAATAACACATTTGATGTAGCGATGATGATGAACGTCAGTTACAAAGACTTATTCTAAAATTAATCTTAAACCAGATGATTCCGTTTTGGATTGTCTCGTTAGTACATCAGAGATCTACATGGGGCACAGTGTGAACAGCAGAATCCTGCATTAGGACTCACTTCTGGCACACCGTGTGTGTATGTGTGTGTATGTGTGTGTATGTGTGTGTGTTAGAGACAAAAAAGTATATTTTACTAGGCAGTGTTCCATAGGTTTGAACATTACTTGCAGTGAATTCTATATATGTGTTTTCATTAACAGTATGAGCATAAGAAGTATGTTAATGATACGATTATCTTAACATTTAGGTTTAATTTAGTTTTTAGTTTTTTTTCATTTTAAAAACAGCTTGCTTTTTAATATCATAACTATTGGATAAGCTCCACAAAGTGTTAACAAGCTGTAGGTATAACATCACTTCCTATTAAAAAGAAATGTACATACAGTGATTCAGACATCCTGCCTTTTAATCTCTCACTTGTTCTGTTTACACATGCAGCTCTTTTCTTTCGTTGCCCTAGAAATTGGCATGTGAGCCAACGTAAATACATTTTTCATAGAAGGTTTAACAAAAATAATATTATCTTGTCCATTTCAAATTACATGTGACACTTTAATGAAATCTCTTCCAGAGCATGCTGACATCCATATGATGCGCTTAGGCACTGTTGTAATTAAAAGATATGTTCTTTAAGACACATTTTCTGTACATTAATAATATGCTATTTACATTTCTAAAAGCCCATAAGGAAATCTTGGTTTAAAATAGTGAACCTAATTAGTTTCATACACATTAGTTTTTTGTCAGGTGTTTAAATAAAATCTATTATATTTGCGAGCTTTGAAATTGGTGTTTAGTGAATGAGTGAGTGCACTGGATCTTGTATGCTGTATTAATTGGCCCCAGTAGCATACTTATCATGTATGCATATTTAGATAAGGGCAGCCCTCTGCATGTAAATATATTTGGAACTCCAGACCAACTCCCTTGGATTTACACCCCTCCCTGTGACAGGTGCCTCATTCCAGGGCCCTATGAGCCCCAGGAGTAAGCGTTCTCCAAGTAAGTGGGTTAATCTCACATGAGCAAGCACTAGGTTGCTAGGGTAGGACCTGCCAGAATGAGTTACAACTGGCCAACGCTGTGGTAGGCTTTTGCATAGTATGATCTAATGTAACTAAATCATGTTATTTTGCCTAAAGTAAGGTGTACTTTTTTAACTATTACATTTTGTGATCTATGAATTTGCTGTCACTGTCAATGGAAGGGGGAAAAATTGGCAACATACTACTGGGCAATGTGACTCCTTGAGCCATCATGCATCATAATAAATCCATCTCAATTGAGACATTATGATGTCTTGAGGTCCTAGTTGTTTACTTAGTTTATTGTGTCAAACTATTTGCAAATAGTTTAATCACAAAGTTATCTTCACCTCACCAATCCGGTCAGACCCTCTGCCTCCTCCTCTTTCCTTGGCACTACTGCAGATGATTTTCTTAGATGTCAGTGATAGGAAGAAACACATGATTCACTCTGTCTATCACTGACTGCTCATTGAGAAAATGCCTTACAAAGGTACATATGTGCTAATTCATGTCATTTAAGAGTAGCTTCCAATAAGGACTTATTTGGCACAACTAGGAATGTGGTTTGTTCCATCCCGATGATACTAATCTGGGTAGTTATTTTCATAAACTATAGCTAGCACATAACTCTTTTAGTGTAGAATTTTCCATAATAGATCCAAACGTCTATTTGGGGCTAGGAGAATAAATCTGTTTGGATATCAGCACATCACCCAGAGCTGTGTATGGCCTATTTTTATGGTGTCATAAGTGCTAGAATCTTTATGATCATAGGAAGAATTGTCTCAATATATGATGCTTACTACATATGTAGTCAGCAAATGTAAGGATGATTTACATTATTCTGCTGGCTATCTCACCTCTGCAATAGTGATGAGTATTGCACAATAAAAATTTAATTTCATTTTTTTTTTTTTATTATTATTCCTTTGGGTTGCCAGGCTTGTCTGTATAATTACATCAGTGGCAGTTTTAATTTCATTTTAGAAAAATATTTTCTTTACTAAAAATATGGCTGGTATGAGTCTTTATAAGGAAGAGTCTAACCGATATTTGAATGTATGATGAGTGAACAAAGGTTTACAGCGACATATGTTTTGAGCTATGGATACAATGATGGATGACTCCTATCAAGAGACAGACCTGCAAAAGTGAAATAAGGTGTTAAAACCTTACCACGACAGGGGAGTCAGGATATTGATAAAGTAATAAGAAAAAGTCAAGATTAAATTAAGGAAGAGGTTTACATAAATCCCCAAAGGTTAATAAGGGCAGACAACCAAACCATGGACAAAAGCAGGCAAGGGTCAAGACATGCTATGATCAGCAGGAAACCAATAAACCAATATAGTCTAGGAACAGGAACAAGCAACAGGACATCAAGACACAAAGAAATAGTCACGTGAACTACTACACAAGGCCTGCAAAATATAGCAAATATATTTATAGGGCTATCACAGCTGTTCCCACTTGTCAACTTTTGTAAAACCCAATCTGTTTCCATGTAGACAGCCATCAGTTAGATTGTCGGGAGTGACAAATAATATGTGAGTTCTTACTGGGATAGTCTGAGCCAGTAGGGTCTATCTTCAAAGAGTTATGTTAGTGGCAAATAGAACAAAAACAGTAAAGAAGAAAAAAAAAAGGGAGTTTGGCTCATGTTAGAATACTTAAGACATGGCTCCTGTAGGTCTATTTCCTGTGAAGTGGCTATTACAAAAAGTGAACTTACATGATAACTAATTAGATATAAGATTGACTAGAATGTGGTTTAATGTAGATTAAACATGAGCATTATATGTTTTATTATTATATCCAATATTCTGTCGTGTTGCCTCAAACATCTCTAGTCCTCTATTCTTCACATATTCTGCAACACAAAAATCTTTGCTTGCAGTAAATAGATTTTGTTTGCAGTAGCGCCAATGGTGGATTAAAGTTTTTGAAGTACACATATTTAAACACTCGTGTGAATATATTATTCATTGTGAAAGGGCTATAAGGAATGTGAATAAATTGCTACTCAACCAATCATACAAAATGTGTAGTGTCCATATAGAAATAATAATGTTAGGATGAAGAGAATAGGATGTATATACAGAAGAAATAAAAGTTAGAAAAGCAAAACACCAAACAAATACATATACCAGATATGGCAATAATAATAATAATAATAATAATAATAATAATATGGCAAAACTGTAGCTCGCATGCTGCATGTGGCTCTTTAGATGGTCAAAAGCTGCTTGCAAAACTTTTATGGGCCGTCGCTACCATAAGGCGGCAGAGGGCGCGTTAGGGAGCTCCGTTCTAGGGGACCGGATCCAGCTGACTGGCAGGAGGGGAGGGCACAGTGTGGCCGAGCTGTGGACTGTGATAGAAGACCTTGTTCCCTCTATCCAGGTCTGACAGGAAGTGCACACACTGAGAGACATGCTTCCTGACAGACCAGGTGGAGGAAAATAAGCTCCTCTACTGCTCCATGGCTCGGCCATGCTACACAAGGGAAGTAAGCTGGAACATAAAAGAAAGTCGGTTAGACAGATGTGGGGTAGAGGAGGAAATGAGACACAGGGGGGGATGGAAGAATGAAAGGAATGAGACATGTGGAGAGGTTCAAGGAATGAGACACATGGGGTAGGGGGAATGAGACACATGTGGGGATGGGGGAATGAATTTGGTTCTGTTGAATATTCCAATAAATTGAATTGTGGCTTTCATATTTCTAAATTTTAATGAATGAGGCTGCTACAGACATGAAGTGATTATATAGATAGACACACATAAACACAAGCAGGCCGACAGGTAGACAGGTAGATAGTATAACCATGTATTGAAAAAAAAGCACTACGTAATACACTGAGCTATAACATTAGTTAAAGCAGCTACTAATAAAAATCTGCTAAGCACAATAGCTATTTAGTATTTTAGCTACAAAACAAGATTACTGTTAATTGCAAAGTATCATGTCTAGAATTGTGCATAACATAATCAAAAATATGTTGAAGACGCAGAATACTAGGGAAGAAGGAAATACTGTTTGAATGGCAATGTTTGCGGCACTTTTATAACAGATTTATACAAATTCTGCTATGTTCCCCACTGTCTCCCACAAAACACAAGAACATTTCTAGAATTATTATAGGCATCCATGCACCTTCATCTTAAAAAAGCAGTTTTGTTGTATAGATCATGCCCTGCTCAATTCTTTGTCATCTAGGAGTTATATCACTTTTCTTTCTGCACATGCTTACCTAGCTACACATCCCCTATCTGTTACCCACACAGCCTGCATTATAATACTGGTTTCATTTTCAATCAGATGTTAAATTCCTTTAGAAGTTATCTACTGCTGTAAATTGAATTGAAAACCCACACAATGCTCCTGCAGGCTCTGGCACGCTATTAAACGGACAGAAGATAATACATTCTATATTAAACAGACTGTACAGTAAAAGAAGTTTAAACATTCAATCTCTCTTTACAGAAAGTATTGAGGAAGGCTGTGCAAGTTATATGGAGGGAGGTGTGACAATGGGCTGTATAAACAAAGTGATTTAACTCCTAAATAGCAGAGAATTGAGCAGTGAGACTGCAGGGGCATGATCTATACAACAAAACTGCTTCATTAAGCTAAATGTTTTAAGAAAAAAAGGGAATTCCTTGACATTACCTGTGAAATAATATGCAAAAGAGGATGTAGACACCAACAGGTCTGTAGTCTGCTATAGAAACACTGTGAAAGTTCCCTTTTAATATAATATTAAGCCATGTTCTAGAATATTGCGACTGTAGATACAAGTATCGCCATATTTCAAAATTACTATTTCTTTTCTATAATTTCCTTTCAATCATCATAAGGTGTAACTGATTGGTAACATCCTTTATCAGGAGCCCAAGACATAATAGGATACAGATACAGTGAATGTATTTCTTTCTGCCTGTTTTGCCTGCTAAGCGCATTATGAAGTTGAATTTGTTTTTGTCCTTCAAAGAGTTTTGCAATCAATAAATCTTTGCAGTAGAATGGTTATTCAAGAAGCTCTGCAATTTCAAACTGTATGGTCATAACAGAAGTAGAAGGAATAAATGCCTGCAGATTCATTTGACCTAGCCAGAAGGTTACAAAACAAAACAAAACACTATTGTCACGATGTGTCCCTTGATACACAGTCTGATTACTAGCCTGTATCTATACATGAGTATTAAAAGGATTTCAGAAGGACAATGTAGCAAATTTTCTGCATCATTAAAATATAAACCTATCTCAGAGGAGGAGCCTATCCTATATTGTTGTGTGCAAAAAAAAAATGAATTTGGTGCCCACCTCTCTCAAAAAATATTTTTGTTTTATAACTATAAAGAAAGCTGTGCAGTTTGTCATAGCCTGATCTGGCCTGCTCATAGTTCAAGATCTAGCTGTTTGTCTGTCTGTCTATGCCCTTCACTTGGCAAACGTACAGGACATATTGAAAGTCATTGTTAAAATTCAGAGGGACTATATAATCCTTGGAGGAGTTAATTAGACCTGCTAGCAGAGCCCAGTATGTTTCCCCCTGTGGTGTTAGAACTAAATGAAAGGAGGCAAACCGAAAACTAGTTGGGAAAATTATTATTGATCTGCGATTATAGAGTTACAGCTTCTCAAACTGAGAGTTCTAAATAATCTCCTGAATGAGTTGGAACCTCATAAAGTGTCAGTTGTTGTTTTTACCCCACACCTTGGTTAAGATTACCTGGAATGCAGACAATTTAAAATTTTTGAAAGGCAGACAGATGGATAGAGATATAAACCCTTCATGCCTGGAGTCTTGTCTGGGTTATCATAATATATGTGGATTTCCCGTTACAGGTATAACATTGGTTTAAATACCATACATATCAACAAACTTTAGCTACATGCTAAATGAAGGCACCACACTGAACCCAAGTCAAAAAGGGCTTTCATATTAACAGACAATCAAAACAGACTTGCAGGCTCTACAAAGGAAATTGTAAAACCAAGGCCTGGTGGGTGTCATAGTCTTTTACAATTTGACACACACTGTATATCGCTAAAGTACACAATGTTCACAATTCTTTTTCCAAGTCTCATGAGTGGAGCATTTCCATTAACTTAGCTATCGATCTCTCCATCCATTTATTCATAACAGGGCATGCTCACAGTCCACACAAAGTATTGGCATACTAATGTGCAAATCAACATAGTACAAAGAGATTTATTCTCATGAAAGTAGACTGTATAACATATCGCAGAATATGTTACATTTATTGTAATGATGGTTATCTAGCAATTTAAAGTTCATTATCTTTTACAAGTAGCACATTTCATTTGGCCATCATAGTTAAATATGAACAGGAAATTATGTAGCCTGCTTCATGCTATAAATTGTGAAGTTATTTTTAAGAGTTGTCCTTCTACTTCAGTTAAGCTCTAATAAGGCAGCATGCCTTCCATAACACAAGTGTTACTCCTTCTACAATACAACAATATCACAAGGGAAACATCTGCACGTCATGGAGACCTCAGCAACAGGTCTATCATCAGACAGATTAGCATCGTTGTTCAGAACTGAAAGGAGGCAAAAATATTGTAATTCAGAAATGCTTTTTCTGTTTGTCAAGACAACATGTATGAATCCTAGGAATATTTCTAATGAATACTTTAAAACTAATGTTTGTTTAGGGCCTCTTCCAACACAATATGAGGAAACTGCAGTGCATTTAAGAATTAGGGAGGGCACACTGTTGCATAAAGTACATAATATTGCTTAAGGGTTACAGATTTTTTCCATCAGCATCTCCTATCGTTAGCTTGAAAAAAAGAAACAAATAACAGAGTACTAGTGCAAAGATGATAGCTTGTGAAAAGGTAAATAGGAACTCCTATGGCTATGAAAACAGTGCACAGGATAAGAACCCAGTTACCCATGGAGCTGTCATTCCTGGAATGTGACTTTCTTGTGTATAAAGTACAGCTGCTATTTAACCTGCTTATAGATTGAACAAGCTTACTTGATGGATTAAAAAGTTGAAACCAAGTTAAAATACTGAACGTGCCTGCTTAACAAGTAGCATCTTTAAAGCTATAAAATAAATACCTTAACTGTATGCATGATTTTTACATGTGATTTTGTTTTACATACCAACTTATATGGGGTGAATGTACATTTGAAACGTGTAGAATTAGTAATAAATTTCACAATATTTTACATAAAACATACAGGGTATTTCACTAAACACTGTCCAAATGGACAAATACGTACATCTACAAATTGTACATCTACTAGAGTCAAATATGGTCAGGATTCTGTCATTTTGATCAATTCTGTAAAATTAGTTTGGAAGCGTTCAGAAAAATCACTAATATCCGCAACAAAACCAATTGAAAAAACAGGAAACGGGTATTTATCAACAACTGCATGGCGACAGAAGATAAGTGAATGCATCCATTAGATTGCATCTTCACCAGTTATCATGATCCCCCATTAAGACCCCCACATTACTATAATAGAGGTATTGTACCTCCATATGCTCCTAGGTGGGCGTATGTCTACTAAATGTTTAAACATAGTTGCTAGAAAAGGTTCCATCCCACAGGGGCATCAGGTGGAGCTGCTTTAAATATTCTTGAGGAGGACTTATTGTCTCCTCCCATTGTTATAAATGGGAGAACCATGTGTCCTCCACATGGCTCCCACCCAAGGATGGCAGATGGGAGCCCTAATGAATAATAGAATGGGGACCTATTGACCCCTTTCCTGGCTCCCACTCATGGTGACAGGTTGGGGCCCTTTTGCTAATTATAAATGGGGAGGATCTAGTGTCCACCCTTGGCCTCCACCAATGGGTGATGGGTGGCGACCCTAATATTAATACTAAAGCGAGGGTGTTCCTTCTTAGCCCCTATCCATCTGCGACAGTGGACCCTAATTAATTTAAAAAATTGGAGAGTGAACTATTGTCCACCACGTGTGTAACTGTAGGTCCCCATTTTACTAGCCAACCTCTCAAAATAAATTAAAGTCATTTCCTACTCCCCTTACCCAAATAATAGTCAGGGGGGTAATACATCTAGAACCTGTTTAAAACTATATACTTACTATTAGAAGTCTTTCTTCTAATTCTTCTGTTCTTCAGCCCGAAAAAGGCCAAACAAAAACCCATAACAATTTCACTAACTAAAATAACAAAAGCCCCCACCCCCCAAAAAAAATAAAAAAATATTTTATGTATGCGGTAAATCAAGACAAATAAATTAAGATATATTGAATTACAATTCTTAAGCTGCACCTATTATGCACATATCATTATTGCCAAAACTATGAAAAAATGTGTTGTTTTTTTTCCTTAATTTTTTTTGGCGGACCTAACACACAATATTAATGAGCGCTGCACACACACAGTCAAGCTTCCCCATAGGAAAGCATTATATTCAATGCATTCCCATGGTTTTCTGTGTCGCGGGACCAAGTTTCACTTGGTCAGTGCCATGGAAGTGCCTTTAGTGGCTATCAGTGTAACTGCCAGGTGGACTTAACCCTACAATGCAAACATTGCAGTGTCTAAAAATATTAAATAAAAGCTACAATGTTTTACGTTGAAGGGTTAAAGGGACTTGGACACCGAATCCAGGCACACTTCATTAAGATAGTGACCTTTAAATAAAATGTGCTGTTGAATGTGCTCTTTCAAATTTCGCCTAATATTCCCCTTTATCATACATGCCCCTATCAAACATTGCAAACATTGCAAGTTCAATATCCTGATTTAATATTACAGTCGATTGCAATGCACCATTTAGCACCCAGTGACTTCATTACATTTTCATTTGCATTGATGTCTCCCAAATTTCAGATCCTGAAATTTAGAAACCGAACATTTTGATGTAAATAACATGTTGCGACCCTTACACAAAAAGACACCGATTTACAAACTGTATAATCGACATTAAAAAGCAGCAACAAGGATAAATTTTGATCTAAAAAATAATATACCTACCTTGAAAAAGGTTAACAGCTTTAAATAGCGTTCCTTTAACTCACAACTTACAGCCTTTCTTTGCTGTCCAAAACTGTATATCTAATATCACAATTATATATATTTATATGTTATGTAATAGTAGGTACCAATAGCCATGCACATCTAGAGTTTTAGTATATCAGTACTGATCTGTCCTATAGCAACTAATGTTATATAATATTATACTAAAAATTCAATGTTTTCATTGATCCATACACGAAAGGTGTAATCAAAATTTTAAAGCACTAACAATGGCAAATTTAGATCTAAAAAAAATATATACCTACATTGAAAAAGGTTAACAGCTTTAAATTGTTTGTTTGTACGTCACTTTTTTAAAGTGTTAAGTGAAAGTTTATTATGTATTTAATAACACATGTTTACCTTGCATTTTTGCTTTTTTTGCATTGATTGGTTCAGAAAAAATGGAATTTAATGTTTGGTAGCCAGTCAATGCCCCCCTTTCAGTGGGCAGTGCATTGAAGAGTGTACATTAATAGCATGTGGATGAAAGCTCCAGTTACACAGCTCATTTAGGTGAATCATGAGATAGCAGGCCTGCTTTCATGACTCTCTGTAAAAAGCATAAGAGCTCCTATCAAATGACCAGATACCTGTGTTCTGTCTGCACTTGGATACTCAGTTCTTTGAGGTGATGAATGGGACTTCAGAGTTATCTTCACAGCACGGTGTGGTTATCTGGAATGCTACTGTACATTCAGTATTTAGTTGCATTTTTTCTGAACCTCACTTATCTTAAGAGAATGACTGGAAAATGTAAAACAGATATGCTTTATATCGAAAGATAAATATCTTCTAAAAAAAATCCATTTACTGGTGTATTTTGCATTATATCTTACTGATACAGCATTATTTTTTTATACAAATTTAAATAGGCAACATGAACTATGCCTATTAAAAATGTTCTTCTCAAATCAATAGACCAGTTTGATTAGTTGTAGAATATAGAATGTCTGAATGGATTATGTACTAATGTTAAAGCTTTGGCATCTGCATATACAAGCAAAGTAAAGTCAGGAGAGGCACATTTCTAAGGTTTACATTCAATATGTAGAGCCAAAAGGGATTTTTATGATCATGATAAAGCTGAGATGCCATACAAATGGACTGGATAATAAGAAGCCAGAGGCACAGCAATGATTAAAGACCAATCTAAATCTGCATTGTGTTGTCAGTCAAAAAACACAGAAATTGAAACAAAGGACATATGGAAAAGGCAATTCCGAAGGGCAGTAATCCAAGCTGAAAAAAAATAAATAATGGTTTGGCACTGGTACAGCCTGGGAAAGCAAGTCGCCTGGTATTCGAAAGAAAGAGCAGGATAGAAGAGGAATTTATTTAAAGTAAGAAATATATTAGTGCAGGACCGTAAGCAGTTCAAGACAAAGTGAAGAACACTCTAAGGTTCAGGGGCTGTACACAGGACACACCTTGCAGAAAAGGACTACCCTAGGGCAAGTAAATAAGGCAAAATAACAGAGCAGGCATGCTGCATCTCCCACCAGACCACCAGGGAACTGGATTTCTCCCTCCTTGACCTAAGTTTAGCCTTATGGAGAGGGGAATTCACTTTTATACAGCCCCGTCATACCAGCACAGCCCCTGTCACCCCACGACAGCCTCTGTCACCCCACAGCAGCCCTTGTCACCACACTACAGTCCTTGTCACCCCAGTATATCTGCTGTCACCTCACTACAGCCTCTGTCACCCCAGTATAGCCCTGTCACCCCAATAAAACCACTATCACCCCACTATAGCTGTTACCCTACTATATTCCTTCAGACACCTATACCCACTATCCACCCCACAATAGTCCCTAACCTCCCACTGTAACCCCAGTTGCCCAACTACATGCCATTTCCATCCACGTAAGCCCCTTCATCCCCCACCATAGACACTGTCCTCCTCACTACTATCCTCTCCACTATAGCCATGATCCCCCCACCATAGCCCCTATTCCCCACTATAATCCCTATTCTCCCACTACATTCCCTATAACCGCAACTACCCCCTTGAAACCTCTATTCCCCTACTACAGTCCCAAATGCAACACAACAAGCAGCCACCCCAGACATGCATACAAGCAGCATTGCCACAAATGTACACACACACACTCTCCCAGCTGTGTCCCACTTATCATCCAACCACCAACCACCAACCACCAATCAAGTCATATTCACTAATCAATCATACCCCAAACTAGCCATATAAGTGCATACAATTGAATACTCCAAACTTTGTGTATATATGAGAGAGAAGGGGAGAGAGAGAGAAAGAGAGAGAGAGAGGGAGAGGGAGACTGGGGGTTGCACTGAGGATACTGGCTTTGTGGCAGCAAGGAGGGTAAATCCAGTCTTGAAGATAATGCACCCTGCGACATTGCAAAAATTATTCAGGAATGTTGCTTTGGCCTCCAAATTCCCAAGATCTCAATCCAATTGAGTAGCTGTAAGATGTGCTTGAACAACAAATTCGATGCAAAAGAGCCCCACTTTGCAATTTGCATAACTTAAAGGTTCTGCTGCTAATGTATTGGTGCTAAATACCACAGAATATGTTCAGCGGTCTCATGGAGTTCATGCCTCATTGCATCAGAGCTGTTTTGACAGAATTTAGGCAGGTGCTTTTAGAGATGTTGAGACTTATCAGTGTATAGTGGAAAAGAGCACGGTGAATAAGCACCATTACTTAAATATTTCTAGATCCAAAATGGATCCATGTAGCTTGCACATTTTTCTAATTATATTAATTGTATCAAAATACCAGTTTGTTGCTATTGCTACTATGCTGTCTCATCCCATCCTGTGACAGTCTGAAACATGCACTGATATTGTGATACCATAATGCCCTTTCAATAAATATATATTTACATACAGAAAATAAACAAAATTTATGCTGGTTTTCTTTTCTAACAAACTCTTGTTGTGTATGCATTCTATGTATTTCACGTAAAGAGAGCAACATGAAATGTAAGAAATGTGACATTCATATTCTGAAAAAATTATTTATTATAAGTTACAAATTTCACATGTTTTGTTTTGTTTTTGTGTATGACTGCAAAAAAAGAGTCAGTTAAATCATCACCTTAAAGAAAATGTTTCCACCATTGAGTTTAGCTAATTACCAACAGATGTAACATTAAGACAAATAAATACACAAACATTTGCTTTAATGGTAGCTCATCAGTGGTAGACTGATTGACAAACACAACAGAAGTGTTGATATCGTGCTAACAGTAGATGACAGAACATGTCAGTCAGGTTATCAGGTGTGACAGAAAGCATCAGCATTATGATGTTCACTACTACCCAGAGGTCAGACATGCTGCTAGATAAAGGCAATGGCAGCACCTAATGACACATGTACAACATATGCATGTAGCAGTGCCATCATTAGTGGATGGAACCATGAGTGATGTCTTCTACAGCAATCCCCACTGAGTTAAACGTTTCTTCTCTGGAAATCTTTACCTGGTTCACATGCTTTTTTGAAAGTTCTCAGAATCTGGCAAACATCTTTCAACATTTTATCAGGCCAGATGCATTCCATTTCAGAAAAATGGCTGTGTCTGGGCAAAGTTACTACTGATTTATAGTTGAGCATGGTGGCATGTTCGATGTCTTCAGAGCTGTATTGAAATGAAATAAAAAGCGAGTGCACCATCTCTAAACAGAAGAGGGTTTCCAGAATATCTATAAAACTAACTGTGCAACTTTCAGTATTGGAGATCCAGACATTAACAACTAACCTGATCAATTACTAATTACGTTATTATTGTTGCAAGTCCACAGTCAGCTTGCATCTTGGGAAGTAAGTTCATGAAAGACCCCTCCCCCTCTTTATTTATGAATAAGTTGGGAAGGTGATCATCTGGTGTCTTTATGACACACATAGAACCCACATGCAATGAACAGTGTAGTTTCAAATACATATTTTCAAAGAAATATCTGAGACAATACCTCTATTATTTTCTGTTAGTTTGATTTAATGGAGCCCAGTATTATACAGTCCCATACTGCCATTATAAAAAGCATCCAGTGAAAGCTATTATTTAGTCATTTACTCTGTACCTCTATTTGTATGATGTATTAAATCTTATTGATCTTAACATGCGGCATTGTTGTCTCTCCCTGTTCTGTTTCTATTTTTTTCTCTGCCTCTTCGGCAAACTGATTTAGATGGCTCTTATAAAGAGGGAATGCAGTATGACTTTGGAACAATTCTACTCATCTGATATCATTTTACATAAGTATTATTTCATGTTGTAATTTATAATGTAACAATGTCGCTTTTTAACCTGCTGCAAATTACACTTAAACCTTACTTATATATTTGTTTGTGATTTTTTATTAGCATTTTTTTATTATTATTGTTATTATTTATTTTTGTCTTTAACCCCTTAAGGACTGAGGCAGTTGTACAAGTTTAGATCAAAAACAAAATGTAAACAAAACCTGGAATTTGCGCTATGTGTTGTTCAACCATAATTCACTCCTTAGATGCACCCACACTTATTATAGATCATTTTGTTCAGGAGAAACTGGGCTTTCATTTCACATCAAATATTTATATATTAAACATAATTTAATATAAAAAAATATATTAAAAAATGTAAGAAATTAAGACATTTAATTTTTTTTTTGTTTTGCATGGCATTTTAACTGTGAATGTCATAATACTGTTAGCTGTTACTGCAATAGAATACATATATTTGTATTCAGCGATGTCTCCTGAGTACAAAAGTACACACCATGTACAGATTTTATGGTCTTTTGGAAAGTTACAGGGTCAAATATAGCACATTAAATATTTCAGTTTATACACATTGAAATTTTCCAGACTGGTCATGTTGCCTTTGAGACCGTATGGAATGAAAATTACCCCCATGATAGCATACTATTTGTAAAAGTAGACAACCCAAGATATTACAAATGGGGTATGCCCAGTCTTTTTTTATTAGTCACAAACACTGGCCAAATTTAACGTTCATATTTGTTTGTGTGTGAAAAATGCAAAAAACTAATTTGAACGTTACATTTTGGCCAGTGTTTGTGACTAAGTGGCTACTAAAAAAGACTGGACATAACCCATTTGCCATACCTTGGGTTGTCTACTTTTGCAAATGGTATGCCATCAAGGGGGTTATTCTCATTCTTGGGCTACCATATGGTTTCAAAGGCAACATAAACAATTTGGCAAATTTCAATGTGAAAAAAAGGAAACGCAAGCCTTATATTTGACTCTGTATCTTTTGAAAACACCAAAAACCCTGTACATGGGGGGTACTATTATATTTGGGAGACTTCGCTGAAAAAAATATTAGTGTTTTAACCCCTTAAGACCGGAGGGCGTACAATTACGCCCTATTTTAGGCGGCTCTAAACGCCGCCGGGCGTAATTGTACGCCCTCCGGTCTTTCTTTACTTACCCGGTCGCCGGCGGTCCCACACCGGCGATCGCGGTGGGGAGACTCCCAGGGAGTCCCCCACAGCACGTCCGACCCCCTGGAAGCCCCCGGCCATGTGAGAGTGAGGTCCTTGCGAGGACCCCACAATCACATGGCCGGGTAGGCAGCCTGCTGCATTGCGAGCAGGGGAGCTGCCTGTAATGACAGGTGGTCCCTCTGCTGGCTGAAAATAAAATCAAATAAATGAATTAAGTGTAAAAAAATATATATATACTTAGATAATATATATATTGCATATATATGATCTAAGTATATATATGCACATATACATACACACACATACACTGTCTAGGTGTACAGGGAGTGCAGAATTATTAGGCAAGTTGTATTTTTGAGGATTAATTTTATTATTGAACAACAACCATGTTCTCAATGAACCCAAAAAACTCATTAATATCAAAGCTGAATATTTTTGGAAGTAGTTTTTAGTTTGTTTTTAGTTTTAGCTATGTTAGGGGGATATCTGTGTGTGCAGGTGACTATTACTGTGCATAATTATTAGGCAACTTAACAAAAAACAAATATATACCCATTTCAATTATTTATTATTACCAGTGAAACCAATATAACATCTCAACATTCACAAATATACATTTCTGACATTCAAAAACAAAACAAAAACAAATCAGTGACCAATATAGCCACCTTTCTTTGCAAGGACACTCAAAAGCCTGCCATCCATGGATTCTGTCAGTGTTTTGATCTGTTCACCATCAACATTGCGTGCAGCAGCAACCACAGCCTCCCAGACACTGTTCAGAGAGGTGTACTGTTTTCCCTCCTTGTAAATCTCACATTTGATGATGGACCACAGGTTCTCAATGGGGTTCAGATCAGGTGAACAAGGAGGCCATGTCATTAGATTTTCTTCTTTTATACCCTTTCTTGCCAGCCACGCTGTGGAGTACTTGGACGCGTGTGATGGAGCATTGTCCTGCATGAAAATCATGTTTTTCTTGAAGGATGCAGACTTCTTCCTGTACCACTGCTTGAAGAAGGTGTCTTCCAGAACTGGCAGTAGGACTGGGAGTTGAGCTTGACTCCATCCTCAACCCGAAAAGGCCCCACAAGCTCATCTTTGATGATACCAGCCCAAACCAGTACTCCACCTCCACCTTGCTGGCGTCTGAGTCGGACTGGAGCTCTCTGCCCTTTACCAATCCAGCCACGGGCCCATCCATCTGGCCCATCAAGACTCACTCTCATTTCATCAGTCCATAAAACCTTAGAAAAATCAGTCTTGAGATATTTCTTGGCCCAGTCTTGACGTTTCAGCTTGTGTGTCTTGTTCAGTGGTGGTCGTCTTTCAGCCTTTCTTACCTTGGCCATGTCTCTGAGTATTGCACACCTTGTGCTTTTGGGCACTCCAGTGATGTTGCAGCTCTGAAATATGGCCAAACTGGTGGCAAGTGGCATCGTGGCAGCTGCACGCTTGACTTTTCTCAGTTCATGGGCAGTTATTTTGCGCCTTGGTTTTTCCACACGCGCACCCTGTTGACTATTTTGAATGAAACGCTTGATTGTTCGATGATCACGCTTCAGAAGCTTTGCAATTTTAAGAGTGCTGCATCCCTCTGCAAGATATCTCACTATTTTTGACTTTTCTGAGCCTGTCAAGTCCTTCTTTTGACCCATTTTGCCAAAGGAAAGGAAGTTGCCTAATAATTATGCACACCTGATATAGGGTGTTGATGTCATTAGACCACGCAGGGATGTGTGTGCTTGTGAGGCAAACGAGACATTGCCTTGAAGGCATTTTCAGGGCGACAGCGCCCAGCCCCCAAATCTTAAGGGCAGATGCCTTGTTAGCCTTGCGGCTAACTGACATCAGGCGAGGAGCACTTCCATGAGCTGACTGCTCAGCTCCCTCGCGCCTGCAAGTGAGGCTGGGAACCGGAAGATGACGTCATCTTCCGGCTCCCAGCCTCACTTTGCGGAGCGCGAGGGAGCTGAGCAGTCAGCTCATGGGAAGTGCTCCCTCGCCAGGCCGCCCGCCCGCCCTGCAGCCACTGGACCACCAGGGAGAGAGACCCCCCCCCCCAGCACTCCCAAAGGTAAGGAGGTTGGGGGGGGATTTAAATTAAAAAAAATGTTAATGTGTGTGTGTGTTTGTGTCTGTGTGTGTGTGTTTGTGTCTGTGTTTGTGTCTGTGTGTGTGTGTGTGTTTGTGTCTGGCTGTGTTTGTGTCTGTGTATGTGTCTGACTGTGTGTGTGTGTTTGTGTCTGACTGTGTGTGTGTATGTGACTGTGTGTGTCTGTGTGTGTTTGTGTGTGTGTTTGTGTCTGACTGTGTGTGTCTGACTGTGTGTGTGTGTGTGTTTGTGTCTGACTGTGTCTGTGTATGTGTCTGACTGTGTGTGTGTGTGTTTGTGTATGTGTCTGACTGTGTGTGTGTTTGTGTATGTGTCTGACTGTGTGTGTGTGTATTTAGAAGGTGGGGCGGGGGGAAGGGTTGGGTGGGGGTGGCGCGGGGGGGAGGGGGGCGCCTGAGTTTTGTCCTGCCTAGGGCAGCACAAAACCAGGATACACCACTGACCACACCCCTTCTCATTTCAGAGATGCACATCACATAATATGCTTAATTGGTAGTAGGCTTTCGAGCCTATACAGCTTGGAGTAAGACAACATGCATAAAGAGGATGATGTGGTCAAAATACTCATTTGCCTAATAATTCTGCACTCCCTGTATTTTACTATTAATATATATATATAATTATATATATATATATATATATTAATATCAAATTACACGTAGACTGATACTGATTAAATATATATATAATTATTGTTATATATATATATAATATAAAAAAATTAAATATGTAAATACGTAAAAAAATAAAATTTAAAAAATTATTTTAAAAAAATTAAAAAATATATAAATGTGTGTTATTTCGTTCTAACTGTATTGTGATATTAATATATATATATATATATTTATATCAAAATACACATAGAACGAAATAATATATATATCTACATACGTAAATATATACGTATATATCACTATATATATACCTATATATAAATAAAAATATTATATATTTATACACATATAGATTAACATGCGTATATATATATATAAATATATATATATACATATATTAATTCTATATATATATTTATGTAATATTTTTACATAATTAGGTATCTTAATTAATTACAATTAGCGGGACCTGCCTGACAACCCATGCCGAAAGTAAAGGGAATTTAATTTGCTAGCACTATATTTAACCCTATAACTTTCCAAGACACCATAAAACCTGTACATGGGGGGTACTGTTCTACTCGGGAGACTTCGCTGAACACAAATATTAGTGTTTCAAAACAGTAAAATGTATTACAACGATGATATCGCCAGTAAAAGTGAAGTTTTTTGCATTTTTCACGCACAAACAGCACTTACACAGACGATATTATTGCTGCGATACTTTTTACTGTTTTGAAACACAAATATTTGTGTTCAGCAAAGTCTCCCGAGTACAACAGTACCCCTCATGTACAGGTTTTATGGTGTTTTCAAAAGTTACAGCGTCAAATATAAGGCTTGCGTTTCATTTGTTTCATATTAAATCAAAAAAAATCTTATTTTCTCCAATTCTTTTCATATTAAATTATGTTTCATAGCTAAATATGTGATATTAAATGAAAGCCCTGTTTCCCCTGAATAAAATGATATATAATAAGGGTGGGTGTATTTACTATGAAAGAGGTGAATAACGGTTGGACAGACATGTAGCGCAAATGCCAGGTTTTGTTTACATTTTGTTTCATTCACAACGTGTACATTTGGCTCCGTCCTTAAGGGGTTAAAACAGTAAAACATATCATAACATGATATAGTCAGTGAAAGTGCAGTTTGTATGTGAAAAATGCAAAAAAAAAATGCACTTTACTGATGATATCATCATTGTGATATGTTTTACTGTTTGGAAACACTAATATATGTGTTCAGCGAAGTCTTCCCAGCAAAACAGTACCCCCCATGTACATGTTTCATGGTGTCCTGGAAAGTTATAGGGTTAAATATAAGGCTTGCAAACCAAATTCTCTGGACTTTATGCCTTGGTTGTCAGGCAGGTCCCTCATATTGTAATTTATAAAAGGATTTATTTATGTAAAAATATTATATAAATATATTTGTAGAATTTAAATCTATGCATATATATGTATATATATATATATATATATATATATATATATATAAAAATCACAATAGTTTCTGGCACTCATCCCATAGCAAAAGCATTAATTCAGCAATGACCAGGTGCCTCTCCGTGCAAAATATACAAATGGAACAAATTGAGAGCACTCATTGGATTTAGTAAACAAAAAAATATATTAAATCAAACGCATATAAATCAACGTTTTGACCGTCTAGCGGTCTTTATCAAGATATATATAAATGTGTATATATGTACTTTGTTTTTTAAATTATTTTTATTTATATATAGCTATATATAGATGGATATATAGATATAGATTCATATATGTATTTATAACGTCATTCTAAATGTATCTTGATTTAAATATATATGTACATTAATATCAAAATATAGTTAGAATGAATTTAAACAGGGATATCATTTTTTATTTTTTCATTTTTTTCTATTTATTGATAATTTTTATTTTATAAATATATATGTAATTATATTATAATTAACATCATTCTAAGTGCATTTTAATATTAAATAATAATATTAAAAAACCCTTTTAATAATGATGTATGCATGTGTATTTAAAAGTACTTAGATTTTATAAATTTATATACACATACGTATATATATATATATATATATATATATATGATGTATATATATATATATATATATATATATGATCTAAGTACTTTTTATTTATTTTAAAAACTGTTTTATAACTTTAATAAACTTTAAAAAACATTTTTACAGTCATGAGGGGGATTGCCTGAGAGTCCCCCTGCAGGCGCTGCATAAGCCAGCTATTCCGGCCATGTGATCACGGGGAACCCACAATCCCATGGCCCCAGAGGGCCGGATTGGGCAGAGCGGGTCTGCCTGGGAGCTCAGGCAGACCCCAGATCGCAACCACGAGCGTGGGATCAGTGGGGAACCGGTAAGTGCCCTGGACAGCAGGGACTTCTATGCTGCCCTCCGGTGTTTAGAGCCAACCCAAAAAGGATGGCATAGGATGCCTGTCGTCCTTAAGGGGTTAACTATCACTTTCACCTCTTGATGAAATGAATTTCCTTTTAAGTGGGAAACAAAATTACCACACATTGAGTCGTTTGTCACCTTAAAACTAGTCAACATTCATTTCTAATGGGAACATGCTCAGTAAAGATGCAAAGAAATCACAGTAAATGACTGCATATCACTTGAAATGATGCCAAGAACATGTCCTGCAAACTCAGCACTCAACAATTTTTACCCCACATATAGTACAAATATATAAATTGACAATGGAGTTGTACCTGTTCAATATGACAGCATTTTTAGTAAGTCTGCAGATGTAGCTCACCAAGTGAAAATTGTGGCCTTTTCATATCTAACCTTTACTTGTCAAAAAGGAACTATAGAAAACAACCAGCCTTTAGCAGTCAAAGTTCATTTTGTTTTGAAATTTGTTGCTAGCCCTTTTAGCTACTATTAGGAAAAAATGTCTTCGTTCATCTGAAAACAGGAGTAGGAGGAAATTAAACTTAGCATTAAACCAAACCATTACTTTTATTTATTTTTTAACAGAAAACCTTGATTTAATAAGCTTTCCAATGATTCAGTACTTTTGGAAAAAAATCTAAATATTCTACAAATGGTGACTTCTGCAGATTAAATCATGTGGACATTTTTCTAACACTACTAAATCATTTGGAAAGCTTGGTAAATCAAGACCATAGTAGATATCCACTTCTTTCCATACTAGGAAATCAGCTTATGTTCTCAGCGGCCTTCTTATTTGCTCTCTTGGACTGTTCCACTTCCTGTGACTTGCTTTTGGCTGACTGGGTGTCAGCAACTGAGCCTTTTAACATGATTTCGAGAGAGAATAGGAGTCATTCACCATTTTTTTTGGGATGGTATGTTATTTATTTTATTTAGAAATTGTGCTAGTTATATATTATCTTTGAAGAAGTTTTTTTTTTTTTTTTAAATACAAAATATGTTACATTAAGCATAGCATAGTTGGCAAAATATTTTATATACTCTATCAATTTTAATTACTAGTCAATAAATGTGTTTAGACTATGATATTGACCAGTTTAGTTTATCCTACATTTTTCATATTCATACTTTACATTTGAAACTGATGATTTATGACACTTTATCCTTCAATTCAGTGTAGCTCTACAACAGCACTAATAATTCAAAGTAATTAATTAAGCTACCCCATTTAACCTCTCATACTTATGAACTGGTTTGAACCCTACAAAGTTTCCAATACAGTGTTTGGAACTATTCCATGTCCACCTATCTGGCATCAATATGAACTCCCTTTTATTGATATATGTACTTCTAACAAAATGTTAGTTTTCAAATCATAATGTGATTTTAACGATTCTTAGAAAAATATATATATTGCTCCTACTAGTGTCAAAAAGAAATAATATAAATCGTTATATAAACCTCCAGTTGAACTTGTGTGCAATGCTCTCATCAGGTAAACTTTTTTTCAATAAGTATTTATAACTAAATTATGTCTAGGTGTTACTTTAGCAGTGTATTCATCCAGCCTAACTCTCTGTGGTATAGTATTGATTAATTGGAAGCCACACTGATCATCCACAGCATTAAAAAAGTGAAGTGTATTATAGCATTACAATTGCACCTATCTAGAGGTGGGATATATTGAGCAGCAAGTGAACAGTCAGTACTTGAATTTCATATGTTGGAAGCAAGAACAATGGGCAAGTGGAAATATCTGAGTGACTTTGAGAAGGTGTGATGGCTAAATAACTGGGTCAGGGCATTTTCAAAATAGTATGTCTTGTGGGGTGTTCCCAGTTTGCAGTGGTTAATAATCACCAAAAGTGGTGCAAGGAAGGACCCGTCATGGGCACCCAATGCCTATTGATACACATGGGGAGCAAAGACTAGCCTGTCTGGTCTGATCACACAGAATAGCTATAACAGCTCAAACTGCTAACAAATGTAATGCTAGTCATGATAGAAAGCTGTCAGAACACACGGTGCATCACACTTTCCTGTGTATGGGGTTACATAGCTGCAGACCAGTCAGAGTTCATGATGAACCCAATCTATTGATTAAAGTGTCTTCAATGGGGATGTAAGAGTCAGAACTGGACCATGGAGCAATGGAAGAAGGTTATCTGGTCTCACGAATCATGTTTTCTTTTAGATCATTTGGATGGCTGTGTGTGTGTGCATTGTTTAGCTGGGGAAGAGATGGCAGCAGGATACACCATGGCAAAAAGACTTGCTGGTGAAGGCAGTGTTATGCTTTGGGCGATGTTCTGCTGGGAAACCTGGCATTCATGTGGATGTTACTTTGACATGTACCATCTATGTAGACATTGATGCCAACCATGTACACTGCTTTATGGCAATGATGTTCCTTGATGGTAGTGGCCTTTTTCAGCAGGATATTCCCACATTGCACAAATTGCTTGGTACTTTGAGGAATATGACAGAGTACAAGGTGATGCCTTGGCCTCCAAATTCCTCTGATCTAAATCTGATTGAGGATCTGTGAGACATGCTGTAACAACAAAACTGATACATGGAGACCTCACCTCACCTCAAGGTAATCAGTGTATATTGTCCACGCAAAATATTTGGAGGGTAAAAACAAAAGTGCTGCAATGCACAAACATATACATTATTACGCAGCCAAATGACTAGACAATATGAGGCATTTTTGCATTTGAAGCAAAATTACATTATATTATTATATCGTAGACTTGTGATCTGAAAGAAAGTTCAATTTGGCAGAATAATTCCCCCACCTCCCCCCAATCTTTTTGTTAGAGACCTCATTGATGTGACGGTTTACTCGTCAAAAGATCATTCATGTTTGAGATGACATTCAAGCACGACTAGTAAAGTGCTGCAAAGAAAAAAATGCCTACCTTTTTTCCTAGGCTCATATAAAAAATATCTAATATTAAAAAAAAATGAAAGAGGGGACAGGGCTAATTCTGAGCTAAGAAGGTCGCACAAGCCCAGAGCTTGTGAGACATGGAGCATAAAAAGTGGCTTCCAACTGTTCTCACAACATTTTATAGTGCATCCTTGAGCTGCATGTCAGGCACTAAACCAAAGAAAACCTAGTCGAGGCTTATTACTTACCTTTGCCTGGATTGGAAACATTCTTCTGACTTGCTTGTACCCTACTAAACTCAGACACAATATGAGGGAGTTGTTACAATCAGATGTATCCCGACTAACCTCGGAATTAGTGCAAACTAAAGTGACCTAGGTTAACTTAACAACAAGTTGGAGGAGAAAGTGGACAAGATTGTCCAGTCACAAATTCTCTGGAAGAAAAGCATGAATCGCTGGCAGGTACTTTAATATCATTGGAGCAGAGATTTACTGATGTAGAGGAGAGATGTAGACAAAATAATATAAGATTCTGAGGAATCACACATGACATACTGTCCCCAGAATCAAGGCCTATATAACCTCTATTCTACTAGTTTAATAATTATTTATAGATCTTAAAGGGCGTTTTGCACCTTAGGGTGCACCGAAGGACACAATGGCAAGAATATATTTATTTACCCAGAAAAATATTTTATTGAAACCAACCACATTAAACTAAAGGCTGCCAGAGAAGTATGCTTCTATACAGCTTTATCCTGATCTATCCACCTCTAACATGCATTTGCAAAGGGACATGAAACCCATTATATTCACTGTCCAGAAACATATGGTGATCTATCTTTGGGGATACCCAAATACATGCATTATAACATGTAATGGCACGACAAAGGTAATATTTTCAACCTGTGATGTCCACAAACTACTGCAGCAGTTGGACCTGCTTCTTCATGCAACAGAAGGTACAACTCAAAGCATGAAAAAAAACAGCAAATGACACGTGAGTGGATCCAAACTGGCTCAACTTCCTGGTCAAGTCGTACACCACCTTGAGATATGAATATAATTTTAGAACGCTATTTTATCTTTATGTGCTATTCTTTTATTTTTAATAACCGAGCAAGTATGCAATGTTTTATGCAAGTGCTAAGGTGTTGGAAACACAAAATGTAAAATTTTATTATTTAGTTAGATAGCTCCAGGGCTTGAAATGGACATACTATACCCTTGAAATTTAGCATATTCAATTGTGCAGTAAATTGCCACACACCCTACTGAGATTAGAAGTTTGCAATTAGTAAAGCACATTAGCACAGAAGCACATTGCAAATAAAAAAATCCATCTTTTTTCTTGTATGCCTTGTAAGCAAACCAATCTTAGCACTCTAAATTATACTGCACAGCAATATTAAGTACACAGTTCGAAGATAAAGCTTTTATAATAAAAATTGAGCTATGCAAAAATAAGTCTATAATAGTGTTTGTTGCACAAAGGAATGAGAAAACTCTAGACGTGACATATGCAGTTGAAATGGACTCTGTAATCATTTCCTCTCATTGCATTGGTTGTCATGCCTGAAGTCCCATGGCACTGTCCCTCCTTTTAGTGTTAAGCCATTTCGAGCAGTTTAACACTAAAAGAAGTTTCCTGGCTCCACATAGCCCCACCACAATTAGAGGCAGTGACGAAACTACTGCGGTCACAGGGGTCGCAGTTGTGACCGGACCCATCCATTCTGTAGATTCCTGCAACCGGGGTGCCTGCCGGCCATGTGTTGTAGCCCCAGCCCAGTCATTCAGGGGTCCACCAGGTGGCCCATGCTGTTAAGGCCACCCGATGCTATGTATTTCCAGTGGGCCCAGTCAGCACTGCGGCACTTTAACAGCGTGACCGGGCCCCCTGTGATGAGGTCAGACACTGGGAGGAAGTGACAGCGCTGGTCATTCCTCCCAGCTTACACAGTGCGCCGCTCTGTGTAAGGAAGAGGAGGAGAGGAGGGGGTTAGTGTGGTATGTCTGTTGCGGAAAATAGAAAAGAATGAAAATGACTGGGGAGGAGAAAGGAGACATGGACATGCCTGTGGAGGAGGAAAGAGCATGGAGCATTGTGCATGACTGGAGATGGAAGGAAGTACACATGGGCACAAGTGGGGAAAGAGAAGGAACAAAGGCATGTGGGCATGACTGAGAAAGAATGAAGTTTGAATTGGCATGTTCAGAGAGGGAAAATGAGTAAGGACATGGGCATAATTGGAGAGAGGAGGCAGGAGAATATGTGCATGCCTATGGAGAGATGATCTCCTCAGAAACAGTACAGATATGGCTGTGGCTGTATGAAGATGAAATGGAAGAGAATGGCTAGCTGAGATTAGCTGGAGGAATATGGCTGGAAGACAAAATTTGGATTAACATAAATAGGGAGTAAGAGATTGATTGTTAAATATGAAGTTAGGTGTATATGGGGGTATGAATGTGGGAATGAAGTTGAGGACTATGGCTGATTTGATGAATTCGGGATATATGGACAAGAATATTTATTGGGGAATAAAGTTAGCGTGATAAATTGGGATAGGCTTAAAGCAGTCATCTAATACCCTCAGCCAATCACAGCCACCAACTGATGATCGGGCTACTGCTTCTTCCTTAGTTTGAACAAGGGGTGGACTCCTGGAACATCTCATATAGGATTAAAATATTAAAACTTATTTAACACTGAATGGAGGATGACACCAGGGGACTCTTGACACTTTAGTCACCTAACTGAGATGAAGCAGTTACAGTGTCCCTTAAAAGTATATCATATTAAAAATAGTTATCAACCAGACATTCCATGTTTTAGATTGTGCCTGTATCCACCATGTCATGCAATTAAAATTATTTATGAAGCACCAACATGTTCTGCAGCACTGTACAACTGGTACACAAGACAGACACTAAATTCTAAGAAAAAATAATTGCCATATTGGTACAGTAGATGAAGACAGCAATGTCCAAATTAGTTTAAAAACTAAAAGAATGAAGTAGAAATACACAAAGGGAATTAAATAATCAGTATGTACCTGAGGGATGGGGCAGGGGGTTAGTCAAGGGGAGAGCTGGTATGCTTCTCTAAAGTAACATGTTTTTAAGGATTGTTTTTAAAGAACTACAGAGCCTGGGAGAGTTGAATATGCTGCTGGAGGGCATTCCATAGGAAGGGGGCAAGAAAATTCTACAGGTGAATGCCTGGGGTTCTGTTGCAATAACAGGACAGTAACAGCTTGGGTTGGAGCATATCTACTAATGGATGAGTTTATGTAAGCAAGAGCATGATTATGCAGAGCTTTGTAAGTAAGCATGAACATTTTGAATCGTTTCCCAAATGGAATACATACTCTAAATAGGTTATTCAACCTATGCTCATACTTATGAAAGAAGGGTGGATGATTCTACTAGATTTTTTCCTACTCAAATATTTTACATTTGTTTTGTCTTCTATAAAATGTAGCCTTGTTAGTCAAAATATTCATTTTACAACATCTCCTGGTTAATGAATCAATCTATCTGTTGTCAAACAACAACCTTCATGTTTCCTCTATATCACATTTTCATGTGAGTATGGCTGTTAATTTTGTAATTCCCTTTCATCAATGATGCACTTTCCTCCTATAATTTAGCACTGCACTTTTTCCATCTGTGTTTGTATTCATTTTCCAAGGTGATATAATAAATAGCAGAACATGTTGAATACACTGTTCCTTCTAAAATCAACAGTCCAACATACAGACAGTAACAAAAGCAAACAAGCAAAAAGACCACATACTATGTAGGGTACATTAAATAAACAGGTTATTATGAAACCATGTCTCATAAATAATTTATTTTATGTTCTTATTTTAGAAGACCATTCGTGAGGTCCTACAGAAAGAAGCAACAGAAAGAAATGATAAGAGGAAGCTGCTCTAGAAAAAAGACCAACCTGAAGCACGTGTTCATCTGAATTTAGAACGATATTAGTGAATGGAGATGAGCCAAAAGTTGAGATTCAGTAATATACTTTGTCCTACTTAGTTATTTACCTCCCTATTTCCCTGAATATGTGTAATTATATGGTAGAATGTGGCAGGTGGATAATTAATAGATTAATGCTTTGATTTATGTGGATTCATTTTACATAAATTAGGTAGGTAATGCAAAACAATATGACTAATTTAGACATATTTACGAATATATTTACACCCATGCTAAGTTTTTAGTTTCTTTAAGAAACAGTACAGAGTGCTGTTCAGAATGTTTTTTTTCAAAGGAATCCCTTGTGTGCTGAGTTGAATAGTGACTTTTGCTAGTGTAGTAGATTACTGTTTTACACGTGATTGTGTGCAGCATTAAATCTTTTCGCTTTAGGTATCCACCTTATCTTGATGAAACTGAGCTCTGCAGAACCAGACAAAAATTTGTAACAACTAACCAGAACACATAAACAAGGCCAATCTGAACTGTGAAGTCACAGATTTTCACTTGGTGTGAAACATAATTGATTAAAGTGTCAATCACCACTATACTAATGCTCATAATCTAGAGAAGGGATCTCAAACTCTAGACCCACAGATGTTGATGCCCTGCGCCCACAATTATTTGAAAGCGGTAAATGACCAGAGAATAATTGGAGATACAGTTCAGCAACATCTGGGGGTCAGAGTCTGAAAGACCTGATCTAAAGGGGACACTATGCTCTATGTGTTATATGTACTTAAAAGCAGGTTCAGCCGACTCCCAGGGATGACCAAGTTACGATACTCCTGAAGAGAGCTGAATGCCAAAGTGAGCTAAATGCCAGGGGAGGATGCCCCTCTGGCCCAGGCCCATAGGAGAACTTGCATCAAGGTACCACTGACTTGGGTGCGGCATAAATCCAAGTCTATTGTCTTCAGGGGGAGAAGTGAATATTGGTGTATTGGCCAGAAAGCTAGGGTTAGAGAAGGTAAAGTTACTATGTCAAACCACCTAACTCTTTACATTGAAGAAGGAAACGTTTCTGATGACATGTTAGAAGTGAATATGACTACTCACAGAAAGTACCAGAAATGGGCAAAAACAAATCAAGAAAGAAAGATTTAGATAGATGATAGATAGATAGATAGATAGATAGATAACCCCTAAGTGTAAGCAAAAACAGAACAATGATACCACTGTACAGGAATGTGAAAAGAGAAAAGGAGTTTCCAAATAATGTCATAGATTGAAAAGAACAAAAAATCCCTGTGTAAAAAGTCTGTAATATTGAATAACACATGCTGTCTTTCTCTATGATACATAACCTTTAAATACACAAAAGCTGCTACAACCTGCTTGATGACTTACAGCTGTGGACATACTTCATGGTTCTTAAGAATTTCAGTGATGGTTATGTGCAGAGATGGACACTTTTTTTTTTTTTGTTAATGCATGTCATTTTTTGGACCATTCATAATATATGGTTCAGGAAAGTGTATTGTATTTAACCCATTAAGTGATTACATACCACTCTGGCACATAAATAGTCTGTAAAATGTACACCCACATGTCTCAATGCCAATGTTAGGGGCACATTCAGTAAGACATGGTAATTAGGGAAGTTACTTATATAATGTAGGTTAAGACACATTCTCCAAATATATTAGTCTAAATATTGAAAGCTAGATGCCAACTATCTGCTTTACTCAATAGACTCCCTGAAAAACTCATTTGCATGGTCATGTTTAAATATTACTGCTTAAAAAATTGTGCTTTATCCTTACAAGATTAATCACCCCGTAACAGGTTTCAACAATCATGTACTAAAAAAATAAGTGATGAAATGTACTGTTCACCGCCTTACTTAGAAGGAAATTCCATTCATTTGTTTTCTTTTTATGAGAACAAATAGCCGAGTATATTTTAGTTTTCACTTCAATATACTGTTTAAATACATACATGCTGAAGTAGATATTGGGCTATGTTCACTGAGCAGTAACTAAATCTTGAAGTTGTAAGGAAACCTTGAATATCATATCGATAAATTGGAGATTTTTTCCTAAAGATTTTGAATAAATTATTGAAGTTAATTGTCCGCGCAACATGAATAACTGTCGATGCTGGTTTAAGTGCTTATGGGGATGGTGCTGATAATTATGATGGGCCTAATTCTGGAATCTCTTTGACAGAAAACACTAAGATAGCGATACCTCCTAAATATCTTATATCTGGAGCTAAAGCAGGGGTGCCCAAAAGGTAGATCTCCAGATATTGTAGAACTACAACTCCCATGATACTTTGCATGCTTTTAGAATGCTGTTAGGATGACAAAGTATCATAGAAATAGTAGTTTTAGAAGCATCCGGGGAACAACTTTTTTGGCACCCCTGTGCTAGAGTAAAAAATATAGTATGCATTTTAAGCCTACACATGCCTTATATCAATTTCTCTCCTCCATCTATTAAACAGTCAATTTTACAAATCCCACACTTCTATTCTCTCACTAAGCATAAATTCTAAAATCCTCACTGTTTAAGACTCAATTGTTCACTTCTCCTCTTCCCTTCTTATTATCTAGCAAAGGCTTGCTCCTTGTATGCAGCCTGGGACATGGAAAGAGATGGATGTAATGTAGCAGAAAAGATGGTATGCCATACTGTCACATGATGGAAGAATAATTGTGGGCTGGTAGAGAAGTAGATTTTATAGTCAGCTTGTCCCTTTAAACAACATTTTAAAGAGTAACAAAAAAACAACAATATATTGTTATTATTAATTTAGGATTAATGGGCCAATTCAATTGGTATAAGTCTGGAGTTGTAGCTTCATTAGCCCCTCTGTTATTTCGGCCCTGCTAACTGTGCTTTGAGGCAGGTGCTTCTAAGTAATTTAAAGCTTTAAAGAATGGTTTGCGAAAAACAATTGTCTTTGTCATAGTTTATTAAATACATTCTTAAAGTATAATAACATGTAGCTTGGAGGAAAGATGAGACAGGGGGGGATATGATAGAAACATTTTAATACATAAAGGGAATCAACACAGTAAAGGAGGAGACTATATTTAAAAGAAGAAAAACTACCACAACAAGGGGACATACTCTTAAATTTGAGGGGACAAAGGTTTAAAAATAATATCAGGAAGTATTACTTTACTGAGTGGGTAGTGGATGCATAGAATAGCCTTCTGGCTGAAGTGGTACAGGTTAATACAGTGAGCGAGTTTAAGCATGCGTGGGATAAGCATTAGGCTATCCTAGACTTAAGATAAGACCAGGGACTAATTAAAAGTATTTCGGAAATTGGGCAAATTAGATGGGCCGAATGGCTCTTATCTGCCGTCATATTCTATTCTTCTATTCTATGGGCAGACAAAGATAGATTTTTCATACGGTGAGACTTTATAATAACATAGAAAAGGAAACTAAGTCTTGTTTAAGAACCTTGTTGCAGACTTTGCATACAGCTGGGCATACAAATGTTAAAAGTTTTATATAATTAAAGTACACTTGCTCTATGTATTATATGTACTTCCAAGCAGGTTCAGCCGACTCCCAGGGATGACCAAGTTACGATACCCCTGAAGAGAGCTGAATGCCAAAGCGAGCTAAATGACAGGGCAGGATGCCCCTCTGGCCCCAGGCCCATAGGAGAACTTGCATCAAGGTACCACTGACTTGGGTGCGGCATAAATCCAAGTCTATTGTCTTCAGGGGGAGAAGTGAAGATTGGTATATCGATCACAGCTTTTTCGCGGATGATTCTCTGCCTGCATGGGAGATATTGGCCCCAGTTTGCTCTCAGCAAAGGTGGGCTAACAAGAAGTCGCTTAGGCTGCATAGCATTAGTTTCACCTGGAGGTCTCCTCCTGGCTCCCAGCTGCTCCTTGAGGCAGCGACTAGGTCTCAGCTAAGGCATAGGAGGGATATAGCGTAGGCTTAATGTGGCGGAAACCGCCTTGCCACTGGACATTGGAGAGGCCTGACTGCCCGCCTCCTACCTGCTGACTATGGCCCCTGGTAAATTTGTACTTTTAAATGCAATATTCGGGCATTTTATATTGCTGCTACTGGCCCTTTAAGGGCCATCCGTGGACATATTGTGACTTTTAGGAACAATGCCTTTAAGACTGTGTAGCAGATTGCATTCAGGCTGTCTTTAATATTATGTGTTCGGTAAAACGGTGTTATGTGTATGCAGCATTCGTCTGATTGTTCGGTAGAATCACTCCATTCATTATAATGAGTGAAACTACCGAACAACCAGACCACCCAGGAATAAGTGTGCCTCCAATTACCGTTTGCAACAATGTTGCAAACGGGTAATTGGCAATCTGTGTAATGTGTTCTTTGTCCTCTGGGTGGCCGCCATTCGGGAAACGAATCAGACACTCGACTAGGCAAACACTGCTGAGACCTCCAGACTTCCAGCAATTCGTGCAGAAACTACCGAACGGCCCGCCATTCGGTAGAGAGGATCCCACGAACACGGGGATTCATACGAATCCTCCCCAGGCTCTATAACCCAGGCAATTTGTGCGTTTTCATTCCCTTTTCTGTGACCGACTGCAGGGCTAAAATACATGGAACTATTTTCGGATACTTTTGCCATGCAGTCGGTCAAAACTTTAACCCTCCATAATTCCCGAACCCATGGTCCGATCTGGGTGATTTTTGGATATGTGTCTCACCCAGATCAGGGCTACCTTAAACGTAACATTTAAAGGTGTACCCCCATATTTGGGGTACATCCAAGAATTGGGGAAAAGTTTGTGCTGTATAATTATGTTACGTGTTAATCTAAGGGGAGGAGATGTGTGGGAGGTAACAGGTATGGGATTGGCTGTTGTATTAATTATTGTAAATCCCTCCCTTGCATGGGAGAATGTCTTAAAAGGAATGTGGTGTGAATAAACCTTCAGTTCCTACTTAACCCTCAAAGTGAAGTGTCGTCTCATTATTGGGGGAGGATTTATTGTATGCTGTTCCAGTTTGACTGCTAGGAGTGTAAACCCATCCGCATGGTTTTTCCTATTCTGCTGTATACAGCATTCATATGCTTAAAACCACTCATACGCTTCTCCGGTTCGGTGGTTTTGGTTTCTGCTGCAGTGCTTGGAGTCCTCAGGAAGTGCTAGGAGCATCCTTCAACGGAGGTACCCAGTCGGGGTGCCAGGTGATCCGTTACAGTTATCTTCAGCCAAAAGTGATGGAATAGTTAATTGAGCCACATCAGGTAGTGTGCAGTTGCATCACAGCAGGTTTTCTATGTGAAGGGCATCTGCCATTTTGAGATTCTGTTAACCATGAGCGATGGGTCCGGTGAAGTAGTAAGTGAGGTCCAACAGCCGGGGGGTTGAGGGGGTGAGGGGGTTGTTAGGAGTGCAGATTTTCCAAACTTTGAACAGGAGCATGAGAAGATTGGCCACTTCTCCCAGCTCAGTTTACAGTAGACCCCAACAGAGTTCTAAAGCATTCAATAAGGTAGGCTCTCGTAAAAGGTAGCAAACATCTAGCCCTTGAATCCCTGACCCAGTATGTGAACAAAAGTAATTTTGGTGCCACAATATTTGTGTTCAGAACCCTAAATTCCAGCAAAGATGCAGGAGCTCAATCACTGCATGTCTGATCAGCTTGAAGGTCAGGCTCTGCCCCCTAGTTTTAAAAGTTCTTGTTGTTTTTGGTGTGTTGCTCATCATGTATAAATTATAACCTGTTTACTGTATAAATTGATTTGATCATGTAACCTTTTCGGAGGTAAAGGACAGGAATTTTCCATTTTGCGAATTGTGACTCAATCAGGGATGAAAAATTTTTAATTCTGTTGACTGAATTTCATCGAATTTCATTGACACAATGTTTGGGCTCGTCCGAATTTTGACTATACAAACAATTCAGGGAAAACACTGTGGATGAATGAAAAGGGTTTAAAAATTTACCTATCAAGGTACTGAAAATAAATATATAACATTTCTATGTATATGTGTTGAAGTATGGAAATAAGCTCATTTTTGCACCCTTTAAATGCAATTAATTCCATATGGTATTCAGCAACTGAATTAAGATTGAATAAAATGTTGTTTTACCTTTCAAATTCAGTCTACATTCGGTCATTATAAGCAAGTTTGAGTGGTCGGTTACTCCTGAGTATTCAGTTGCGTAGTGTAAGCATTAAGTCGCACTGATTCCGTTGTATTATTTTTGTTTATTATTTGTTTTATTGCTTTCTTTATTTGATTTTGTGATTGTCCCCTAACCATCCATCATCTTTTTTTGGGGGGGCGCCACGAACAGAACTTTAAATCATGTCCATTGTCCACATTGTTTGCTTTGTGATACTCCCATGTGCAAATTCGGAGTTATGGAATTTGGATGACTCGCAGATCAGCCAAAAGTTAGATAAATTGCAATTAGTTTTTTAAACTAAATGCATAAGATTACATTTTATAATATTACTCTCCTATAAGACCAACTGATTCTTTCAATTATAACAGATGACTTAGGCATTTTCTTAGACAGAAAACATTTGTTTTTGTTTCATCTCTAACATAACCCATGCTACTTTCAGTCTGTATTTGGCATGGTATATAATTCAACGGAAAATCAGCTAGATGTACATATATGTTGTATCTGTTAGTCTATGTACCTTTATAATGACTGTATGTAAAACACAGTGCCTGTGACAAGTATAACTCCTGCTATCACTGCAATACTAGAAACTGAATAGGCTTGAGTTTGGTCTGGATTTCGCCAGTACGCCGCCGGATGGAAGAAATCCAGACCGAATGCTCATGGCTCATATTTAAAAAAAAAAATCCAAACTAATGTATTTAAAACAAAAAATCTGAAAGAATCCAGTTTAAGGGTTCATTCCTTAGTAGTTGTGCATATATATGCACATTGGGAATGTGGATACCGGATCCCATACAATTATCTCAATGGACCTAAAGCAAGCTAAAGAAAATCTCCCAGGTTGCTTGAATAGCAAATGGGGAGATGTTGCAACATTCATTTAGACAGTGTTGTATGTGTGTTGCATGCTCCTTTATGTGCATTTTATGTTTTGAGTGTTCTTGATTTGAAAATACAGTGCATAGAGTACCAGATAGAAGCAAGTGCCAGAAACAGGATCCTGGCAGACTCTCATTGTCTGTAGACAAGTAATGCTAAGAATAATAATAAAGTGTTTAACCAGGAAAGGTACATTCATATTACTCTGTTTTCCAAGTACATAATAAGGATGTTACTTTTGCCCAACATCCAGGGATGTTACTATTACCCCACTTAATGGTACTCATTTCAGCTACGTCAGAAGGATGAAGGGCTGAGTCAACCCTGCCGGAAACTGAACCTGCAACCCAAAAGTTGAACAGATTCTACTGGAGATGCATTAGCCCAATGTAGTAAAAAATGTCCAACATGCTTTCCATTGCTGATATGACTTTATTAGAGCATGTAAAATGGGAGTTTATTCAGACACAAAACATAACATGGGTTAATACAAAAATAACATTTTACTTCTGGACTTTATGTCTACCTAAGAAAAATGCATATAATATGCCTGGTGATATCACCTAAGTACTGAAAGGCAAGTCAGGGAACATTTGAACGGTTTTCTTTTGATAAATTATTTAGTTTTGACTTCCAAAGACCTCTTGCTAAGTAGTTGAAGCATGTATTATATTGGCACAAAAGAGGTTAATATTAAGCAGTGAGGAAATGGTGTGGCAATTCAGCTGTCGCTGAAATGCCACACCTATTATCCTCAGCTAAATAACAGCTTTAGACTGTAGAATCTACTGCAGCTGACTGGGCCGCACAACATACTGCTATGGTCAGAAAACTAAATAAACACTGGAAATAGCTAAGCTAATATTCTCCTAAAAGAACCGACTTCTAGAATTCCTGCCACAAAGGAATATAGTTTCCTAATGGTAATCTTCCGACTGCTTGTCTCCATGCACATATGCTACTAGTTTCTTACTAATTCAGTAGGATTACTTACTGCTGAATATCCCGTCTGTTTTAAATTATCCTACAACCTGAGCAGTCAAGGATTCACATGAAATCATGAATATAGCATAACAATTTTATTCAGTGAACGAGATGAAGGTGACAATTCGTGGTCTGAGTGTGAATGGTTGAACATAAGTCATTATAGTTCTCGGAAATGAGATGTGAAATGCTATAATGCTCTAGAACTGAAACAAATGAAATTTATTGATTTGATATTTTCAAGACTTATTACACTTTGCAAATACCACACCATCATGTGAAATAGATACATTTTTATGTATTAGTTTAAGAGTGTAAATATATAATTTCATGGTGTTCATGTACTTTCAGCTCTCTCCATTTCGTCCGTAGTCAAATCTAATTGGATGTGAGACAAACACATCTGGTTTTCAACAGAGTACAAAAAATAAAATAAAAAAAATAATGGAAAATAAGAGGAATGTTAACAAAAGAAAAATACTTCAATCTTCATTTTTGTAAAAGTATAAGATGACGGTTTCAAATGACAGATTATATTATTTTATTCTGTGTTAGGTAATACACTTAATGCACATCCAGCCCTGAAATCTAGATTTATATAGCTTTATTCAGTTTCATTATTAATTGCAGGACAGTCCTTTTGTGTGATTACATTTTCTTTTACTATAACTATATTTTATGTGTTTACAATTAAAAATCGTCAGTACAACATAATAAATGTGATATACTAGTCTGCTCTCTGAAATAAAACATGCAATTCTCAGCCTCTGTCAATCGTTCTAGGTAAACAAATGTGCTTGCAATATTGAATTTGCAATAAATACAATGAGGATGGAAGCTATTTCTGGTCTTATGCAATGAATGTTAAAGCCCACAACAGTATTGCATTCATTTTAATATTCATATACAAATATTTGATGTTTAAAGAAAAAAACGACCTTTCAGTAGATTGATAAAAAGAAGATGAGGTCAAAGGTCTAATTGACATGGGTCAATAGATAGACATACCCAAAAGGTTTATAAGAATAACACAAGTATAAACTGCAGTTGATTAATTTGAAAAATAACAGTAAACATAGGATATTGCAATGAAATTCTGCTACTTGTAGTTATTCTATCAAATACACCAGACCTCGGTGCTCAAAAAACTTATCGAAAGGAAAACTGCATTCTGTAATCATCACATTAATTTTAATCCCCAGTAGCGAGTTATCAGACTTTCCATCATGGACTTTAGCTCATATAGTTTGCTATCAGTGAAATGGTTC
>OW240912.1:280355258-280450043 GCA_933207985.1 Pelobates cultripes
GGGGAGAGGAAGGAAATTTGAGGGGGGAGGGAGGAAGGAAATTTGAGGGGGGGAGAGGAAGGAAATGAGAGGGAAGGGGAGAAGAAGGAAATGAGAGGGAGGGGGAGAAGAAGGAAATTGGAGGGGGGGAGAAGGCAATGAGAGGGAGGGGGAGAAGAAGGAAATTGGAGAGAAGGGAGAAGAAGGAAATTGGAGAGAGGGGGGAGGAGAAGGAAATTGGAGGAGAGGGGGAGAAGAAGGAAATTGGAAGGGGGGGGAGAAGAAGGAAATTGAGGGGGGGAGAAGAAGGAAAGGAGGGAGGGGGGAAGAAGGAAATTGGAGAGGGAGGGAGAGAAGAAGGAAATTGGAGAAGGGGGGAGAAGAAGGAGAGGAGGGGAGAAGAAGGAAATTGGAGAGAGGGAGGGAAGGGGAGAAGAAGGAAATTGGAGGGGGGAGAAGGAAATTGACGGGGGGAAGGGGAGAGATTGACATACATCATACACACAATGCACCCCTTGCACACAGAAAAACAAACAATGCATTACACACAGACACACATACACAAGCAATGCATCCCTTACACACAGCAACACACAATGCATCCCTTACAGACGCACACACTGCATCCCATACATACACAAACTCACCTTGCAGCCCTTACACATACAAACACAGATTCACACAATGCATTCCTTACACACATCAGGACATCCCCCACACACACACTCCACCCCCTGTGAACAAACTCATTGGTGGAACATGAAGGTGGACCCTGGGACCCAGACCTTGAGCTGTGTAAAGGGCCCTCAAAAAAATGGAGCTGCTTCCCGTTGATCCCAGAACATTGATTTTTGTGACCACAGTTACAAACCGCCTCCAGAGAGCCTGTTCTACACCAGACCAGTGGAGCCAGACGGGCAGCTAGAGCCCATCATCATCCTCATCTGGTTGTAAGTAGGCAATCTAGTATATTATTTGTGGCACTAATCTCTAATTTACCTCACATTAAAGGGACACTATAGTCCCCAGAACCACTACAGCTTAATGTAGTGGTTCTGGTGTCTAGCCTGTCCCTGCAGGCCTTTTAATGTAAACACGGCGGCACTGCAGCACTGGTGTTAGTTAACATGGCAGATCATATGGGTGGGGCATTGTGATGTCACATGGGGGGGCGGCAAACTTTACTTTTGCCTAGGGCGGCAAAAATCCTTGCACCGGCCCTGCAGACACTGCATTCCTGTGGGCGGACTCGGGGGGGAGGGGGTGTGGGGGCTGCAGCACTTTGGGTGGACTCGGGTGCAGGCACCGGGGGGCCCAGACCTTGAGCTGTGTCAGGGGCCCCACAATTTCTGATGGCAGCCCTGATTCTCCTGAATATTCTACTGTATGACAATGTATAAAACAAAAAAGATTTAAAGAATAAAATACTACTTTTATTAAATTTTGACAACTACCACGATTTTTGTTTCAAACACATGAATAAATCAGTAGAAAAGAGTCCATAAAGGTTAAATTGCTCTCACGCTGTACATTTTATAGAGAGCAGATCATAAGCCATAAACAGTTCGAGAAGACAAACTTCTTTGCCACTACTCAGGAGGGCTTTCTATTTTGAGAAATCATGTTGTCACCTGGAACTGGCTGAGGTATAAGATATGTTTTCTTATATAAAGTAGAGCTGCAAATGCATCTTTCCCATATCCTTGTATGCAGTGGGTATTTTCTATTGACTAGAGAGAAAGAGAGGCAGAAAAAAAGGACAAAGATAGGTAAGAAAAGAACAAAACAACATGAGTTGATGCTGGAGGAGTAGTGTAATAAAAGCTTAATTTACCAAAAAGCAACAAACACTTATTTACTTTAAACATGTTTTTGTTAAAATGGCAAGTTTAAAATTCTGAATACCATGACAACTATGATAAAATGGCTCAGCACTCAAAACACATTTTAATGGAACATTTCATAACATTGTGTATAAAGGTATGCAATTGCAATATGAAGAACTGCAGTCTACCTAGTGCTGTAGCCCTTCATCTTTGTAACTTTGCCTAGCTTAGAGCTATGTGAATTAATGTACGCAGCATCTTAATGGATAGTTTACAAAACATACAGAGTTATTTACTAAAGAAAGTATTGTCAGGAATTTAAAGTATATTTCAAACTAAAGGCCAAAATAGCTGAATTTTAAACATTTTCCGGATGTTTCTTTTCCTGTTTGTCTATTTTGTTCTAAAGTTTGAAACTCACTTGAAATTCAGTTTAAATTCTCAGCAATTCTCACTTTGGTTAAAGGACTCATTGAAGTGGTCTGGGTGCAGTGACCCTGTCCCCTTAACCGTGCAATTAAGAACCAAGACACTTCTCGCTTGCTAGGTGAATTTTGGTCGCCTAACTGACACTGGACTCTGTGCACAAGTACATCCAGCATCATTAAAATCCTCATAGAAAAGCATTGAAGCAATGGGGAGGACTCCTAGAACGCTTACAATGCTCGTCGGTGGTGTGACGTTAGTGGAGGCTGAGTATCAACCCAGCATCGAAGGAGATCGTCACTGAAATCGGGTGAGTACAGTAAAGGTTTATTAACACTTTCAATGCCGGAGAGGGTGAGGGGAGGGCAACAATTTAGGGGTGGGCAGATGGAACTATAGTGTAAGTATTACAGATTTATATTCCTTATACCAGGGGTCCTCAATCTCAAAAAAGACTAAGCCCAGGATTAGTTACATTTATCATAATTATTAAAGGAATACTATAGTATAGTATAAGGCAGGGGTCCTCAAACTCCGGCCCCCCAGATGTTGCTGAACAATAGTATTGCATCCCATGATTCTTTGAATTACATAGATAGCCAGAGAATCATGGGCGTTGTAGTTCAGCAACATCTGGGGGGGCAGAGTTTGAGGACCCCTTCCTTATACTATAGTATTCCTTTAATAATTCTGATAAATGTAACTAATCCTGTGCTTAGTCTTGTGTATTCCATAACATCTACTCAAAAACTTATGCAGCCCTTAACTCTAACTTCAAGTTACTCCTAACTCTAACCTTAGTAATGAATGGCAATTTAATGATATGATACAATACTATCACAGCGTCACTCAAACATATTTTGAAGGCACCATTTAAAAATGGACATTTGCAATGAAAATGTAAATAGCAGCTTTAGTTTACCGGTGGAACTTCAGGAATGCATGATATGTTCAGAGAACTGTCAATGAAAAAGAAATTAGTTAAATAACATTGAGTTCAAAAAGGTACAATTAGCTCTTCCTTGCCTTCACTTATGTTTCTGCATGTAGTTTGGTGTTCGTCTGCTACGACAGACACGTATTGTTTTGCTATGCACAACATGCTAAAGTTTTAGATTAATTCAAAAATATTCTTAACATTCTAAGGAGATAATATTTATACTCCTGTGATTGATCCTTCTGCAATACCATTAGTTGCATCTAAGACACAGGTGTGGAAAAAAATAACACAGCTGTAAATCATAAATATTTACATGAGAAAGCTATGAGGAAAATGTGTTCACACTAAACATGCTCAGACAGATGGTTGCTAACCCCTTGACTACTGCTTGGCATTGCATAAAGGCAACTGAAATGTTAAACTGATTGAGGTGCAGCTAAACATAAGCTATATCAAAAAGGGGAATGTGAGACATGAACATGCTGCCTTGAGAAGGAATTTATCTTTGTAATGAGTTTGAGTCATTACAATCAGTAAGAATAAATCTAGGGTAAGATGTATAGTCGGGACTTCAAGTTGAGATGGTAAATAGGACTGTTAGACATAATGCGAGTATTAAAGCTACAGGTTACATTCTTTCTCACTTTCCATTTTCTCCTTTTCTTAATCTGTGCATTTCTACTTTGCTCTCATCTTCCATAGAATTTCACAAAGTCAAACACTTCTAAGGCTAAACCTGACATGTATTCAACTAAGGGCAACTGAGAGCTCTTATTTCAGTGGTCAGTGGAATTTTCATCTAAATCCCAATTGAGCACTTACTCCAAATAGACATTTATTATGTCTACTGCTGGAAGTAAAAATTGGACCATGTCATGAACACCTGTTAGATAGCACAAACAGCAAATAGCATGTTATGTGTCTGCCACTCAAGTTATAATACATGTGTATATGGTTAAGATTTGTTGTTCCACTATGTAGCTGTGTTCTACATTGTTGAATCAGTATGTTTTACTTGTCACATTCCTGTAGGCACAGAATTTAAGGTGCCCCTGTGGAGTGTTTGTTTAAGTATTGGGAGCGGATACATTTATGGTTAGGAAAGGCGTGTTTAGGGCATGGGAAGTTTGAAGGGTTATTTGCAAAGTACTCACCCTCCTAAGTCTATATCTTCTGTAGTCCAGTCACACTCCCATTCTTGGTAGTAAACTTGTATTAGCTGATGGCTGCCTATTTAACCTGAGATGACTTAGTACCCACACCAAGAAAGTGGACAAATTCATCAGTGAGCTGTTTTTTGCTGATGATGCTGCCATTGTTTCCGACATGGTGACAGCCCTGCAGCGAATTACATGCTGCTTTGCAGAGGCTGCGGAGGTCTTTGGATTAGTAGTCATCTTGAGGAGGACAGAAGTCCTCTACCAGCCTACACATCATGAAGTTTACCATGACACTCACATCACCATTGGTGAATCAGAGCTGAAGACAGTCCATCATCATAGGTGCATCATCATATATAGGAAATTGGCAAATTTGAACAGAGCGTTTGGCAAACTGTATAAGAGAGTTTGGAACAACAAACATCTGAAAAGACGCACATAAATCGGTGAGTGCAGCGCTGCCATACTGAATACTCTCCTGTATGGCTCTGAGTTGTGGGTTACCTATCACCATCACCTGCGACTCCTTGAGCGCTTTCACCAATGCTGCCTCCACACAATCCTTAATGTCAATTGGAATGACTTCATCACCAATGTTGAAGTTCTCAAACAGTCAGAGGCCACCAACATTGAGGTCACAGCTGCACTGAGCAGGGCATGTCTTCAGAATAAAAGATCAATGCCTACCTAAGCTTTTGCTGTATGGCTAACTCAATACTGGGCAATGCAACAGAGCAACACCGAAGAAGAGGTACAAGGAGATAAGAACTTATTTCATGTCTGTCACATAGACCATTGTCTCTAACCTCCGATCGCGATACTTGGAGACACACCATTCATCAGGCTGTCCCCTCCTTTGAGAACACACGCAGGGCAGATATTGAGAAAAAAAAGAAACAGAGGCATCAAAGTCTGACCAGACTTCCCCTTGCAGCAGCTGTAGGTCAGATCTGCCTGGCCTTGTCACCCACCAGCGTGTATGCAACAGACATGTACAACCAGCTTCCTAAATCTTCATTATGAAGTCAAGCCTAGAAGATTCGCTGTAACACACTGTGCTGTCCCAGTTCCTAATGCATTTTCTGTGTGAGAAGTTACTAGTGGGCAGATGAGAAGTGATCCTTTCTACTTCCTGTCCAGCATCAGAAACTGGAGGAGCTTGGACACCACTTTGTTTACACCCTCTATTACTGCTTCTGCTGCTCTGCTATCAAGCATATGAGGCTGACTGTACTACAGTGTACAATGCCAAGGCTCCTAGAACTTATCTCCCCACACTAACCCTAATTAAGCCCCAAAACAATACTTTATTAGTGCTGAAAACAGGACATATTCCTTTAGGCAGGTGCCTACTGTCTAAATGTGAAATCCAACCATTCCAAGACAGTGGTATATGTGAGATGATTTTATTTTCCACTTCTTTTTTGTTTAAGGTGATATAGTAGCTTATTTTTAATGTGCAGAAGATAATGAAATGTTTGAACCTGTTAACTGTTTTGGATTCATGAATATATTTGAGTAAATCTTATATTTTGAGTAAATCTTTTTATTCGTAACAGCTTTTTTTAAGGGGTGAGTGATATAAGACAGCAAAAAAAATAAAACAAAAAATAATATATATATATTTACAGAATATTCAGAAATCCAGTAAATCTGCTAGTTATATTTTTCAGTAAAGCTCTTTAAAATGAACCTCTAATGGTAAGATATACAGTATCTTTGCATACTAATCCCTTTTGTTTCCATATATCAGTTTTCATTTAGAACAACTTATGGGCATTTAGCAAACAGCCTGAGGTCTAATTATTTGCTTTGTAGCTGTTTTAAACACTGTTGCAGTTCATTGATCGTTAAAATACTCTTAACTACTACTGACATTTCACACTATGTTCCAGCATACTTTGCAATCTCTCTTCTCTAAATTACATCAGGATAGCTTTGTTCTTTATCCTACGATGTGTTTTCCATATTGTTTTCACACCATGTACCTACATTTCAGGACACAGTTTAAATTCTGCAACTCCATATGGTCATAGTAACGTAATGCATTCTGCCCTCTGTGTTCTTGACTAAAGAACAAGCATCTGTGACATTACCTTTGTTGCAGTTTAGCCGTGCGCATACCAACTGCCATAGGTTGCAGTACTGTGCAGCAGAACTTCTTTCCCAGGGCTTCCAAACTCTTGATTTTGAGATTATTGCAGAAAACACAAGTTGCTTACAGACATGTTGGACACATGCTTTTTTGCAATCAGACAGTTTTTTCATGTCTAGTCAGTTTTTCTGTGCAGTGCAATACCTGTAAAAAATGTGAATGTAAATTACATCATTTTTCTTGTTATGAAAAGATAGATTTCTTGTAAAAAACATGGATACTTTCCACAGGCTTTACTAAATATCAAAAACAGAGCAAACATAGTGGATATCAACTACGCAATCTCCTACAGCTCAGAGCAATAGGAACAACAAAGAAAAAAATGGCTGCGCCACAAAAGTGCAGGAATGACAATAAAGTGCTATTTGCAATAATATACAGTAGGTGTGGGTAAATAAAATAGCCCAAAGTAATCTTAAAAATAGTCCAATATAGTCTATAAATAATAATTATTATTTATTTATCCACACCTACTGTATATTATTGCAAATAGCACTTTATTGTCATTCCTGCACTTTTGTGGTGCAGCCATTTTTTTGTTGTTGTTGTTCTTGTTGGTCTCCTGAAGGATTTAGAGGGATCCCCTTATTTATTTTTTTGCTGCCTTCATTTTGATTAATAAGCGGTAAACCAGCTCCCTTTTTTCCTCAGAGCTATAGGAGAAGTTGAGTGTAGCTTCCCAGAAAACCCAATGCTTTTATCATTGCACCCATTGATATTAAATGTATACATACATGGCTCACATAATGAAATGGTAATAATGCAGATAAATCATTCATGTCGTCTGAGAATTTTATTCTGATCAGAACCGGCACATACGTAACTCAGTCTGCCCAAAATTAGTGGGTGTTACACTCCTAAGTGTTACCTGCGGCCAGTTTAATAATAGCAACCAAAATATCTGTCATTCCCACTAATCTCAGGACACACTGCAACATGTATGTTCCCATACAGTAAAGTCCTCTACTTAATGCGAAAATTACCCTAACACACTACATTACACTTTAACTCATACACAAACATGCTATACTGAACATGAACCCTACACTTCACATTACAGGGAACTTTTAGTCCAGAAAATAATGTTCTTTTTTATGGACTATAAGTTTCCCGCCATTAAGGTGACCTCTGTCAATCACCTTGTATTTTGAAAAATGGAGTGTTGATATATTTTGCTCACTTTGTTTCCAGCTCAAAGACACCGTAGTTTCAGCATCTCGTTCCACCTCCTTCTTCGTCAGCAAGTCGATGTCTTCTGTTTTCTCTTCCAATTCAATGCTTCTCATAAAGAAGCATTGTGTACATAAAGCACATGCAAAGCAAATCCTATGAGCAGATGACATGCAAATCTATCTGTCCCCTCCTAATCCCTCTCCAACCCTCTTGACTAGTGTCTCTGATTGCCTGTCTGCTATTTCCAACAGGATGGCTACTCACTTCCTTAAATTCAACCTGTCCAAAACAGAGCTTCAAAACAATGATGCGCCTCTTAGACTACCCATTGTACAGTGCTGCGGAATTTGTTGGAGCTTTATAAATAATAATTATAATGAGAAGCACTGAATTAAGAATCAAATCTTATTTGGTTCTAGTGATAGAAGCACTGTCTAATGGCTGTCTGGTAGCTTGTGTATGTGTGTGCACTGCAGTCAATACACTTACCTATACACTGTGTCTGTGTATATGCATGTGTGTCAGTGTTTGTATCTGAGTGTCTGTATCTGTATTTGTGTCAGTGATTGTATCTGTTTGTCTATGTATCTGCATGTGTGGCAGTGTTTGTGTGTCTGTATATTTGCATGTGTATCAGTGTGTCTATGCAACTGTATGTGTGTCAGTATATGTATCAAAAACTGACACACAGGCAGATACTGACACACATACAGATGTACAGACACACTGATACGCCTGCAGACACACAGACATACAGACATACACATAGGCACATACAGACACTGACACATACAGATACACACACTGCCACACATGCAGATACACAGATATACAGATACACACACGCACACTACACACATATACACATATTACACACATCCAAACAGATACACACACACACAGACACAAACACATTAAAATTAAGCCACCCAGCAGGTTCTTACCTTCTGCTTACTGTGGCTGGTGGGAGTTGGGGGCCTGCTCTCTGTATCTGGTCCCATCCTCGTGGCTTCCTCCTCCCCCTCCCGTGTGAGTAAGCTGGGAGGAAGTGATACGCTGTCACATCCTCCCAGCTCTCTGTGCACGATAGAAGGGGCTCAGTCATGCTGTTAAAGCGCCACAGCACACGACCGGGCCATTGCATATGTCCATCGGGTGGCCCGAAGGGCATGGGACACCCGATGGACCCTCACACAGGTTCCCAACCCATGTGGTGCTCCTGCACCGCCGCCAAGGGTTGGGAAATCCTATTTTAGATTATGACAAGGGCGACAAAATGCTGCCCCTGTCAGAGTGCCACCTGGAGCCATGGCTCCAGCACGGTCTATGGATGGGCCGGCCCTGCTTTGTAGGCACCAAGACCACTTCAGCTCATTGAAGTGGTATGGGTGCAAACTCCCATTACCTTTAAACCTAGAGTGGTAATTATTGCAGTTTTTATAAACTACAATAATTACCTGCTAGGGTTAACTCCTCCTCTAGTGGCTATCTACCAGACAGCCACTACAGGGACTTCCGAGCTTGAAGGCGCCTTTTGGTCACCTAAATGACTCTGGACATCCTCACTCTATGTATGAGGACTTCCGGCGTCACCGGAATCCCACAGGAAATCATTGTATAATGCGGAGCTGAGCCAGCGCCAAGGGACATCGACACTGGACCCAGGTAAGTGAGTGAAGGGGTTATTAACCCCCTCTGCACCACGGGGATGGGCCTTGACAAAAGGGGGATACTATAGTGCCAAGAAAATGAGTTCCTGGCACTATAGTTTCTCCTTAAACTAAACACTAAAGTGACACTCCAAGCATCATAAACACTAGAGCACACTGTTGTGGATATTGTGCCAGGAGCTCCCTGCCACCTCCACCCCTTGTTAGAAGTCAAACTGTATCCTAACAGTTTGATTTGTTACCTGGGGTCTGCCAGGTACAGCTCCCCACTTCCACAATTTCAGACAGAGAGCCTCTGGAACAGAGTCTGAGCTAATCCCAGTTATGCAGAGCCTAGCTCACTGCCTGATAGTGAGGAGGCAGGGAGCGGCGTGGCAAACCTCAGGTAAGAAGTCACACTGTTAGAAAACAGTAGGACTACTACTGGGGGGTGGGCAAAGCCTCATGTTTGAAGTGTTCCTTTGATACCTACATTGCCTTAACACTTGCACTAACCCTAACATAATGTATCACATAATAAAAAACATAGATAACAGTGAAGCATGTATTAAGGGTATTAATACCATCTCAAGCTTTGTCTTGTGGTTTATTATAATGTCTCCAGAAACTCTTAATGGCATTACTTTCCCATAATACACAGTTCACTGTTATGGGAGTCCTAAATATATGTATTATTTTACATTATTTTTCTCCTTCGGTGTATAAATCATTTAGACATTCCCTTTTAAATCGTTGCCGTGCGAGGATTTAAGATGATGTTTTTCCACATTACATCATTGTTCTTACCTGGTATAATGAATTTAACCAAAAACAGACATCAGTGTGGTTTGCATTTCTTGACTAGCATTATCAATTGTTATTTTACCTAATAAATAAAATCCACTTTGACAAAACAGCGTATAACATTACATTTTCACCACTTCCTTGAAATCAGGCGGCATTCTGTTTTAGGGAAAATCAACTCACTTCAGATGAAGCAATGAAGAAAAAAAAGATACACAAATCTTTTTCTTCTTCTTTTTCTATTTTTTTTTCTTTTTTTTTATACGGCCACAGCTGCTCGTTGTAATTGATTGTTTATTGTTATATTCCTTCAGTTGTATAAACAGAAATTTAAAGTAGCAAGTTAATTATACCATAGAATACATTTCATTGAACGTGCATGGTATATTCACTAAATACTGTGTTTTTGCTTGAGAAAAAACTTGCTTGTATAAGTTAAATAGCAGAAATTTAAATTTTCTGCTGAATTGTAGTTTTTGTATTTGTATTCCTACCTGACTATGTTCGCAAGTCATACTACTCAGAGACAACATGGGTTTGCTTCAGGGAGATCATGCCAAACTAATCTGATTGATTTTTTTGATTGAGTAATTAAAATAATAGATCAGGGTGGTGCAGTAGACATTGCTTACCTAGATTTCAGTAAGGCTTTTGACACTGTTGCACATAGAAGGCTTATCAATAAACTGCAATCTTTATTGCAATATTGTTGAATATTGTTGAATGGGTAAGGCAGTGGCTAAGTGACAGGAAACAGAGGGTTGTAGTCAATGGAGTATATTCAAAGCATGGTCTAGTTACCAGTGGGGTATCTCAGGGATCTGTACTTGGACCCATTCTCTTTAATATTTTTATTAGGGATATTGCAGAAGGTCTTGATGGTAAGGTATGTATTTTTGCTGATGATACTAAGATATGTAACAGGGTTGATGTTCCAGGAGGGATAAGCCAAATGGCAAATAATTTAGGTAAACTAGAAAAATGATCAGAGCTGTGGAAACTGACATTTAATGGGGATAAGTGCAAGATAATGCACCTTGGATGTAAAAACCCAAAGTCTGAGTATAGGAAACTTGATACCCTACTAACCTCAACATCTAAGGAAAGGGATTTAGGGGTAATTATTTCAGATGACTTAAAGGTAGGAAGACAATGTAATAGAGCAGCTGGAAATGCTAGCAGAATGCTTGGTTGAATGCTTGGTTGTATTAGCAGTAGAAAGATGGAAGTGCTCAGGCCATTGTGCAGAACACTGGTGAGACCTCACTTGAAGTATTGTACGCAGTACTGGAGACCGTATCTTCAGAGAAGGGCTACTAAGCTGGTTCATGGATTGCAGGATAAAACTTACCAGGAAAGGTTAAAGGATCTTAACATGTATAGCTTGGACGAAAGACGAGAGAGGGGGGATATGATAGAAACATTTAAATACATAAAGGTAATCAACACAGTGAAGGAGGATACTATATTTAAAGGAAGAAAAACTACCACAACAAGAGGACATAGTCCTAAATTAGAGGGGAAAATGTTTAAAAATAATATCAATAATTATTACTTTACTGAGAGGGTAGTGGATGCATGGGATAGCCTTTCAGCTGAAGTGGTAGAGGTTAACACAGTGAGGGAGTTTAAGCATGCGTGAGATAGGCATAAGGCTATCCTAACTATAAGATAAGGCCAGGGACCAATGAAAGTATTTCAAAATATTGGGCAGACTAGATGGGCCGAATGGTTCTTACTGCTGTCACATTCTATGTTTCTATATTTCTATGTTACTCTGTTTAGTGAATAGAACATTTTATGTTAACAGACCATATAATTGTAGTCGGAATATGCATTTACAGTAATTTATGTCCCTGATTTGCCCCTAAATGTACAACCATTAATACTTTCATACATCTTCTGTGACAACTGAATTATGGTATTATTAATTAAATACCCTTTTTCCCTTTGTCTTTTCTTCATCTTTGTCATAGCTTTCATCTTCCACATTTTTTAATGGTGGTATAAAACACACTTCCCCCACAGTACTTCAAGTGCACACTGGAGCATTTCTTCCTTAGTGCCATATTTGGACCGATATCCACACTGTGCTCACTCCCACAGCATTGTGGGATCAAAGTATTTTGCATCATGTGCCTTGGGAGTTCAACTTGTGATATACATAAAAAAAAAAATAATAATAATAAAGTTTTGTTTTACATAAATAAAAAAATAGCATAGCTCATTACTTAATTTTAGCTAGCAATTTAGTTATGAAAAAATTAGGGAGGTGACAGCTCACATTTAAAAAATTGCTTTGTTAGCTAATGGCTGTGTCTGATTTTTATATTAGTATATTACTTTCCGAGATACTATTGTTTTATAACTATAAGTTATAAATGGAAAAGCTAGCCAACAGGTTGCAAAGATCCGAGGAATCATAGTATCATGAAATTTTAGTGATGTATTGAAACTATGGGCAGAACAATCAGAGTGGGTGAGGTCTGGGAACAATTCCATTATTCATCATGGAATTCAGCGTTCAGAAAGTGTATTGATAGCACACCCAACAAATACACCCACAGTACTAAGACGTGACAACTTTTTATCAGTCAGCTGTTTATATAGGCAGGTGTATGTTTCCTGAATGGAACTCAGAATGACGTATTTCATGTTTGCATATTTAGCACATATTAACCTCATTGTCAGCACTTAGAAACTGCCATTTGAGCACAACATTTACCATTTATCCTTTGTGTGTTAAATTAATATGTGAGGCACACACTTAAATATATATTTTTATCTCATAACAATATATGCATTTTTATTATTATTAAACCTTCATTGTGATTACCATTCCTATTCCTATTATAATTGATAAATATTAAGATGCAGAGTTCTGACTTACTGCTCAGACCTACACAAGGGACAATAAATTGCATCACATCCTCAAAATTGATAAATATATTACATTTCGCACAAACATTTTGCTAACCAGATTGCTTCTGAAAAGGAAAAGCTCTCAACTCTCCAACTATCCATTCATATGAATGATTGAAGAGTGAGGAAAGCAAATTTCCCCTGCTCCACATCTTTATTTTATTTACTAATAATGGGGAAGAGGGGAAGGGGGTCAGAAGGGATTCTACTGAATGTTAACCGGAGCAAGATAGCAAGTTGTCTATCTTTACAGCTAACCTTAACTGTTATTAATCCAAGATGCCTCAATGATGGCAGTAGTTGAACTATGCATGTTAAGCTGATTGGAAGATTTTTTTCCCCAGGTCAACTATTCCATCTGCTATTTAGCTAATCAGTCATATTGTGAATGAACCCAATAACAGCCTATTACAGCTGTGAAATAGGTTGGATTACTTTAGACTAATAATAGAATCGATAAGTAGATACCATTCTCTGTTCTCTTCTGTCTTCTTGCAGTATTTCATCCCTCCCCCGCATTCCACATGAACCATTTCAGTTATTACTTTTCATCAATGTGGAGCCATTGGCCATTGTCTTATAACATACTCAGCTGTTCATGCAATGGGTGATTCATTTGTGTTTATGTTATGGATGCTTTGATGTAATCATGCATGCAATCTAAGCTCCTTGTAGCACTGCTTGGCAGGAAGATCATATTGGTGTGTATGGGTTTTAATGTGTACATATGAATAAACATGTATATTATGTTTCCAAAACAAATGTGAGCAAGCATAGTACCCATCCAGATAACACCATGAACACGCACATTTAACGCTACACTAATGTTTTTATTAGCAAGTCTCATGTGCAGCCAAGAAACATAAATTTAGGTGCGGGTGTTTTCGGTTTCCCTTATCTTCAAAGAATTATAGCAAAATAATGAATTATTGCTGTATCTTGTAATACCTTTTTTTGTTGGACTAACAGAAATTTGTAGTGACAAGCTTTTGGGAGTTCCTCCCTTTATCAAGTTTAAAGCCTTTTTATCACAATGAAATAAGCAAGTTCTGATAGCTATAATGCAGAGATTAATGCAGCAAAATAACTATTCCAGGCTGTGATAAATCTGCCCTGGGATGGGAGAATTTGGAAAAGAAAAGGAGATAAATGTAGAGATGGCTCAGAGGAGCAGAATACTCATGTAAAACTTTTGTAGTGTGCCAAGAAGCACCAATTCACATTTAGTCCATTACGTTTAGTGTTGCTGGATCATTCAGGACTTTAATGCTGGAGTTGTGTAAGTTGTGTAAGTAGCTGCATCCGTCTGTGGTTTTTCCATACACAGATGTCTATAGAGAGTGCTATTTGTGAAGCTCACAGTAGTGTGCAGAAAGTTAGTGTCCGAAGAGAAGTACATTTTAAGTTTTATCGATGGATGGAAGAGTCATGAAATGAAAAGAGTCATAGGCATAGCAGTACTATTTGTAAGGTTTGTATTTTTGTGTTTCAATAAATTTCTGCTCTAGTTCATCAATGCATCTCTATGAGGAGATGCTGATTAGCGCCCAATAGCTTCACAATGCTTTCCTATAGGAAAGCATTGTATTGGCTGAGATCATCAAAATTTTTGATCGCAGCCAAAGAGGCGGAGCGCGGTGAAGCTGGAAATAAGTGAGTTTAATACCCTTTTAAACTAAGGAAAGGGGGGTAGGTAATCTAAACTATGCTTTCCAAACTATAGTGTCATGAATATCCTGACACTATAGTGTTCCTTTGATGAAACCTCCTGAATTTTGTATGCAGGATTCTTCACATTGTTGTCTAGTTCTTATATTGAAAATATTTTTTCTCAATGTCATAAGCAGACCATAACTAATTCAATATTTGCATAAAGAAGAAAACATTATCATTTTACATTTGTAATAACATAATATAACATTCCTGGATTTAATTTTAAATCACATTGCACCAAGAATGTAGATGCAGAGAGAACAGATGGAAGCAAAATAAGAAAGAAAGGTGGGGATAGAAAATAATATAAGATGGTGATAGGGGACAAAGTATGCCAATACAAACTGTCAAACCCTAAAAAGATATGATTGCCAGTATTAGAAACATGGCTTGTGAACTTTATAAAAAGAATTAAAGGTATTATATAAAATATCAATTTGTACATCTGTGTAATGACATCTATTTTATGGATAACCTTAAACACTGCCAGAGGAGAGACATCTAGCCAACATTCTGTCAATCCTTTTCTGGCAACCAGAGTCCTATTGAATAACATTTTGGCTTTCAGAGAATCAATTGGTTTAGATAACTCCAAAGAGCATAGGTCGAGAGGAATCTGCAATCCCAGGACTCGTTCAATCAAGTGATGAATTTCCTTTCAAATGGGCGACATTGGAGTAGTTCCACCAATCTTGTAAATGTCTATAAAATGATATGTCAAGATTTACCATCTGACCTGGACTGCTTTGGGAAGCTGGTTATAGCATCTGACCTGGACTGCTTTGGGAAGCTGGTTATAAGTGTAAGCTGTGTAAATAGTTGGCTTGTTATACTTATGTGAAAATGTGGCCATTTTACTTTGTAACCAAATTAACCTTATTGGATAGTTATACAAATTGGATTAAAGTTAGACTATTGTGTTTGGCCTGCAAAATATCACAAGGCATCTATTGTACTACAATTAATAGCCCACCCTGTCGATATGGACATTTGCTTCTGCATAGAAACCAATTTTTAAATCGAAATTAAAAAAAAAATTCCAGTAGTTTTGTAGACTATTTATATAGTCAATATAAAAATATAAATATACCAAGCATACAGGACCCATGTGCATATTTAATGCCGGTTAGTTTTTTAACTATATTATTTTGTTCTGTTATTTACCTTTCTGACAATGTATATTGCCAATCTTTTATAAGTTTCACATTGTCGTTGATATACTTTTATTTCCTTTTTAGAGATTTCCTTAGAGTGTTCTTTTGGCACTGTATCGGAGCTGCAATAATAAAACCAATATCTCCACTGGTTTTCTGTAAAGCATGAAGAAAGCTCAGTTCAGCAGAATAATCCCAATCCCCCAGTAACTGACTGACACACAGTTCTGGGAGTCAACTGGTTTAATGGAAACCACACATGGCCTTTTATGTGTGTCCCCATGCAAAGTGGTTTCATGTAACATATTCCAGGGGCATTTCCCCACTGGACCTGAGAGGGGACTGTTAGAAAATACACTCATAATTATATTAACTCTCAGGTCCAGAACATACAAAACAAAAACACCCCAAAATACACACTTTCCAAATGGTACCACTTTAAGTCCTATTTCCCTGGATAGCCTGGATCTGAGCACTCAACATATCCCGAAAGCACTCAGATCCCACATCCTTCTTTGACGAATGGAACAGAACCTACATGGAGGTGGAAGTCTCAGCGGTATTCGCGTGGTTGAGTGTCTGATTATAGTTCCATACACTCGATGACCAAATAACGCTGTACGTGTTTGCGGCTAAAGATGGCTGCTGCCACATTTTCGGCCATACGAACAACGGCCTCCCAGCCGACCGCTTAGAACGTTGGAGTTTCAAAGTGTTAATGGGGTCAAAAGGGTCAATTGGCAATACATGACTCCCCTGGGTGGTCCAACTGTTTGGGAGTTTGTTCGGTATGCGAACACCACAATTATAATCCGTTCGGTGGACTCAATTACCGAATCAACTTAGTATATAAAAAGAATGGTAATAATTCAAATAGGTGGCTGGTTCCACCACAGGCACCATGCCTCCACCCAAAGTGATCTGTCAGTAGAGACCAAATAATCAAGACAGCAGTGACAATAAATAAGATTCTGCAAAGTAACACCAGTTATATTCAAACTATTTGCATTTGAATATTATGGTGTGTAATATGTTTTAATTAGATAATAATAAAATAGAACAACATAGTTACATAGTTACATAGTTACATAGCTATTTTATTTATATCCTACCTGTTAAGGAACTTACTAAAAACATTTTAAAAATAAATTTTATCTGACAATTTCAAACAAGTGCAAACTCATTTCTGTCCATGGCTGGGTTGTTCAAGTGAAACTAAATTAAAATATTTCAAGATAAAAAAGGTTAAAAAAAAAAGGTGAGTCCCATAAAGGATTTAGTTAATGATGAAACTTCTAAACTGTACTCTGAACACAAAAAATAAAAATCCTCAAAATATAGTAAATGTTAAAAAAAATGATACTCATTACCCAACTATAAATAAATGTTTAGCCATCTCCGTCATTGCATATGCACAGGCATTGGTAAGCATTTTCATGTCAAAATTTACATACTATAAGTACTTGTACCACATCTTTTCATTTGCATCAGCTGAAAATGACTAAAAGGTGCTCAATTCTATGAACATATGCAAATGGTAAACTGGTTTTATTATTTCTAAAGTATCTTTATTATTTAAATTGAGCTATACAGAGAATTAGAGATCCTGTTCATATCTTACAGTCTCAGTACTTTAACTCACATTTCTTCCTTTGATCTTCAAACAGCCACTTTATTAGCTGTTGGCTGTTGAAAACTACCCGTTTTCATGTTTAATAGTAAAATATAACATTATTGAATGTTTTAAGTACAAAATAGCAGGCATTTTGCACATCAAATTAATTTAATTTTGCTCCTTTTATCCAGTTTCCTAGAATGAGAACACTTTTCTAGTTTGTCCTCAGCAAGAGCAGAGCAAAGCAGTGAAATTATATTGTTTTTCTTGTCTATACTCTACCTTGCACCACAAAATTCTCATTATGAAGGGTTGTCTGAAGATCTGCACTTGGATAATTAAGGCAAGGGCTAAAGCAGGAAGTGGCTTCTTATTTCACAGGAAATTCATAGTTTAAGTAATCTCACTAACTCTGCATAATTTGCAAGTCAAGTAATGTGATTATGTGGATGTAAAAGTGGTACAAATTAACTCGAGAAGTAAAGCAAGACATTTGCGTGAACATATTTAACTGTCTGCTGTGTAATACTATTCAAATAGACTTGAATACAATGTAAATACTTTTTTAGTTCTTGTAAATCAAATGAAACATTAATGTAGGGCTAACTCCAATGATATATATTTTTTATAGAATTTATGCTAACCAAAAAAGGACACATTCACCCAATACAATTTTAGGGTTATTCAATAAAATGAGAATTGTTGTGAATACAAAGTGGATTATCAATTTAAAAGGAAACTTTAATCCACAAAATTATATTTAGTAAGGTTTTAGCAATCGTTGTGACTAGCTCCCACCCTTTTCCTTTCAAAAATATAAAGCCCTTTACTTGACACAGCCCAAAAAGGAGGCCTTTTTCATCTTTATGCTTGATGAATTCTTGATAACTTTTCATCCAGTTAAATGCTTCTAACAGAGATTGTGGACAAAGGATTGTGCAATTTCTATGAGAAGCATCGGAACTGCCTGCATTGTACAGATAGGACATTCGACATCCTCAAGCTATGTATGAAGACATTGAACATCAAGAACCGAGCTTGACTCTGTTGTGAGTGCAGAAACACCATCTTGTGACTAGCGGTTTAGTTAGTCCTGAAATGTAGGTGGTCCCGAAAAGTATCTAAATTAGTATAAATAAATCTACATGGAAATGTACACTACAGGTATGTGTAGATTAGTGTTATTTGTTCAAAGTAAAATACAAACTAGTATATTTAGGAATTTCTCTCAGTTGGGTCATTGCACATGAAAATTAAAAGGCACATTGTAATTAAACTAAAGTAGCATAAAAGAAAATAGAAAAGTAATTCAGATCTCACAAAATGGACCAAATGACCAATAGTCTACCCGTAGTGATGTCCCGAACGGTTTGCCGCGGAAGGCGAACATATGCGCTGTTCGGTCCGCCCCTTATTCGTGATCATTGAGTAAACTTTGACCCTGTACCTCACAGAGCCTCCCACCTCCTGGACAGCTCACTAAGAATGCAGCTTCACAATGAATGTAAAATGGATGCTGTCCAGGAGGTGGGAGGGTCTGCTGCTGATTGGCTGGAATGTGTCTGCTGACTGTGAGGTACAGAGTCAAAGTTTACTCAATGATGACATAGGGGGCGGACCGAACAGTGCATATGTTTGCCGTCCGTGGCGAACCGTTCGGCGAACCGTTTGGGACATCACTATCTACCCAATATAAATCACTCTTCAAAGGATCTTCTAGAGGATCAGTGTCAGACATCGAGTCCCTAGCTTATATGTCTACTCAAAGAACCAGCAAATGCCCACAACATGCTCAGTGGGGTTGAGTGTACAGGGAGATGAAAATTATTATCAAGTGGGGGTGGGGGCATTTGTTAATAAAATGGGGCATTTCTTAATAAAATTGAGCAGTGTACCACACAAAATGCATTCCTCATTCCCAAGTCCAATTTCCTGTGAAATAATGTACTTCATACTATACTGCCAGGACCTTGGAATCCATCAAACTAGATGGACCTTGAAAACATTTTTAGAGAGTCAGACAAAAAAAAATCAGAATAAAATGCTAACTTTTCATATATATGTAATGTCTTAATTTATACTCATCCCCACCACAAATTTATTCATCACACTATCTGACATAAAAACAATTAAATACAATGTGCGTATGTTCTCCAGCTGTGTCTAATAAATAATCACCAAATACTTTTACACAAAAAATGCAAATGCAGAATCATTGCATACTTTGTTTGTAATCAGATGTGGGTTTAGAATTTAAAATGAGCTAAAATTACTAAAGATAATATGTATTACTAATATTTGTTATCATGTACTTATTTTTCTCAAAACCAACATACAGAACTAACAATGTATTACAGATGACCTTTTGCTATTTTCATCTCATTTAAAGAGTTTTATTGCTATATTTTTAATTCTGCCTAATTATTTGAAGTATGTGTAGTACTGTGTTAATATGTCAAATGTAAATGGTTGGCGAAAATTAGTCAATTATATTTGGTTCTTAGATCTCAGAATTAAGTCATAATTATTGGTATGTCAATAAGTAGGGTTACCAGACATCCCTGTTTGACTGAAATTGTCCCTCGTTAGAAGCGATGTCCTGACATCCCACCTGGCTAGTAAGTCTGTCCCAGTGTCACAGTTGCGAAACTACTACCAGTGTAGCCCATGCAACTGCACCACGGCCCACGTGCTGTTGAGTCCCATTGAGTATCCCTCACACTGTAGAAAGTCAGCAAACAGGAATAACCAGCAGACATAATCCATCAGCAAACAAAACGTAGAAGTCCAGAACTGAGAATACAGGACCATTTAATTGACAACAGGAAACCAATCCAGAACATCCACAGAACAGCTCCAACAAGATAATGCTCCTCCAAGGCAGATGAAAGAAACATCAAACAGGTCCAGATCATACTGTGAAAACATATAGAACAGGAACCCAATGGTTAAATCGATACTATAGGCCAACATCAAGGCCAGAATAATGATAGGCAGTAATCCTCATACCAAAAAGAACAAGAGCCCATCCCAAAATAGGCACAATCAAAACTAAGCCTCATAAATACAATGCCCCACTTACCATACCAGTGAATCCAGACGCCTGTAATGAAAAGCCTGGGTGGGAAAAACAAAAGTTGAGAAATTGCTTCATAACGGGTGGGACAATACTCGTCTCCCTGTCTTTAATAAAATCATGACTTTAATAGGAAAATCATGTAATTTTATTACAAGACACGGAGGCTCATATTGCAAGTTTAAAGCTGATCAACTACCGCGGAAAATACATGAGTAATAGGTTAAAAATAAAATTCACAAAACGTTGATTCCCATGACCAATTGGCCATCCTCACAAGGTCCTCCAAAGGTGCGCTCAATGCCATAATCGATGAGGCAGAGGTACCCCTAACAGGATGCACCCCAAAAACAGAAACGTCGATACCAGCCTGGTCCAGAATCCACTTCAACCATTGGGACAACGTTGCACTTGCAACTGGAGCAAAAGGAGGACGACAAGACAAGAAAAGTTGGGGCGAAGATGCGGAACGATGCAGCCTGGTACGATCCTCATATTCGCGTAAACACGCTACTTGACATAAATCCAAAGCATGAACACCCGACACCCTTTTGCAAGAAATGAGGCAAAAGAGACAAACCAATTTACCCGACAACTGGCATAATGTTCTTCCCGGTTAGAAGGCCAGGCAGGGAAAAAAAAGACAGAACAACCGAGACATCCCAAGTGGATGAATAACACGGCCTAGGCGGACGAGAAAGACGGGAGCAGCATAGAAGTCGACATACTAAAGGATGTTGGTCTGCGGGGCAACAATCAAAACCACGGTGGGTCGAAGATATGGTCGACCTGTACAGATTGAATGTTCGGTAAGCCCTGCCAGCATCAAACAGAGAAGACAGGATTTCCAAAATTGCTGTCACAGGGGCTGAAACGGGATTAATGTCAAAAGCCAGGCACCAGCCAGCCTAGCTTGCCAAGCTGACCCATATGATCTTCTAGTTCTGGGAGCCAATGCGTCTGCCAACAATCGTTGAGTAGTCTCCGAAACTCCCTGGATTTGCCAGGGACCCCTGAAATCCGCCATGCCATGAAAAGGAGGGGTCCGTGCACCAACAGAGGGTGACTACATCCTGCCGGATCAAGATACAGGCCTGGGAAAGATGGCAATAGCCTTGGACAGTCTACTGACACCCCCTGAAGTTGAGGGAACCACGACTGCATCCCCCAAAAAGCAGCCACGAGCACCAGCTCAGTTTGTTAGCGTTGAGCCTGAAGGAGGGTGCATGGAATCATGGAGACGGGGGGAAATGCATACAGGAGATCCCCTTGCCATTCTTGCAGGAAAGCATCCACTGCCGCCAGATCTGGCCTCCAGCTGAAAAAACGTGGGAGCTGGGCATGTAGCCGCGAGGCAAAAAAGTTGGTAACAAAAGGACCCAGAGAGACGATACAGTTGAGAACACCTACCCGTCCAATTTCCAGTCCACTTTCCTGTCGTTGTTGTCCGAAAGACACCTTGAATTCCGATCTGCCTGGTAGGCCCGGTAGATATTCCACTTGGACCACCAAATTCCGAGCTAGACAGAACTCCCAAAATTCTTTTGCCAATCTGGCCAGGAATGCCGACTGGGTGCCGCCCATGTGGTTGACATACCTCACCGCTTGGTCCCTCACAAAACTCCCGATTGCTAAAGTACCTGCCAGAAGTTCCAACGCATTAATGTGGAGCTGGGATTCAGAGTCCGATGCCCCCCGTCGACACACCTTCGCAGTGGGCACACTAGACAGGTTTACAATCCACCACTGCAGTTCGTCCCTTGTTTCGCCATCCAGGGTAACCAGATCCGCATGAGACGCGCCTTCTCACAGAAGAGCTATCTTCAACTTTTGGAGTGCCCTGTAATGGAGATGGGCCTGGATCCAGGCCAGTGGGAACACTGCCTGGATAGATGAGGCCAGCAGTTCGATAAGCCGTGCCAAGTGACGCAGGGTGATCCGGGGATGGAGGAACATTCCACGAGGAAACCTATAAATTCCATGTGCTTGGGTGGTTCAGGCAGGATTTCTCCCAGTTGACGATGAACCCCAGATGACTGAGCAGGTCCACGGTCCATCGCAGATGTTGCATGAGGATAGAGTGCTCCTGAGCTATGATCAGGATGTTGTCCAGGTAGACGATCAGGCGTATGCCCCGACAGGCCATTAACGGGTGCAGCAGCTTTGTGAAGTAGCAGGGCCTCGAGGAGAGACCAAAAGGAAGACGTAAAAGGAAGATGTAAAGCGCCAAACTCTGTCCTTCCAACGGAATCAAAGTAGATCTTGAGAAGTTTTGGCTACTGGCACCTTCAGGTACGCGTCATTCAAATCTAGTTTCACCAGCCAATCTCTGTGTAGGAGTAGGTCCCTCAGAAGATGTATGCCCTCCACCTTGAAATGTCAGTAGCCAACCATTGCATTGAGTGTGCGTAAGTTAATGACATTGCGCATTTGCCCACCTTTTCCACTAGGAATATATTGCTTATGACCTCTTTGGGGTAAGAGGGGCCAGCTTGATTGCCTCCTTGTTGTGGAGGGCAGACAATTTCTCATCAATCAACCTGCGGTCTGAGTGAGAAACAGATTGGCCGATGAGTTGGAATATCGCAAGGCGTGCTTACGAGTTCTATATGAAAACCTCGAACCGTGTCGAGTACCCATGTGTCTGAGGTTATTGTTGACCAAACCAAACTGCCCCTACACATGTATGTAAGCTCATCGTATGGGTGTCTCGACCGCTGTAATGGATCCCCTATACTTTAGCTGAGTACATCTGTGAAGAATCTCCCAAGCGCCATAGTGATTATAAGTGTGAATATAGCTCCCAATCCCCCAAACATGAGCCTAGACTTCACGAAGGGGTAAGATTATCTGTTTAATCCAGCCTCAATGGCCTGCTTTTCTGCAGTACAGGGACACAGAAAACACGCCCATACAAAACAGGGTAATCCCTGTGCCTGGGAGATAATTGAGTCAGGAACTGTACAAACTCAATTATCTCCAGAGGAAAAAAAATACAATTTACAAACACCCCAAAAGTACCTTCAAATCACATGGAAACCCCTGAGAGCCCCGATCTGGGTGGCCAACATATCCAAAAATCACCCAGATCGGTTCAGGGGTTCGAAATTTCCATGGTCCTATGCCCAAAACAGTTCCATGAAATCAGGGCTACCGGTCGGTCAACTTTGGTAACATAAAAATGAATAGAATACCAAACGTAGTCTCTATTTGAACCATGGAGCTTGTTCCCCTCATTCAGACGAACGATTCCACCGAACAGTGTTCTTCTAGGATCTATAGAACTGAACGCAGGCAATGATGGAAGTCCAGCGGCATTCAGGAGTTTCCGTGTCCGATTATAGTTCCATGAACTCAACGACCAAAAGCCTGCGTTCATGTGAACAAGATGGCCGCCACCTCATGGTCGTTCATACGAATTGCGCCCATCTAGACAAACAATTAGAACAGTGAGGTGAGAACCGTTCCAAGGTGTTAATAGGGGTTAACAAGCTCACAGGTGGTCCCTGGTTTGTGCGGTTATTTGGTTCCCGAAAGGTATAGGGAAATTACATGAACCAAGCCATTTAAATAGTCTTTTACCAGTTTCCCTGCTAGGGCCCATAGTCTGTAGGCAGTAGGCTGGCGAGCAGGCTCCTCCAGGAGCTCATGGCAAACTCACGTGGGAAGTGGAGTTTGTCCCAACCACCATGGTCGATCCATTGATGGGAAGAATTGGGACCGGGTCCTCCTCTCCTGGAAATTGGAGCGCTGCTAGGAAGAGCCTTGTCCCGAGCCACGGTACTGGAAATAGTGGTAGCCTGCCCGGCGGCTCCTGAATCTGCTGGCCCTTGTAGAGATCCACCCCTTAAATACCCTTATCATGAAGGATTGGGCCTTGGGTGTCCTTACCAGCTTCAGTAAGGGCGAGATTGGCCAATTCGGGTTCTATTTTAAACAGTATGGCTTTATGCTGTTCCATGGACAGGGAGGCATTGACACTCCAGGCGATGCAAATCACTCTCTGGACCCCAACCGCGGAGTTCCTCCAGGTTTACCATATGGTTTTCAGCTCTGGCGTCCTCCGCCAAGTCAAACAATTTCGCTGGGGGACCAAACACATCAAGGTGTTTGTCTTGGCATGATCTAAGTGCCAAATCCAGTCCTTTGCTTGGGTTCCAACCCAATTTAGTTAGAAACATCTTAGGGTCTACCTCCGGGGTGTCAAATACTTTATTAGGCACTACAGGCCTGGGACACTCTGCCCTTAGTTTGTGGCGGGCCGCCTTGCTGAGTGGGTCCAGTATGCAATTTTCAAGGTATCGGGCCACATGATCCGCAATGAGCCACTCAGCTGACCTCGTATGGTGGAGCTCATCCTGGTCGAATAATGGCTCACCCAATTGGTCCATGAGGGCAGTTCCCGCATCCGCGGGAGGAGCATCCCTAAGACCACCTCCGGACATCTCCACCTAAATGGAGGAAAAGAGGCCAATGCCCAACTAGTGGAATCCCTCTCAGAGTCGCTTTCAGACTCCTCCTCAGCCTCCTCACTAGACCCGAGTCGGAGTCACTCTCTTTTTGTGCTCTCGCACATTTCTATCGTAGAGCCTTTCTGAGTGCCACACATGAATCATCCTCTGCCGGATGCGAGTGGCGCGCCATGGAGCGAGTAAATGGAGTGCCCGTTGGATGCGTGAGCAGGGCCTGTGAGATAGTGTGAGACAGTGCTGATGACATGGACCCCATGGCCACCATAATGGCCTCCATAACTGAGCGCTGAGGCCAGCGCACCATCGTTGTGGCCAGACAGGTCCCCAAACGGGGGGCGGGGAGCTAGAGGTAGCAGGGGTCTCCCCCAGGGCTTGTGGGGTATCCATCTCCCCAGGGGTAGGTGAACAGGTAGGCACCCTAGGTTTAGGCATGATACAGTGACCCACACTAAAGAATTAGAAATATACATTAAGTAACACTCCAACAGCTGTAAAGCAATCAGCACAGTAAGGGCTAATTACCCACAAACCAGGAAAAAAATTAAAAAGGAGAGTTCTCACCAGGGCCCAGAACAGCAGTAACTACACTAGACAGGCAAGGTAAAACAATGGAAGGGGAGGAGAGAAAAAAAACGGAAGGAAAAGCACAGTTCCCAAAGCACGCGGGACTCGAGGGAGGCAAAACCCCATGAATGCGGCCAAAAACTATTAACGAATGGGTGCGTTCAGCCCACAAAGGAAGCTCGTTCTCAGGCCAAACGCATCTAGTAAGGCAATGGGTAAAAGCAGCCGAACGTTCGGTCACAAGTCTGTGAACGCATAATAGTGAACTGAACGCGGCCACAAAACAAGCGTTTCAGGCATTTGTCCCAGTAAACAGACGTACACCAGCCCCACATTGGTCGAATGGAGCCAAACAGGGGAGCCCAAAAAGAGCGCCAAATGGGACCAAAACGGTCAGGAACTCCAGGGAGCCCCAGAAACAGAAGGAAAAACACAGGGGCACCAAAGGAAACAGAGCAGAACAACACAAAGGCAGAACCAGACAGCAGGTACCAAAAATAGAAACCTCAAGTAGAGCTAAAAGATATAGAGGAAAGTAAGAAAGGACAGAAGTACAACAAAAGTACCCCAAACAGATAAAAAGAGCCTTCAGCTGGTGTAGGACCCTGAGTCAACCATACACATAGTGACTACAGACTGAATTACATGTAATATAACAGGAAGTAATAACAAACCACCAAATTTAACAAAAACCCACAGAATATAGAAAATTAGGTACTTATCTGACTGTGGAGTAGCAAAGAAAGAGGGAGATCTGAGGGTGGTGCCTGCTATTATACTGGGACTTGGTTGGCAGTGGCCTATGTTACTATGTATGCATCATTTTTTCATTCTGTTTGGCTGCTATTGGTGGGATATGCAATATGAGCATCAATGTCTTGTAATACAATCTGGAAATTCACCATCCAGATTCACATTTCAGCCATCAGATAGAATTCAGACAGGCTGAGATCCAGTAGAAACAAAGACATATGCATGCAATATGCTGGTATATGATATACTGCTGTGTTTCACTATGTCCTGCTTTTGCCTTGAATTTTGGAATTAAAATGTTCATGTTGCAAACTAATCTGTTTTCCTGACTCTCTTTCCCTTATATCCTTCCTTTTCCTAACTGATGATGAGAAATGGCAGCAATGAAAGAGGTAGGAGGCTTATAGTTAGACACATAGGAAATGAAAATGAGACTTTCCTCATTTTTAGCTTAAGCAAAAGCCGGGGAGTTTTTTTTTTCTCCATTTAATACGTCTGAGTCGCTGTTTTAAAACAGGGGATTAATAAAGCATTCCAACAACATTAAATACCTACTCAAAATGGTTAATCAGTTCAACAAATGGGTAGGAAAATATCTCAACATATCTTCAAGGAGATACTTTTAGATCACTATTTTTCATGAGGTCAAAAACTGCTCTGTCCTTAATGATTTAATAAATAGTTTTATATATTTCCATGGGAGCATTACATTTTCCTCCTTTATGCCCTTGAATAGACTTTGGAAATGTCTCTTGTTTGGTACGTGAACTTTTTCCCACTGGAACTTGCTGAAAGCAATGTTCGTTCTCTGAGTTAAAACTATATAAAGGCACAAAAATGTCTAAAAACACAAACTATGTATAAAGATACATAACTATATAAAGGCACATGCCTAGCAGGCATATTTTACCAAGCAAATAGGAACATATGTAACCCTGTTTTGTATGGAGTTTTATAGCCATATATAAATATACAAACTACTAGATAGACTAACAGAAGAGTCAAGAGAGATTGCAGGGAGAGTGCTTTGAGTTCCCCAGTTGTAAAGGACACATTATAATTAGGCATTTTAATCACTAGTAGATACTAATTCTCGGAAATTGAATAACAAAACCATATAGAAAATAAATTTATACTATACATTTTAAAGTGTTTATGGTGCCTGGACTTCACTGGTGCTGTTCAGTGTTAAATCGTATTTCAACAGCTTAATAGTCCTGCCCTTCTCAACTGCATGGGCTAATGTTGCCACATTAGTACGAGCAGCAGAGGGTATGACTGACGTGAAACGTAAAGGCTGCGATGGAATGTGATTCCACTATACAGGTGGTCCTCATTATACGACTTAACTTACGATGGCTTGCACTTACAACCAGCTCTCTAGCGTGGGGATAAGTGCGAACCATCATGGGGATTAGAGGGTTTCCCTGCTCTGCTGCGTTCTTCTATGTTTGGGGAAATTTCCCAGAACAAAGACGAATGCACAAGAGCAGGGAATCCCTCTAATCTATGTTTGGGGAAATTTCGATAGACAACATAGAACATAGACAAATGCACCAGAGCAGGGAATCCCTCAACTCCTCACTTACCGGCCAATTCATTCTACGATTGGGTTGTAAGAATGGAACCCGGTCGGTAAGTGAGGAGTACCTGTACTTCTAATGGTGGCCAAGCTATGGCTAACCACAAATCTTCGTTCAGTATTAAAACTTTTGAAAATGAGATGACATGGTTATGTTGCCTAGAGTGTCCCTTTAAAGATCCAACCACTCTTCACCTTTAGTGTGGTTTATATGATGTAAGACATTTAGAGAAGTATAAACGGCACGTAAAAGTTGTGAGACATGTCAAATGTTATTTAAAATTCTCTTAAAAGATTGCTTTTTATAGCAGTTAGCTGCAATTAGTTCATTCTCGTTAATTCTTTTTCTGACCTAGCACTTTTATTTGGGTTCCAGCTGTGTCCTGATTGGCTAAAATTACTAAATGTCACATTGATTGTGTTTTATTTTTATTGTCTCTTTGTATAGTAATTATCTGTTTTCCCTAAAACACAAGACCTCCTGCTGCGGCAACAACAGAATAGTAAAATTCTTCTACTCATAAGTCTTCTTGTTTCACTACTTCATATAAAAGCCATTTATATGAGGGCATTATTGTCCCACTAATGTATCGAGTATATTTGTAATTTCATTGCCGGATTGTCTTCTGTGGTTAGTGCTACACAAATGTCCTTTGACTTGAACACTTTTAAACTACTCTGAATAATTTATTATGATCAAATCCCGTAAAGCTTAATTTTATGCTGACTCTTTCACAATTTTACACATGATGTTTTCTTGAAGTACGTCCAGAGGTCTGTTTCCATTTACTGTACTATGCTTTCTAGTTTGTTTTAGAAAATTAAATAACATCCAATTATCATTCGGTGAGATGCAAGGAGGGACATCAATCCCTCTATGACACCATTTTTTTTTTTCCATATTATTGAATACAAATAACATTCACAGTATTTATTAGAATAAAATATAAAATAGTGGATGCACTATTTGCTTATCATAATCACCAACGATATACTTACACTGGTCTAATGTATTGATTAGAATGGAACTACTTTAAATATATATGAAAAGTTAAAAAAGAGCATTATTTGCTCTAGTGTCCCTTATAGGGGTGATATTTTAAGATTCTGGCAAGAAAATGTTATGCTGTTGGATAGTTTTTTTAGTTGCAGAATGAAGACAAACCATTACCCTATAATAAAATGGAGTGTAAAGTTATTACTCTTGCCCACTTTTATCAAAGGGCTGATAATAGCCTCCAACTATTTCATGGGGCAAAAAACATGGTATGCCAGACAAGACTTTACTGTATAAAGTAGTATAAGCAGGATTTGTAATAGTTAGTAAAAAGGCATTGAAACACCATTACTAGTAGTGCTGGAATTAGTTTTATCATTACAGTTATTCTTGCTATTGTAATGTATTCATGTATTTTGCAGCTCTCTGCAACTTTAGAATAAAGCCATGTGGACCTGTTTTGGTGATAAGGGACCCTATTGCTAGAAGCTGGTGATCCCTTCAAATTTTCATACTTTCAGGGTTTTTCACTGAAGTGAGAATTCAATCTGAATTTAAAGTGTATTTCAAGTTTCAAAAGGACAAAATGGCCAAACTGGACAAATTCTCCCATTCACTTATGCTTCCAGTTTGGCTATTTAGGCTTGGTATTTGAAATTCACTTTGAATTGACCCTGAAATCTAATTTTAGTAATTAACTATGTAGGGTCATTTAAAAATTTAGGTTCAACAATTTAATTCCTCACAATTAGAGGTCAGAGAGATCAGATGAGTCCTTCAGGACTGTAGTGGACACTGAATACACTAGCCTAGCTATCAATTTCCCTATCAAATCAGCAGCAGCTACACTGTCCCTCCTCTCACTAAGAATGCAGCTTCACAATGAATGTAAAATGGATGCTATCCAAGAGGTTGGAGGGTCTGGGAGGGAGGGTTTGCTGCTGATTGGCTGGAATGTGTCTGGTGACTGTGAGGTACAGGGTCAAAGTTTACTCAGTGATGACGAATAGGGGGCGGACCGAACAGCGCATATGTTCGCCATCCATGGCGAACGCGAACAAGTGATGTTCGCCAGGAACTATTCGCCTGCGAACCGTCCGGGACATCACTACCGATATCTGCTACTTGTGAATGCAGGACACAGGGAGGCTATACGTGCAACTGTAAGCCTATATTTTCTTATAAATCTATATATCTTGATTTATTTCCTAGTATGACAAGACTTTTGATTATCTCAATCAATCAATAAATGTATTATAGCCAACAGCTGGTTAACAGTTTAGACATTATTTAGCTGTAACACTAATTTATCTGCGATGTAAACAAGTATAGCATGACAAAAAAAGTATTTCCTTTTGTAAAGATCAGTGACATAACACTTAAATAGAGCTGGATGTTTAACATTGCTCACTTTATCACCATCATCATCTGTGTAGGTATTTGTATGTTTTTGTATATCTTGTTTCTTTGCCTAGGTGTTCAAAGGTGACTTATTATCATTTAGTATGTTTTTGTTGAAGAAGATCAAGTAACTTTCGTAGTTTCACACGGTATGTAAAAATCAGATATTTTATAATGATCTTGTAGAATTTTTAGAGGACCTTGCACACGCACTTTTTCACTGAGTACTCCCACTAGAGTACTCCAAATCATGACGGCCCCAGCCCATACAAATCCAGTGGAACAAAAAGTAGGTTTGGGCACACCCAGTAGTTTCTTCAACAGTTAAACTTTATTGTGGCATACAAAACATTTCAGCAAAGGCACAGGGGAGCCAAAACGTTGTCTAAATTTTTGTACTCCACAATAAAGTCTACCTGCTGAAGAAACTACTTTTTTTGTTCTATATTTTATATTGATGTATGGTTTACACAAGGGTCCAGTTAACCAGCAATCTCATACATGAAAGGTATTGATGATGTTGGTCGGAAAATAAAATAAGAACATTCACTATGTCCAATTAATTCTCTCATAAATATTGTTTTATGAGTTTCTTAATAACAAGGGCATTTCCAAGCCTGTGGCATGTGGGTTTAAGAATCAGTGTAGTGGTTTACTTGATTCCCTCTACTAACTGGGAGTGAACCTGGACTCCTCATTACTGCATAAGCCTATGTTGAGGTTTGCTGGGTCTGGTCAATGTGCTCGTCTGGACAATGTGCATAATGGGTATCGTAAAAAAAAAAAAGAAAAAAAAATGAGCACAGAGGGAAAATAAAATATTTTTGAGCCATCATTCTGTATGTTATCGGGACATCACAGTTTGCTGTTTAATGAACAAATCCCATCATGTTTTTCAAAAGAAACTTACATCATTGTGAAAACTACCGTGGGAGCAATGCAGATGCTTATTTGTCTTTATTTCTTCATATTTTACACCATTATTAGAGGAAACACTTTAATTCTTTTCATTATATTTTAGGTGTGTTTTATGAAATAGGTCTGTGGAGAATATGTAAATAAGTTAATCCCCCTAAGTAATTTCAGTTCCTTTCTACAGAACACATCTCATGTGTAGCATATTAAGTTAATGATTCACATAAAATAGACTGTACTTATGAGTTCCGAATACTTTTTATAGTTGATTTGGGAAAAGCACAACATTATGCTATGCAGTATACTTAACTAATAAAAAAAGATATATACTATAGACCTGGCAAGTTCAGAAGTGTAAGTTATTTCTTGATAATGGTTACTCTTCTGCCCCTGAAAAAGTAAAAATTCCATTAAAGTGCATCAGTAATTATAGTCATTTCCTATTTAAATAGTATGTTTAGGCCCTAATGGGCTTATACATAGGCATGAGATAGGGAAAAGGCAGATGGTTGTGTCTGTGTTAAATATAGGATGTGTAAAAAAGTGTCTACAGAAACATACATTTTTAATGCAATATCCTGAGAATATGGTTATAAAATATTCCATTTGACTCGCTTGAGACTTCATCTAGCATTCTGTGCACAGTCCTTCATTCACATGAGTGTTTGATGTCATCATAGCCACTTCCTCAGCAGCACAGCAGCATCCTACTGTTACTATTGAGGGAACACACACACACACACACACATATATATATATATATATATATATATATATATATATATATATATAAAAACAAAGATGCTTGGCACTCCTCCCTTCAATTAAAACATTCTCTGATGCCTATATTTAAAAATCGACTATTTGACCCTCCTGGGGTCTTTATCAAGATATATATATTTGTGGTTGAAGACAAAAGCAGAGATTGAAATAAACAAGTCCGTTGTGGTGTTCTGGAACCAACGCGCGAGTAGACATGTATATAAAGAGGGCCTACCAAGGTAATTATTAATAGAAAAAAGGGGTGAACGGGATGGGGCAATGTGAACAGTTATGACCCAGGGTAGGAGGTAGGCTGAGTATAACAGCCAGGTAACCCCTCCTACAATTCCAGGCTACCGCCCTAAAATTTGTGGTTAAGGAAAAGGGCTGAGACTTAAATGAACAAGTTGGTTGTGGTGTGGCGGAACCGGCGGTTGGGTAGACCTGTAAATAAAGAGGGCAAAAGTATTTTTAAAAATGCAACTTTATTACAAAATACACACATTACATAGAAAAATCTTGAAAGTCCTGCCTTAACTCCATTTCAGGTTGAGGAATGTATCTATTATATTCAGTCTGTAAGCACATTTGATTAGTTCTGGAGCATCTAAGACTGAGGACATAGTGATCACCTGTTTTATGTAGATCTTGAATTTTAGGCACAGGACAGAATCAAATTATGTTTTCAATAGTAAATTCTTTAGAGCAGAGGAAGCAATAGGATGTGATCTAAATTGCTTTTTTGATAATGGAGTTTGTTTGTCACTCAAAATGGGTTTTGTTATGTAGATGAGATGGGGCCTTGAATTCGTTGCCCTCTGTAGGTTGGCGTTTTTAAAATTGGGAAATTTGGTTAGCAAATGGTGTTGAAAACCAGTAAGGTATTATTTAATCGTATGATATGACAATTTCAGATTAAGGTGGCAAAAAGCTGAAAAAGCCACAATTATTTCTACAGAGAAATATTTATTGATTTGATATTCTGAAGCAACTCCATTGAAGATATTTAATGCCATATTATAGGACCTTCTAGTATTAGTACATAATGCTGTTTGTGTGAGCAACCTGCTATGGGACATAACTTGAGCGAATCCATTAACAGGTCCCGGAAGACTGGGGCCTTGGTGGACTGTTTCTCTTTAGTATGATGAAGTTTGAAGAACACCTGTAATTTAGAACAGAATATCTGTCTAAATAGCTTGGTACTGAGTTGAAGGTGGTGGAATGAACATAGCCCTTCCATGCCAGTTATCAAGAAACGTATGCCTCAAAAATAAATCAGCCCTAGCGTGTCGAGAGATATTCTACTATTGTTATCTGGGAGACCAGGCAGTAGATGAAGTAAATGTGAAATGAAAGAGAGTCCCTAAGGTAATTTCCACATAGTGCAATACAGAGAACCTAGAAGAGACTGCAATTCCTTGAGAGAGCAGCAGCTATGACCGATGACATAGTTTACATCCTCATGGATTTGCTGGACTTTTTCCCCAGGGAGGCTGGACTGCATCACAAGAGAGTTAAGTCAGATACTGTACCTAAAAACTGGTAGTGGGGCTTATTGTTTTGTCTAAATACATAAAGGGAATCAACACAGTAAAGGAGGAGACTATATTTAAAAGAGGAAAAACTACCACAACAAGAGGACATAGTCTTAAATTAGAGGGCCAAAGGTTTAAAAATAATTTCAGAAAGTATTACTTTACAGAGAGGGTAGTGGATGGATGGAATAGCCGTCCAGCTGTAGTGGTAGAGGTTAACACAGTGAGGGAGTTTAAGCATGCATGGGATAGACATAAGGCTATCCTAGACTTAAGATTCGGCCAGGGACTAATGAAAGTATTTAGAAAATTGTGTAGACTAGATGGGCCAAACGGTTCTTATCTGCTGTCACATTCTATGTTTCTAAATTAAACTCCTAACTCATAAAAAGAGCAGTAGTGTAGTTAATACTTTTAGGAGAGGTGTTTCCCTTCTCAGTTGTCAAAAAGTACCACTGGGCACCTACTTATGTTAAGAAATAGCCAGCAGAGGGTTTCAGCGAAGATATAACATTATTTTGGGCTACTTCTGGCGCCAAATGCAAGTCTTGTTGCAAAGTAATATTGGCCCCTCCATTTAACACCACGCATGTGCTACAGTGAAGATTGTATAGGGAGCAATTTGAAGGTCTTGGAGTTATCTGTTTTCCAAAGTCAAGCTCCTGTACCTGCGTGCAAAATAGCCAAAAAGGCATTGTCAGCTGTGGCATATTGAATGGAAAATTGTTCTGATGGAATTAAAAAGTTAAGACTAGGTGTTGAAATTGAATCATGAGATCAATTATAATTCTTTTTTTATTGTTAAATTTCCCAGGGGGCAATGCTAATAGGGTTGGTGCTGCAGTTTTATAAAGAAGAGTGATGGAAGAGTTCTATCAGGAAGCTGTTGTGCAACTCTTTATTAAGGAGTGTATCTGCCATGTGTGGGTTGTTGGTGGCAGACTGTAAATTGTTGAATTCAGGTGTGTCCATTGGGAGAGAAATAAGTTGTGTGAAACCCTTCTGAAAAGCCGGAAATAAGGAAATTCACTAAGTGAGTAATGGCGTGCCTGCTTAGGTAAAATGCTAATTAAACTTGGTCAGTCACTGCTTAGGGAATATGCAGTTTGGGCACATATTCCTGGTTTGAGCTCTGAAACATAGGGAACAGACAAGCAACAGCCTGAAGGCACGATAGCCACAGCTGCCTTCATTCAAATGATTACAAAACTGGGCGTTCAGCAAAAAAACACTACCAACCTGCCCAATTTACCTGTAAGTTCCCTTAGTTCTGACTTTTAATGCCACTGAAAGATCCCCATAGGTGTAGGACTTGATTTCAATTATATCTTGTCAGGATATGAGCAAAGAGACTAGGTTGACATCTTTCCCTTTGAGAATATCCTTCTGATAGTAGGAGGGGCTAAATGTGCGGGTGTAATTACATGTGATAATGGGACTTGAGAAGGCTGACTACAAGGGCAGGGGTAATTACAGAGAGGTCTTCAGTGAGAGTGCAAGGTACAGCTGAATCCAACTTCTCAAATCTATTATTGATATTGTTGATAGATGAGAATATTGATGACATCATGGCGTTTATCTCACATAAGCTGTCGGGTGTAAGGATGTGACAGCATAAGCCTGTACAGCTCTACTTTCCATGGCACTCTGAGAAGAGAATACTCCTATGTCTCAAATCTGCAATAATCTTAGGAAGAATCCATGACCTGGTTAATCTTAGACTTGAGGATACTTGATTCCTGATTGGGTCTAGCTGGGTGCTGTGTCTACTGGGAGTGATGGGAAGAGAAATGTCCTCTTCCTGTTCCAAAGCTTTTGTCAAACTGCAAATAAATTATGCTAAATGAGTAATGGTAACAGGAGCAAACCAGTCTCCCCTCCAGTCCTTTATCTGCACTGGCTGACTAGTTCCATGTGGTGAAAAGCTAACAAAACTGGGAATGGTGAGGATCTACTATGTGCAAAGTGGCTGAGAGAGGCTCTCACTATAATTTGGTTGGTGCCTTTCTCAGCCTCCCTCAGCCACTTATAGTCCTGTTTGTGAATAGATTTCCAGACAATGGTTTGGATGTGCCCCGGATATATTTGTATAATACTATCATATTCCCTCTGAGATGCCATTTTTCTAAACTAAAGAGGTTTAAATTTGTAAAACTTTGTGCTACATGCTCCTGAGAGAAATGTTGGAGACAGCTATTGAGATTATACTTGGTTCCTTCGGAAGTAATTCTTGAGCTCAACTCTCGGGTGATTTGATCAGAAGTGCGTCTGACACAAATAATTTGTATTTTAATTTTGTTTATTTTTTCCAATTGATTTTTTTCCATTCTTGGGAATTATTTTTCTCTTTAACAGTGATTATCTTCCCTCTAACAAATGTATTATTTTTTTCTTCTTTCTCTTTGTCAATTTTTGTTTTGGTTACCATGTCTGTGTCTGTTTCTTATGTCATTGAAGTCCTCTCTTGTACCCTGGTCAATGAATTTGGTTCCAGTTTCTGATATGGTGCCATTCAAAGTGTTACTGTCTTGTTTTGTTTCTATGTTTTGCTTACCATGTTACTTTTACCTCTATTTGTTTTTCTTTTCTTCTTTCTTTCTTTCTTTCTTTCTTTTTGTTTTTGGCTGTCTTTTGTCTCTATCTTTTTATGACGTCCACTCTGCATTTCCACTATGTGACTCTAATTAGCTCTAAAAATATAAAATTTATTTGTCTTCAGAAAGAAGGAGAAAATCACTCATACTTCTACACTACCTTATTCTATGAATTGTATTTTAAATTTTACTTAGAGGTCTATATAAACATTGTTTGAACTCAACCTAATTATGAATCAGTATTGTATTTCCTCTTTGCAGGCCTTAATAATAATAATAAAAAAAAATAATAATAATATTTATATGAAAGAAGATGAGCACACTCTGGAGACTGTAGTAGTAAGGTAGAAATGCTTTTATTTAGCACAAATAAACTTCAACGTTTCAGTCCTCCATGACTTTTCTCAAGACAAGTCCTAAGTGCCAGATAATGGTTATATATGCACAAGCTGTGAGATAATTGGAGGGTGAACAGGTGAAAGCAAGACTGGTGATGTCAGAGATGACATCATCATACTATATTTAACCATGTGAGTGAAGTTTTTTTTTCTTTATTTGTGCTACTTTACTACTACAGTCTCCAGAGTGCACTCATCTTCTTTCCTATACTATGGCTAGAGTTGGCACCGGAACATCATTAAAGACCGGGAACTTGAGTGCTGGGATCATGGAAATATATATATATATATATATACAGCCATGTATAAAACTAAGAAGGGATTCTCAATAAAATGGCCTTGCTCTAAAATTGTAAGGTTTAAATAAAACCACAACTGTAAATAATATATATACTGCGAGAATAATAAGTACTTTATGGATTTTTTTTTACAGGATTATGATACGATACAAACCTTTTTTATTTTACCGGCTGAAATATGGCTTATGGATAGCACACCTATGATATCCTCAGTCATGTTTCAGAAGTTTTCAGGATCAGGAACCAGTATAATATTATTACAAATATTAAATAATTGTTGTTGTTTTTTTAAACACAAAAGGACAGAAATTTTGTCTGACACATGCTATATTTTTCAAAAAAATGCAAACTTATTTAAAGAACACTTTTTTTGTATTTCGGATATTTGATGCAACTTTTTTATATACATTAACCTATCTATTTGTTATGTTGCTCAATACAACATTTCCAGCCAATATTCCTTGTTTGTGGAATTTCATCACTAAATGTCCATCGCCCTTCTTTTTATGCAAGGCATTTCCTTCTCAAAAGTGCATAAAAAACATACATGATAATACTGACAAGGCTGGAAAGTTACTGCTATATATTAAATGTAACTTTGACAATGTGACCTACTTTCAATATAAAAGTCATGTCCTGCCATTTGGGCACAATCACAAGGAAAGGTGAGGCACGTTGTTTCTACTCCACCCTATAATTAAAATATATCAGCTCTATTTAGAATGTTTTTGTGTCCATCATTCATATTAAAACTAGTTAGGATGATATTTCTCTATATTGCTTTGCTTGAAAGGTGAGATAACCATATTTTATCCTTATATATAAGTGTAAGTAGTATTTAAAGTACCAGGGCTTGGGTGAGGGTTAGATTGCCTTTAATATTCTAATATTTAATATTCTAGTATATCATTGGCAATACTATGCTGCAAGCTACATGAGAAAAATCAGGAGTGTGGCCACTGTCTGTAGTGAAAACTATCAATCTGCTCATTCATCCTATCATCGATCCATCCTATCATCCATCCATTCTTCCATCCATCCATCCTACCATCCATCTATCCATCCATCTAACCATTCATCCTACTATTCTACCATCCTTAAACAAGCAAATGTTGTTTCCTCCCAATATATATGTTTTTTCTTGGAAAACATGATATTGTTTAACTACTTAAACATGTACATTAAGTGAACAATACAAAGAAAGTGCTCCGTGTATAAAAGGCGCTTAATAAATCAGCCAAGATAGATGCAGGTGAAGGAATAGCAGCTTCAACACACGTGTAAATACCCCCCAAAATTTACACACAAATATAGTGTAGAACAAGTAACCCAGGTGGAACAGTCCACTTTAGGAATCACTCAGTGGAGCGCTGTAAAACACAGTGGTAGACTTACCACTTCACTATTTGTACAATTTTTTTTGTACGTGTATACATTTTCCCCAATATAGTTGTATTTATACACTTTTTATATATACACACATCCACACATGCACACACTTTCTATACTGGAAAAGTAGGAACTCGTTTATAATAAAAAAGTGAGTAGTAATTTTATAAGATCACATCACAACAAATCTGTAAAACATCTGCACTATGATTTTCATATGGTTTAATGTGTCTTTACATAAAGCTTGACTAGAGTATTATTTCATGTTCCATTTTTATTAATATTATTATTATTTTTATTAATATTATTATTGTTATTATTATTTATAAAGTGCCAACAAAGTCTGTAGTGCTGTACAATAAATGAACTAACAGAAATGTATTGGTAACAAGATAAGTTGGACAAACAGGAACAGAGGGTGTTGAGTGCCATTCTCAATTATAATTATTATTATTATTGGTATTTTTATAGCACCAACTTATTCCACAGAGCCTTACACTATTATGAAAGGGGGAAATTTAACAATAAATTAGACAATTACAAAATGTTATAGGAACAATAGGTAGTCTAGGGACAATAGGTAGATGCTCAGATGAGCTTACAGTCATCACAATCACTCAGCTAAAGTCAGGGTGACCAGATGTCCCAGTTTTACCATGATAGTCCAGGTTTTCGCAGCCTTGCCCTGGCATCCCGAGAAACTTTCTCGAGACGCATAAATGTCCTTGTTTTTGCTGGCCCTGTTATCTGCCTTCTCGTGCCAGTGGGGAGATCAAATATCTCCCTCACCTGCTCAAAGGCAGTTTGCCACAGCAAAGAGAGGTAGGAAAGTACAGCTTGGGAGGCAGAATGCTCATCCCACGAGCAGGCAGGCCAGTGCATTGCCACACATTACCATGGCAACACTCTGACAAAGCAGTGTTCTCGCGGGAGGAGAGAGTAGTCAGCCTGCACCTCCTCTGGCTCTGAACTGCACGCGCCAACACTGGACCACCAGGGATTGAAACGTCCCCCACCTCCTCCCTGGCCAAAGGTAAGAAAAAGGAGGGAGAGGAGAAATATAAAGCTTTTTAATTTTTTTTTTTATTATATATACTCCCTTATCCCGCCCCCCCAGACACATACACACAGCGCCCTTAACACACACTGAACCCCTACACATACAGCACCCCCTCTACACACACACAGAACCCCCTATCTATCTATCTTCACAAATACAAACACATACACAAACACAGCACCCCTTCCAAACACACATAGCACCCACCACACACATTGAATGCCTATACGTGCTGCACCCCTCCACACGCACACAGCAGTTTTCCTTTAATCACAAGTTATATTACCTTTATATCTATTTATGGTGCTGCGGAATAAATTGACACCTAAATAAAAACAATAACGAATAATAATAATAATAATAATAATAATAATAATTCAGGTTCAATATCAGGTTTGATCAGGCCAGCTATGCATTGCTTGCCATTACTTATTTAACATAAGGAAGCAAAGCAAACATTCTTGCCCTCATCTGGTTCCCTTGCTATCTACTATGCAAACTGAATAAGTTGTAAATGAGATACTTGTTGCCTTATTAATTATTTTTGGGAGCTTTACAGAGAGCAAAGAGAATTAGGTCTCACTGACTGCTTAACAGCAAAGGCTGTCACTAAGCTACCTTACACTAGCACAACAAGGTAAGTGCCCCAGGGTATGGTTGACAACTTTAGTAAATGGACCACCCCATCATGTCGTTTCAGTAATGATTGGCTGAACTTTTGGTGTAGGGCCGAGAAGGAAAAAATAAATATATGTGTGTTTAACATGTAGGGGATATATAAGCAGAGTTAATGAGGCATTCAATTTAAAGTATATGTAAAGACTTCATCTTGGTGTGATTCTTCTCAATTTTACATTCCAATGTAGAATTACAAGTAATAAGTTGTTACATGGGTCAGTGAACCTTCACATTGGCTTGTGTTGCTCACTTAATCAAATTGTGTATTTAGTTGTAATAAAGTTAAAGCAATTATCTAGAACAGAGTCTGTTCACACTTTTCAGAGCTTGTTTAATCAGATAAGTTTGAGGGCAAGGAGTTCACAATGAACCTTGTGAACTAAACACTAATTTAGAAGTAACTTGGTGTTATTTTAGATACATAAATATTGATTGCATTGGGTTTAGTTGCTTTTATTTGTAAACTCCAAGTAAAACATTTTATAACACCTGGGTTACAGATATAACAATGTAAAAAAACAACAAAACTATTTTCAGAAATTACAATTAATTTAACATAATTAAAATTACATTTACAAATGTAATTATTTATTTAGCACCAACATATTCCACAGTGGTGTACAATAGGAAACAACACAAACATTTAATTCTAACAGATTATGTATGACAAACAGGGACATCAGGCGATGAGGGCACTGCTCACACAAGCTCACAATCATAATAATGTTATTCATTATTCACTGTGTTAATGGTAAAATACTTTATAACCATAGGAAGATTAATTTGTATCTATCATCTATCTATCTATCTATCTATCTATCTATCTATCTATCTATCTATCTAACCATCTATCTATCTATCTATCTATCTATCTATTTATCTCTCTCTCTCTATCTGTCTATCTATCTATCTATCTATCTATCTATCTATCTATCTATCTATCTATCTATCTATCTATCTATCTATCTATCTATCTATTTCTCTCTCTATATAGCTATCTATTTCTCTATCTATCTATCTATCTATCTATCTATCTATTTCTCTATCTATCTATCTATCTATCTATCTATCTATCTATTTATCTCTCTCTCTATCTGTCTATCTATCTATCTATCTATCTATCTATTTCTCTCTCTATATAGCTATCTATTTCTCTATCTATCTATCTATCTATCTATCTATCTATTTATCTCTCTCTCTCTATCTGTCTATCTATCTATCTATCTATCTATCTATTCTCTGGTTATGTATGATTGACATAGATGATATTATTTACAAATATCTGAATTACTGTAGCTGCAAAAGGACAGCACTGGTCAAGCGAGAGAGGAGGTGTTGTCCCCCAAATAAACAGATGTTTAGTGCAAGTCACTTAACAGACAAACAGCTAGAATGAAGCAAAGAAATCAGCCAAGGGGTGGTGAAAAGGGAAAGAAATACATTCTGACAGGATACAACTAAGTACATTTTCTTTCAAAACATTACATGTCAACTAATTAGTTGCTTTACACAAAATAAAGACAAAGGATACGAGGAAAGGACGGAGTCCAGCTGTTTACCCTCTCTAGTGATGATTTACAGGGGACAAACAGTGTTGATAGATTTTAGTGTGCTTGACCCTATTTTCTTATTTGGCACTCATTATCCGGTACAAAGGTGTTTTTTATTCATATACTTATAATTTAATCACCTAAATATATAAACTCTCCAACATTATAAAATAAAAATGACAACTGATTTCATTAACTTGAATTTCCAAACTGATTGTATTAACAAACTGATATTCGCTTAAAGTCACAGCACTTTTAACATTTTACCATATCACAGTGATGCTGAAAGTCACCATTATAACATTGTCATTAAAAATGTACAATTGGCACGTTATAGTGTGTGTTTTTTTAAGCAGGTGAAAATTTACTGTTGCTATGGTTTAAGGTTTTATTTATTTTTTTATTTTAGTCGAGTCACATGACTCACTTAACTTACTACAAATTTCATACCCAGTATACTTAATATGACGAGATATTCGAGTCTCTACTGAGAAATATGATTAATTGGGACCTGCTATTATCCTCAGCATATTTATATAATTTTACATGTTTAGTTTTTATCTACTGTTAGAAGATCTTGCAAGATCAATGCAAAGATACAGTATTACTTACTGTGATTCTAGAATGACCTACACGTTATGGTGGATACATTTGATAGGTCTAATATGATTTAACTAAGACAAGATATCTATCTTAATGTGCTTTTATACCATTATCATACTTTTTTGTGTATATGCTTAAGTCACCTGATACTTACGTGTTTCTCCTTTGCTAAACTATGCCCCTATCGTGTTCAGCTGCGATAAGTTGTATTGGTTTTTTTTTCATAAGCAAGTCTTTGTTCACTGATGCCCTGTAAATCCTCCGCATGATTGGTGGGAACGGGATGTCTCTTAAGGCTTTTACACAGTATTAATCCCTTCTGCCTTTTTATATTTTGGTCCTGGAAACTGTGTGTCCCCTTGAATACAAGAAATATTGATAAAGTCTCAGAGAGAAGTCGAAATGTTGTCTCTATTCCCAGTTTTAAATAAAAAAGACTGCCTTTGATAAAAAACCTCAGGTGTGCCTGGATATTTTTTTTCCCCTTGAATATAGACTGCTTATTTCTCTCTGCTAAGACCCATGTGTTTCCAAAAGTTATTGTTCCAACAATGTTCATTTGCATACTTTTGAATGTCGAAACAGCTCTATATTTCTGTTTTGGACATGAGAGTCCCATGTTTCATATTGTGAAGAAATAACTATAATAAAAAAATATAAATTTTTGAGGAAAAAAAAAAGGTTTTATATTAAACTTTGAATTGTGTATAGTTAAGTTCACAACTGCATATTAAAAGAAAAAACATCAAAGTTGTAATAAGTATCTCAGATCCAGGCCTCCATTTTTGTCAGCTCACCACAGCTTACTGTTTAGTTTTTACATTCTATGCAATTTTGGAAAAGTTCCTATACTATACAGTATCAGTTTCACCTCATGTGATAAAGATGAACTGACTGGTGTTATGTGGGAACAGTGTTGTAATATGTTTGCTGACTCAGTTTTATACGCTGGGAGAATTATTTTTATATAACTCGTAAGGCACCTGTGAGGAAACATTCCTTTTGAACTATCACACATTCCCTTCATCTGTCACAACAAAATGGCCCCACCCTGAGTTGAAAAGAATGCTTCATTAACACACCAAATGCAAAGGTTTTTTTTGCTCCCATAGGGAACCTGGTGAAAAAGGGCCCTGTAATACTAATTTATGTTTTCACAAGTTATTTTTTCTTCCCCCCCTCAAACTCAGGCATCTGAGTTGAAAAGAATTGTGATGATGGTATCTGGGTTTACCATATGCTCCCATGCACTGCAGGGAGTGTTGGCCAAATACACTTCTCTGGAAAGCCAAGCTGTGAAAACAAACCTTTACAGATTAGCTGTGTAGCTGCTGGCCAGGTCATCTGCTGCTGTAATGTATTTTCTGCTCTGCTCCATGTATAAAACATATCCAAGAAAAGCTACTGTGAATTTCCATTTGCAGAAAACAGAACCAAATGTTTAGTAAATGCGTGTCTATTTGTGCTTTAATTATGTTCCACTTTATTTCACTTTATTTCACTTTATTTCATTTTTTAAATTTGTAACCATGAATAGGTCTACCAGAACCTACTCTACCGATTTATAATTATATGTTATATAATAGGGGCACATTTATTAAACTGTGAATTGTGATAATGTTTGCAGGAAAAATAGCAAAAGATTAAATAAAAAAAAAAAATAGCCTAAATTAAAAATGTTACAAATCAATGTATCTCGAAACACATTTTGCTATTTGGTTTTTAATCAATCATGTTGAGATAAACACTTATGTTTTATTATATGCTTTATACAGAGGTTTACTTATGTACTGTGAAATGTCCTAAATTGAAAACCAGTTTGCAAAATTTAAGTCAAAATAACCCAGATCTCAAAAAATTAATTGGGGATTTATTTTCCAGAGTTGTTATTCAGTATCGAAATTATTGACACTGAAAAATAAACAATTTTAGTCTTCAGTTTTCCAAAATGTACTGTTTAGCAGATACACCCTTAAATGCATCTATTGCCAGTGAATTTGTAGACATTGCATTAAGAAATGATAACAATGCATTCATTCAGAGCTTTGGGACGGTGACCTACATTTTAAAGTTTCTTCGCAACCTAATCCCATGATGGTTTACATTAAATTTCTGTAAATCTCTGAATGCATTATGTACTGCAGCTCACATTCAATACAATTTAAATGGGACAAACCAGACAATAGAACCCATATCTTGCTGGCTATATGTCCTGACCAATTTCATTATTCTCTCCATCGCCAATTAAGCACATTAACATGGTATCAGCATTGCAAGTGCAATCAACGACAATGTCACATGATGGACTCGGACACAGATGCACTGTTAGAATAGATATAATTGAAAGATTCACTAGGTACTCATATAGCACAATGCAGTTTATTTCCAGATTCATTAGAACACTCACAGAAAGTTCTCTGCTATCTGCAGCAGCTGTCTGTGAGCAAGCTATATGCTCTGCAGTAAGCAAACATATATCCATAGAAAAATGCAATCAAATAAATTGCCTATACTGAGTTACCTGGAGACTGACTGAGTTGGCCCCTTTGCATCAGACATTTAATCAGACACATTTTAAATAACATAAATAAAATGGATACAGTATAGGCAATATTTTATTCAAATTGTAAAAAAGTTGTATATATTATATACACAAACAGAAACAAATAATAGCATAAAATGGGAGCCTTTTTTGTGGCTTAAGGTATTTTCTCAACATGAGGGATTTTGAGAATTTATTTGTACAAACAGATTTTTTTTATAACTTTTTCTTCATTTTCATATATATACATTTCTGTTTTCTGTTTGTATATCAAATTTTGTAACATGCTTTTTCTAAATGCTGCATTCTCTATATTCGGAATATGCAGTATTGAGTGCTGACGTGATGCAGAGGGAATCTGTGTATGTATGCTCTGCAGGTCTTACCTGGTCTGCACTGTCATGCTTTTCTTTCAAGTTAGCAACTTATTTATGATTCTTTGGGGTGCATTTACTACACTAAACAGTAGTCTCTAATCATACGACAAGAGAATTGCAAGGGAATTATTAAATGAGTGTTACAACAAAATACATGAAAAAAAAAACCTTATTTCAGCACGTTTTGACAATTTTTTGTGGACTCATCACAATTCATGTTTGGTGACTTAACCTCCATGTTTAAAACTGCATCGGCAAAATGGCAACACTTCTGTTTGTGCTTATTAGCATTCCAGGTCATTACCCCAAATCCCAAGCTAAAAGGAAATGTCTGCAAAGCATTCTAGCTGAATCCACGGGAGAAGATCTTTATTTCATTTGCTCAAAGCATCTGTGCCTTTTTCAGATTAGATTTATAGTACAAACCTAGGTAATAAGGGATCATAAGAGAAAGTAGACCTGTCAGCAAAGTAGTATTTACATTATTCAGCAGACAAATAACTGTCTATATATTATGCTCACTTTTTTAATCAGTAAAGTAGTTTCCAGTGTTTTAATACCACAATTGTACTCAGAATATATTTCCCAGCATCCTCCTGATCACCTCTTCCTGCTTAGCTATTTCCTTTCATTTCCCCATATTTTCCATTTTTATTCTTGTCAAAAATGAGGAGACAATTTGAATGCCAGTATTTGTAAAGTTAAAATAAAGTATTAAGTTTGAATCAAAACACTCTAAAATGACTGATTAATGGTTTATGATATTAAATAATCCCAGATTCTTTGTCAAAGCATGTTTATACTAAATATATCCATTCCTCTCCAAAGGAACCATTGAGATCCCTGCTAAAGTGTGACAATTTGCCCTCCTACAAAAAAGCATAGTTGTACCTGACTTCTAAAATAGGTTTTGATGATAGTTGCTAGTGATATAGAAATTTATAATGGATAAATCATCCCAGAGATAACCAGAGACTCCTAATCAGACTCACTTCATTTGTAGTTCAAAATCATCTCAATCTTTAATATATAAATTGGCTTGAAAGTCTTATCTACAAGGTTAAAGCAAACGTAACATTTCATGAGAAAGAAGAAGTAGAACCTTTATGTACCTTTTTATCTATTACAATAGTGGCCATTTTCATGAGATTCATTCATTTTATAATTTATTTTGACATATATCTGCACAGATTCTACTGAAGATTAGCTCTAACTTTTTTCTTCTTTTCGTACAAATTTTTTTTATTTTTTTTTTCATCTTATTTGGTCTTGATGTGACAAAACTGAGAAAATAATCCAAATAAAAATTCAAATATAATTTAGCTGTTCTTTGATTACTGTTTTGTAATGTAGATTATCTGCAATTTTAATTTTGTCAGGGATGAATAGGTAAGATAATGTTGTGCCTTTATGTTCAGTAGGAATCTTCCACAGCTACATGGCAGTTCTTAAAATGACTTCTAGCATAATTCTACATATATATATAGTCATTTTAAGAACTGTCAATACTCTGTTTGAAAAATTCTACACAGTGAGTGCTCCCATTCTTCTATCTACTATTTATCCTGCGCTGAGCAGTACCGTGGTTATTACTTATTATTTTTTTCTACGTTTCGGCAGAGTGCAAGACTTTATTTATATTATATATATAGATCCAGCACACTCACCTATCTACTAAACAGCAACTTCAATGTTGAAAAGATTTTATTTGTTTTTTTAAAAACACCTAATCTAGGCAAAAATAATGGGGGTTTAGTTATATTATATGATCATACATTGCATAAGCCTGCCACAACGTCAATGTACCCCATCTTTGGCAGGTCCTACACTAACAACCTAATGTCTGCCCTGAAATTAACCCACTTACTTGGGGGAAAAAATTCTATCTGGGGCTCTCTGCAGTACAAGGCTAAATAGGGCCCTGGGATGAGGCACCTGTGACAGGGAGGGTTGCAAAACCAAGGAGTTGTCTAGACTCTCAAATTTATATATATATATATATATGAAACAAGGGGGGTTGGCTGCACTCACCTGAACATGCATAAATGGGGGTGCTGCTGGGGGCCAAATTATACAATACAGAAGATCCAGCGCACTCACCTATCCACTAAACAGCAACTTCAATGTTGAAAGATTTTATTTTTATATAATGTAAATAAAGTCTTGCACTCTGCCGAAACTTAGAAAAATAATAAGTAATAACCACGGTGCTGCTCAGCACATATATATATACATATATATTATATATATATATATATATATATATATATATATATATATATATATATATATATATATATATATATATATATATATATATATATATACTATATATATATATATATATATATATATACATAATTCTACATATATATATATATATATATATATAGCAAAATCCAAATAGGTTATGGTGGGGAAAAATTGTGATTGAAAACCCCTTCCACCTGAAGTAAGTTTTTTCACATGAAGAAAAATGTGATTCTTTGTTAAACTAATTTGCATATGCCCACCCAGAATCCTTTGCGGTTGTAACATCACTGCTGATTTGGGATTTCTGTGGGAAAAGCAAGTCTTATGGCTTGACTGGTGTGCAGATTTTTGTTTAGCATTGTATTAACTATATATATATATATATATATATATATATATATATATAGGATATACCTAGGTGTATCTGTCACAATTGGGTTATTAAAAAATTCATTTTATGTCTCTTTTACTCCAACACATATTCACATCTCTTCTTATACCTCGTTCTAATCTCTTTTCTCTGTTTTCCCTCTCTATTCTTCTCTTTTTCCCAAACCTTCAAAAATGAAAGGTGACAACAACTTCCTTTAAACAGAGTTGACACAGCTTCGGTTTATCTATTTGCATACATATTTTAGAAAAACACAAAACAAAAAAAATAAAAAAAAACAGGATTGTAATTCTGTACTACTCCTGCAGAGATAAAATATATGTTGCAAGTTTCTGCAAAAACATTATGCCTTATTTGCTGGAGGTCCCACGATGGTAGTTTTTTTTTTATATTTTACCTAGCCATACTCTTGTCTTTTACCTTGTTTAATGCACCACTCGTAACTGAACTGTATTCTACACAAATGCAAAAAAGATTCTGAATGTTATAGCTAAAAAAATAGACTTTCCATGACCAGTGACTTCTGATGTTTACAGAGTATTTTGAGATTTCAACTGGCTGCTGAGCTGTTCACTTGTATCCATGATCTAGCTCAAAGATATCTTGACATTTTTAAATCAAATATTATGCTAATGTGTCTGCCTTGGGTAACATATCCAACAATGTTCATCACTGTGGGGACTAATTATTTTCAAATAATCGTATGCATTTTCTCACCCACAGAGATGTCTAATGTTTATCAGTGAAGTTCCAAAAGAGGTTAAACAAATGTAGTGCTAAGGATCAATACATAATAAGGGAAGGTTAATATGCAATGGAGTTTCTGTCTTTAATAATTCAGAATATTATTACTTGTTTAAAGAACTAGATTTCATTTAAGTATTCTTAACTTTAAAAAAAGATAAATAGAATAACTCTTTTATCACTGTTAATAATTACAGGAGAAGGACAAAACTAATAAGCTTTTTATTGGCATAAGGATTTATGGGATTACAAAATTCAAGAACAAAGGTGTATTTATCATTTCCAAAAGAAGAAGGCGCACCTGGTATCTGTCTTGTCTGATGCTGTTCTAGGCAACCGGTTATCTATTTTAGAATAACTCTGTTAGCCTGGACTAAGCTTCAGTTCAAATAAAGATATAAAGTAGGCTTTGTTACACATCTTGCGTTTATCAGAAAGTTTAAATGGCACATAAGAAGACAACTGAAAAAACTAAAACACAACAAAAATATAAATCCAAATTATATATTTACTACTAATATTTTTATTTTATTTTATGTATTGACTTGTTTCATTTTAGTACTACTAATGCGTATGTGCCTTAAGTTGTAATATTTCCTGTATTGCTAAAGTCATTTATAGGCAGAAAGGTTGAAGACTGACCTGAGTATCGACACCATTGTACCATTGTATATATATTTCCATTTATACCCTCCAAACACAGAACTGTGGAAGAACGATGCAACCAGATCATAATAAACCATATGGGTTTTTACAGCATAATGCCTGTCATATGTGTTGTACATGGGCTCTCAAATAACACACATACTCTCTGGTCCTGAGCATTATTGAGGACCATTCCACTACAAATACAAAGATGCCCCATGTCTGTACATGCATAAAAAGACTAAAGACTTGCTTACACTAGTGTTTTGTATTGCAGCGTTGCCCTTCTTAACAAACTTGTATTAATGGTTTTACTGTAAATAATCTTCACACACCTTGTTGTTTTTAGCTTGCATTATATTGGAATGCAAAATGGGCTACATTACAATTATACCAGCTAACAATTACCTCCACTTCAGCAAAAACAAACTCTCAGCCCCAGGCTTTTTGCATAGGGACTGTAAATGATTTCACAGAGTCCTGTACAGGATTAAGGGTGATCATAAAGTGAGAGGACATGGGGCACAGGGTGAATGTGCAGACTGCATTCTTTTATGAAATACAGATCCTTGCTTTTAGCTGGGAAACAGTATTTACTGTATGTTGACAATATATATCAGATTCTGACAAAAGTCTTTGTTGCAAAGAGTAAAAAAAGGGAGGAATCCGCACTCTCATCACCTGTAGGCCTCGGTACACTGTACCTAGGGCTGGCAAACCCCTAATCCATATAGTAACAGCAAAGTAGTCCAGGCACTCAAGGTCTTCAAATATCAGTATGTATATGTGTCAAGGTCTTCATATATCAGCATATATGTCTGCTGATATATGAAGACCTTGAGTGCCTGGACTACTTTGCTGTTACTATTTGTTGCAAAGAGTAGCATTTTTGTGTCTATGTTATTTTCCAAAATCTGTATAAATTATTTTCAAGATAAAGGATGCAGAGCAATCTATAACTATTTATATCCCCAATATGTCAGTGAAGAATGAACAAATACAGGCATTTTGCCCACTGATGCCTTTGCCGAAAATTTCTGCTTGTCACTCTGTATATATATTTGTCTATACAAAATTAGAGTGACCTGAATGTGCATATTTTTTCATAGCATATGTGCTTTAAATGATTAGATCATTATGGAAGGGATACATGTCATGTGCTGTAATAAATTATTATCAAAGAATTAGAGAAAATTAAGAAGAGAGCAAAATGAGCTCAGTATTAAACATTTTGCGTTGTTCCAAAAATGTTATCTAAATAAGTTATTTGACATCTAATCTGTCTGCTGTATAGACTTAATGATGTCACTCCACAATAAAAAAAAAACTTGCTTCACGATATTTAGAGAATTGCCTTTTACTATTGTCTAAATCTCAGTACAGAACTGATATGTTTTGGCTACACAAGTATGTAGGTCAAAGGGTAGTCTTGCAATGATAGATACTTCTGTATATCTTCTGTGTCACTGACTCATTTGTGATTCACTGAGAAGAACATGTAGGCTATGTGTGAATGAACCATTTAACATTTCCTTATTCTGAAGTATCGGAGGAATTTAGACTGAATTAACAGATAAGACATGTTGAGTATATATTGTGGTATAAATATCAGTGGGGGGGGGGCAAATTTGGTGTGTTTTGTCATCACCAATGACAAGCTCATCCCATCTCAAATTGAGCATGTTGGTTTAATGCTCTTCTAGGGCAGACCATGCGCAGAGCTCTGCTGAAGAGCTCTAGCATGAGGAAAAGGCCTTGCATTTGTTCTGCACACCGCAAGCAATTTTAATAACATGCTTGTGCTGTGTTTGCTATAAACGTTGCTCTGGTGCCAACATAAATGGGATACCAGGAGACACAAATGCCAAGAAAGAGTATTGTGCATGTGTTTGGAACCTACTTGTGGAATTGCATGTGTATAGAATGAGCTGATTGTGGTGTGGTATTGTGTAAATAGGTTGGTTTCAGTTGTGTTGTGTTTGTGGTGTAAAGTGTGTCTAGTAGTTGTAGAGAGTGTGCATATAGGGGGCATAGTGTGTATAGGGGATGTAGTGTGTGTGGCGATTATAGAGAGTGTGTGTATAGGGATTGTAGTATGTATTTGCTTGCAAGGAATCTAGTGTGTGCATAGGGGATCCAAAGTGTGTATGTCAGGAATGTAGTGTGTGTAGGTGGCGCAGTGTGTATGTGTAGGTAATCTAGTGTGTTTGAGGAATACAGTGTATGTATAGGAGATCTAATGAGTGTGTGTTTCTGTTTGTAGGATTCAGAGTGTATATAGGGAGCTAGTGTTTGTATGTGTGTAGGTGATCCAGAACTGGGTAAGGGATCTAGTGTGTGTCTGGAATGTAATGTGTTTAAGGGTGCAGTATGTGTGTGAGGGGTCCTGTAGTATATATACATATATGTTTGGAAGTATTGTGTGTGTGTGTGTGGTGCAGTGTGTTGGAGGGTTTTATGTGTATGTGTGAGGGGTGCAGTTTGTGTAAAGGGTGTAATGGATGTGTGTGAGGGGTGCACTGTGTATGTGTGAGGGGTGCAGTGTGTGTGAGAGGTGTGAGTGTGTGTGAGGGGCACAGTGTGTGTATGAGGAATGCACTGTATGTGTGAAGGATGCTCTGTGTGAGTGTGGGGGTGCTGTGTGTGTGTGTGAGGGGTGCAGTGTGTGTGCAAGGGTGCTGTGTGTGTGAGTGGTGCAGTGTTTGAGAGAGGATTCTGTGTGTGAGAGTAAGGGGTGCAGTGTGTGAGTGAAGGGTGCATTGTGTGTGTGTGTGAGGCTGCTGTGTGTGTGAGTGAGGGGTGCAGTGTGTGTGAGTGAGGGGTGCAGTGTGGGTGTGAGGATGCAGTGTGTGTGTTTGAGGGTGCTGTGTGTGGGTGTTTTCTGTGTGAGGATGCTGTGTGTGAGTGCTGTATGAGAGGGTGCTGTGTTTGTGATATGTTTGGAGGGACTGTGTGCAGGGGGAGGCAGATATATGTATTATTATTTTTTAAATTAAAAAAGAAACAAACATTTTACCCCCCCTCCCTTCTTACCTTTTGCCTGGAAGGGGGGACTTAGCGGTAATCCCTGGTGGTCCTTGTGATGAGTGAACTCTAGCCTGCGGGCAATGCTCCAACCTTGCAAGAGGAACCTGGAGGAGCTGCCAGAAAGTCCTCTCCAGCCAGTGGCCGCCTTTCACTGCCTGAGGGCATCGGATAGCATGGACCAGCCGGGGCGATCCTGTGCCTTCCACTGCCCGGCATTTGCCAGTCCAGGCAAATTTATTTGTGATCCATCAATGAAGTGGCTGCACAACCTGTTGTATTTGTTCTGATTAATATTGTTATTATAACTATTATTTCACCACTTTTTAAAAATGCTTATAAAAACAAAACTATTTAGTAACTCACAAAACCTGGGGGAATGGCAAAAACTAGCAGTTCACTATTTCCTTTGCAACACGGTAGTGTCAGGGTACCTGTTGGTGCTGACTCCAGGGAAGACATCCTCTCTGTTTAGGGGCTCCTTGCCCCTAGCATTTCGGCAAATTCCGGCCGTTTTCGCGCCGGCCGCGCTAGCTCCTCCCCCTTTTATGACGCGACGGCTAGCGTCGACGTCATGACGTCAGCATTACGTGAAGTGCCGGGAACCGCTATTCCGGACCTTTTGGGGGCGTGGTCTCAATTAAGGTGACAGGGTATTTAAAGGAAACCTTTACTACTGCTCATTGCCCTGTCGTGGTTCTAGCTTGCTAGTCACTCAGCGCGTTCTCTCTCTTAGTGTTTTCGGTTTTGACCTTGCTTGTCTTTTGTCCTGTTGTCCTCCTCTCCTTTGACTCGGCTTGTATCTCGCTTACCTGTCCTCCGGCTCCCTCGACCTCGGCTTACCTTTTGACTATTCTTGTTTTGTCCATACGTTAGTCCGGCCATTCTAAGGTCCGGTATACGTACCTCCTTCTATCCGCACTCTGCGTATTGGATCCCTGTCAGTATCCTGACATTACGACAGGGCCAAATGGATCCTGCAGGTGCTAGTCCTCCTGACCCCAGATTTGAGGCCATGGACCATAGAATGGACCAAATGGCTTTAGCATTACAAACTTTGCTAACACGTTCCAGCACCCAGTCAGAAGAAGTACGTTCCACTGCTAGCCTCCCACTAAGTACTGGTTTGGAAGTAGCCACTGTAGGCGCATCTTCCCATGTCACTTCACCGTTACGTTATGGGGGTTCGCCCGATGCTTGTCGTGGTTTTTTAAACCAGATAAGCATACATTTTGAACTTCAACCCCGGGCTTACCCTACTGACAGGGCTAAAGTAGGCTTCATTATAACTCTGCTAATAGATAAAGCACTTAGATGGGCCAATCCCCTTTGGGAGAATGACAATCCTCTAGTCTACAACTACACTGCTTTTGTCACGGCATTTAGAAGGACTTTTGACCCCCCAGGAAGGAAGATTAATGCGGCCAGATCCCTGTTACGCCTTAAACAACAGAATAGGACCCTTGTAGAATATGCATTAGAGTTTAGATCTTTGGCAGCAGAAGTGAAATGGAACGAACAAGCTTTTATGGATGTATTCTTGAATGGGTTATCTGATGAAATTCTAGATGAGATTGCCACAAGAGAACTTCCGGAAAATTTAGAGGATTTAGTATCTTTCATTTCCAGAATAGATGAACGCATGAGACAGAGTCAGAACACTCGGGAAAGAGTTACTAGACTTCCTGTAAGACTTGCTCCCTCATTTCAGAACCCTGACTCCTATAATCCTACTCCACCAGAACCTATGCAAATAGGTAATACTCGCTTATCTGAGGCTGAGAGACAGTACAGAAGAAGGGAGGGTCTCTGTTTATACTGCGGGCGGAGAGGTCACCTACGTCTTAGTTGCCCTAATCGCCCGGGAAACGCTTGCACCTAAGTTCCCTTAGAGGACGGTCCTTGGGTGTTTCGTTACTGTCCTCTATACATAATAAAAAAGACCATAGGCTTCTGATTCCTGTTTCTCTAGCTTGGGAAAATGGGTTTATTTCTACGATGGCATTGTTAGATTCTGGAGCAGCAGAAAGCTTTATAGACCAAACCTTCGCTAATAAGCATTGTATCCCATTCCAACTGAGAGATACACCCTTGGCCGTTGAGGCCATAGATGGTAGACCTTTATCGGAACCAGTAATATTCCATGAGACCAAACCCGTTAAGCTTACTGTTGGTATCTTCCACGAGGAGTTGATTTCCCTTCTGTTAATTTCCTCCCCGGCAGTCCCAGTGGTGCTAGGATATTCTTGGCTCAAGAGACATAACCCTCAGATTGACTGGGAGGGTGGAGAAATCGTTTCTTGGGGTATTGGTTGTAGGAAAGAATGTCTGCAGAGAGTTACTTCTGTTTGTCCCGTAAACTCTTATACTAACTCTTCCCAATCCACAGACGTTCAGATACCATTACAATATCTAGATCTCAAATCTGTATTTGACAAGGGTAAGACGGATACTTTACCTCCCCACCGGTCTTATGACTGTTCTATTAAACTTTTCCCTGGTACTATGCCTCCTAGGGGTATGGTATACCCTTTATCCACCAAGGAAAATTTAGTTTTAGAGGAATACATCAAGGAGAATTTAGACAAAGGATTTATTAGAAAGTCTTCTTCTCCGGCGGGGGCGGGTTTCTTTTTTGTAGAAAAGAAAGACGGTACCTTACGTCCTTGTATAGACTATCGGGGATTGAACAAAATTACTATCAGGAATGCTTACCCTATTCCTTTGATTACTGAACTCTTTGACAGACTAAAGGGTTCGAGTATTTTTACCAAACTTGACTTGAGAGGAGCATATAACTTGGTGCGAATTAAACAAGGAGATGAATGGATGACAGCATTTAATACCCGTTACGGGCATTATGAGTATACCGTAATGCCGTTTGGGCTTTGTAAGACTTCCAAGACTTGATCAATGAAGTTCTTAGAGAATTCCAACATGAATGTGTGATTGTATATTTGGATGATATACTAATACATTCTAGAGACATTAACTCACATCATAGACAAGTCAGAAAGGTATTACAGAAACTTTTACAACATGGATTGTATTGTAAATTGGAAAAATGTAGCTTTGACCAGTCTCAGGTAACTTTCTTAGGTTACGTAATTTCCAAAGACGGGTTTATGATGGACCCGACCAAACTAAAATCGATTTTAGATTGGCCTTTACCTAAGGAACTCAAAGCCATACAGAGATTTCTTGGATTTTCTAATTATTACAGACGTTTTATTAAAGGGTACTCCTCTGTTATCGCTCCTATCACTAATATGACCAAACAAGGAGCTGATACCAAAACCTGGTCTACTGAGGCTTTATCTGCTTTCGAAACGCTCAAACAGTCTTTTGCCTCAGCACCTGTATTAGTTCATCCTGATACCTCTCTACCCTTTTTACTTGAAGTTGATGCGTCTGAAACAGGGATAGGCACAGTGTTGTCCCAAAGACAAAGTTTAGATAAGCCGCTGCACCCTTGCGTTTTTTTTTCCAAGAAACTATCACACACTGAAAGGAGATATGACATTGGTGATAGAGAACTCTTAGCTATCATTCTGGCATTAAAGGAATGGAGACATCTGTTAGAGGGCACTGTTCTCCCAGTTACTATCTTGACTGATCACAAAAATTTATCTTATATGGGGGAGGCCAAAAGATTATCTGCCAGGCAAGCACGTTGGTCTATGTTCCTTACACACTTTAATTATATACTTACTTACAGGCCTGGTTCTAAGAACACTAAGGCAGACACATTGTCTCGTCAGCACGAACCTATCGCCTCTACAGAAGACACTTTGTTCCCTATTATTCCTGAAGTCAATATTATCGCCAACACCAATGTCAAAATACACTCTCCATTGCTCTTAGATATAATGAACGAACAATCTCTTGCTCCCGAGCGTACTCCTGTGGGCCGCTTGTTCGTGTCTCCCAAATTCCAAGTGGACATTATTCGCTGTTTTCACGATAGCAAGTTCGCTGGTCACCCCGGCATACACAAAACTTACTGCCTGATCTCCAAAGACTTCTGGTGGCCTAGTTTACGTAGGGATGTGGAAGACTTTGTCAAGGCTTGCGATGTTTGTGTCAGGAATAAACTACCACGGGATCTCCCTTGTGGTTTATTGCAGCCCTTAGTCGTTCCCAACAAACCTTGGGCTTGTTTGGCTATGGATTTTATTGTTGATCTGCCGGTTTCCAGTAGGCACACGGTTATCCTCACGGTCCTTGACAGGTTTACTAAAATGGCTCATTTCATTCCCTTGCCTAAACTTCCGTCCTCTCCTGAACTGGCCGTGATATTTGCTAGAGAAATTTTCCGTTTGCATGGTATTCCCAATGAGATTGTGTCGGACAGGGGTTCCCAGTTTATTTCCCGTTTTTGGAGATCCTTCTGTTCCCAGTTGGGCATCAAACTGAATTTTTCTTCGGCCTATCATCCTCAATCTAACGGAGCAGCCGAACGCACTAACCAAAAAATTGAGCAATATCTACGTTGTTTTGTTTCTGAACACCAGGACGACTGGGTCGGTCTGATTCCTTGGGCGGAGTTTGCTCACAACAACCTTGTTTGTGGTTCCACTCGTAATAGCCCCTTTTTCTTGAACTATGGCTTTAACCCTACTGTTCTTCCGTCGGTGTCTCCTTCCCAGGGGGTACCGTCGGTTGATATTCATATAGCCAACCTGAGAAAGTTGTGGGATCAGACTCGACAAATTCTTACACGTAGTTCCGCGGTGTTTAAGTTGCATGCTGATAGACGTAGACGGCCTGCTCCTATTTTTTCTCCGGGTGATAGGGTCTGGTTGAGTACCAGACACATTCGCCTGAAAGTCCCCTCTTTGAAGTTTGCTCCTCGTTACATAGGCCCGTACAGGGTGCTGAGGAGGATCAACCCGGTTTCTTATTTGCTGGACCTGCCCCCTACTCTACGCATCCCTAACTCTTTTCATGTGTCTTTATTGAAACCTCTTGTTTGTAACAAATTTTCCTCCCGCTCTGCTCCTCCACCCTCGGTCCGTGTGGATGGTCAGGAAGAATATATCATTAGGTCCATCCTTGATTCTCGTATTTCTAGGGGGAAGTTGCAATACCTCATAGACTGGAAAGGTTATGGTCCAGAAGAGAGGTCTTGGGTTCCTTGTGTAGACGTGCATGCTCCTCGCCTTCTTCGGGCCTTCCACGTTCGTTTTCCTTCTAAGCCCGGTCCCATCCGCCCGGTGGGCGTTTCTAGAAGGGGGGGTACTGTCAGGGTACCTGTTGGTGCTGACTCCAGGGAAGACATCCTCTCTGTTTAGGGGCTCCTTGCCCCTAGCATTTCGGCAAATTCCGGCCGTTTTCGCGCCGGCCGCGCTAGCTCCTCCCCCTTTTATGACGCGACGGCTAGCGTCGACGTCATGACGTCAGCATTATGTGAAGTGCCGGGAACCGCTATTCCGGACCTTTTGGGGGCGTGGTCTCGATTAAGGTGACAGGGTATTTAAAGGAAACCTTTACTACTGCTCATTGCCCTGTCGTGGTTCTAGCTTGCTAGTCACTCAGCGCGTTCTCTCTCTTAGTGTTTTCGGTTTTGACCTTGCTTGTCTTTTGTCCTGTTGTCCTCTCCTCTCCTTTGACTCGGCTTGTATCTCGCTTACCTGTCCTCCGGCTCCCTCGACCTCGGCTTACCTTTTGACTATTCTTGTTTTGTCCATACGTTAGTCCGGCCATTCTAAGGTCCGGTATACGTACCTCCTTCTGTCCGCACTCTGCGTATTGGATCCCTGTCAGTATCCTGACAGGTAGTAGGTCCTACTGTCTAGATCATTGCTGTGTGAAGTTATGCTGTGACCTAGATCATTGTTATGTAGCACACTTGTGTGCCTCCAGCCACCTCAAGGTGTGCCTTAAGCATTTTGACCTTAGGGCGAGCATTAAAATAGGGATTCCCATATGGAAATTGAAACTAATTATTCTAGAAATATACATATATCTAATATGCTACGAGAAATGTGATGTTCATAAGATGTTGATGAAGGTATAAAGAAAAGAAAAGGACATTTTTCATTGAAGCTTCTTTGAAAGCAGAAAACTACTTCGTTGAAATGGTTTGGAATCAATCAGCGTCCTAACTGCCCTGAAAGGGAACTCACCTTACCACTTCGAGAATATTCCTCTCACCTTTTATGCTGACCTCTCTGAAGGTACCTTGACTTGACAGAGGTCTCTCAGACCATTCATCACACTCCTGCAGCATTGTCTTTCAAGGGGACACTCCGCACTCCTTTTACAACCTCCAGGAGGCAATCCAGCTGTTGCAAACTTCGGTACTGCCTCCGGGCTGCAGCGCCGAAGCGCCCTCGCTCTTGGGACTATGCAAGGATATCCCCTTTTGTCCCATGACTGCACACTCCTGATCCATATGCAGCAGTCACAACTTAAACCCCGGTTGGGGACCATGAGCATTTTGTTACTGGGGACTCCCTGGCAGGGCCAGACTGGGGATACAAAGCAGCCCTGGAAAAAAAATTTGTGCCAGACCCATAAGTCACTATGCCATATATTGTAGTGCATAATATGTAAGGTTATGTCTTGCCATGACAGATGATTGAGTAATATATATATATATATGCTTATATATATCTTTTTCTAATATAAAATATTGGTCCTTTAATTATACAGTAAGCATACTCACATGCAGACACAGGCAATTTCACTGACATCTCAATGACACACACAAGCTCATTGATACACAGCCTCATAGACAAACAATCTCACTGATATACATCAGCTCATAAAAACACAAGCTCACTCACTAGCAGGCACACGCATGCAAGCAAGCTCACTCACTAGCAGACGCACACACACAGCTTAATGTAGTGGTACTGGTGTCTATAGCATGTCCCTACGGGCTTTTCAACATAAACACTGACTTTTAAGAGAAAAGGCAGTGTTTACATTTCTTCAAAGTGACACTGCTAGTGACAGTCACTCAGACGGTCACTAGAGGTGCTTCCTGTGACAGTGCACCTACATTCAGGGCCTCCACACTTTGTAGGTGCTGAACGATCCCCATAGAGATACATTGATTCAATGGATTGGCAAAGGATTGGATTGGCTTGATGATCTCAGCTATAGAGGCAGGGCCAGTCGAGGGGAGACCAGCACGCTGCATGGGGAAAAAAAAGGTGAGCAAAAACACTATTTTTAAACACACATATACACCATGACAGACACAGAAACACACATATACCATGACAGATACACACCCCATGACAGACACACACACACCATGACAGACCATGACACAGACAAACCATGACACAGACAGACCCACACACCAGGACACAGACAGGCACACACCCCATGATGGACAGACACACACCCCATGACAGACAGACACACACCCCATGACAGACAGACAGACAGACACACACCCCATGACAGACAGACAGACACACACACACACCCCATGATGGACAGACAAAAAAAGGTGAGCAAAAACACTATTTTTAAACACACATATACACCATGACAGACACAGAAACACACATGACAGATACACACCCCATGACAGACACACACACACCATGACAGACCATGACACAGACAGACCATGACACAGACAGACACACACACCATGACACAGACAGGCACACACCCCATGACGGACAGACACACACCCCATGAAAGACAGACACACACCCCATGACAGACAGACAGACACACACCCCATGACGGACATACACACACACACCCCATGATGGACAGACACACACCCCATGACGGACAGACACACACCCCATGACAGACAGACACACATACACACCATGACACAGACAGACAGACAGACAGAAACACACACACAATGACAGACAGACAGACACACACACACCATACAGACAGACACCATGACGCAGACAGACAGACACACACACACCATACAGACACACACACACACACCATACAGACAGACACACCATACTGACACACCATAGAGACAGACACACACACACACCATACAGACAGACACACACACACACCAAACAGACAAACACACACACCATACAGACAGACACCATGACACAGACAGACAGACAGACACACCATAACAGACAGACAAACTCACACTGACACACATTACTAATACCTGCCAGGGGGAGGTCTTCTGGCGGCCGCTGGGGGAGGTCTTCTGGAGGCCGCTGGGGAAGCTGTGCTGGCTCTGCTCTCCCGCTCGCGCGCGCTGCTGAATGAGACCGGGGCAGGAATATGACGTCATATTCCGGCACCGGTCTCATTAAGCTGCGCGCTGGGGAGCAAAGACAGCGCAGCTCCCCCAGCGGCCGCCAGAAGACCTCCCCAGCGGCCGCCAGCAGACCCAGGTGTCTGCCCGGCCCCAGGTGCCGACGGCCCACCGTGAAATTTCCCGGTATCCCAGTGGGCCAGTCTGGCCCTGCTCCCTGGGCACCAATATGTTATCATTTCTTATGTTATAATTACTTTTGTTTTATACCATACACTCACTGTTAACTATATAATTGAATTCCTACTTCACCAGTTTCAAACAGTGATTTTTTTAGTCTACTATGCAGTGCTCTTGCTCATGACTACGCTTGTCTGTGGTTCGATACAAAAATGAAGAATATAAAAAAAAGCAAGAATGGATGGATTCTGTATATTATCTTTAGGTGAAAGGGCTAGAATTAGCAAGAAATTGATTCGGGGTAAGAATTTGAGAACAAAATCAAACGTAACCTGAAGTAACAGGCTTGGGCGTTATCATTTACTGGAGAGATTTTTTCGAAAGAAGCATGTGTAATTGCTCAATGTTTGTGATATTAAACTTTAAGTTGTGGTATGCTATCCTTAAAGGGATTTCAGATTGTGTGGCTCACATAAAACAGTAGAAATTGTGACAGGTCAAGAGAGGTGAGATAAGGTGAAGTAGATAAGTATGTGTCCTCAGCATACAGGTGATCATGAAATGAAGGATCAATTAGTATGTCAAGAGAGTAAATGAAGTACCAAGAAGATGCCAAAAAAGTAATTCTTAAGGTACACCACGAGATAGAGAAAATGTTTTAATGTTTATATAATATATGTATCTCCATAAATATATTTTCTATTGTAATATGGTTTTTAATCTTCAGAATACAACATCCACCTTACCCAAAATGATGATACAGGAGAGATTTGCAGATCCTGTATTATCATTATCTACTTTAACAGTACGCTACAAGGCAGATTTCTGTGAGATACGATCCCTTCAATTCATCCTAAATCCTTTACTACATTTATACATTGTTTTAAAACATATTCACTTGAAACATGAGCTATAAACAGAACCAAGCAGTCATCTTAATCATATAGAATATTGCATTATAAGCAACCCGTTGCAGCCCAGCATGGAAATATTTTCATAGAGTGCTATTTCTCTCTACCATCTCTGTGGCTGCTAGTTGCCATCTCGAGTTCTCCCATGTTGCTGAGAAGGAGAAACTCATCTATTTTTTTGTGGAGGGTTTTGCCAGTAGGGACAGGTGACTTCTGGTAAAGTGCATGTTTAATGTAAACTAGCAATTCGCACAGTAGAAAGCTTGAAAAGATATACTATCATACTAAGACCAATCACAGGGCAAAGTACGCATGTTGGTTTTTCTTACCAGATAGTTGAGATCACCAGCAACATAGGCTGCACTTTTACATAAAGTTGTAATTTGGTGGTAAACTGGTAAAAATAGGTGTAAAGTTGGAAACTAGTCAGTAATTAGTAGCCATAAGTAGCTACTGGCTGTTAATAGTTTATTAATGCTATTTAGTGACAAGGTTGGAAACAGGCTCAGAGTATTTCTATTCTCTGTAAAGTGAACAGCAATGCTGGAGTACAGAATGAGATACATAAACGACACACATCCTTTGAAAGAGACTATGACTTTTTTAAAAGCAAGATATATTCCTGTTTTCTCTTTGACTTATCCCATGGGTTCTGTAATTATTACACTACCAATATGGCCGAACATGTTTTGGCTAGAACGCTAGTAATGAGCATCATTTCAGCTAATTAAACTTGTACAACATTATTTCCATTACTGGTCAACCCAGTGGCGGATCCAGAGCCTGATCTTGGGAGGGGCACTTGTAGATTATTTAAATAAATAATCCAGACACAATAACCACTACAGCTCAGTGTAGTGGTTATGGTGCCACTAGTGCCGGGACCCCCTCCCAGAGTAAGTAGTCAAACTGTTTAAGAACAGTGTGACAACTTACCTGAGGTCTGCTGGGAAATGGGGATGTCATAGGGCATAGGAGCAGTGGTGTGTGTGAGCGGTGCAATGTGTGAGGGGTGCAGTGTGTGTGTGTGAGGGGAGAGTGTGTGATCAGTGTGTGTGTGTGAAGGTTGCAGTGTGTGAGTGAGGGCGGCAGTGTATGTCAGGGGTGCAGTGTGTGTGTTACGGGGGCAACACACACTGCACCCCTGACATGGCTTTCTCAAGTGGAGACAAAAAGTTTGATATTACTATACTTTGGACTTTGCTCATATTAGCTGGACTACAGCCATCTTTGGCGCAACCTTCATTTGTCTTGTCTAGAGACAGCAGTTCCAGGGCTAGAGTTCACTCTCGCGAGATTTGGATCATTGCCATGGTAACCGCGGCAATGCTCCGCGCTCGCAATGCTCCCTCCCTCCCCTGCCGGCTGCCAGCACGGTGCCTGCAGACTGGGGAGGGAGATCTCTGATCTCCCCTCCGGTCCATGAAGGCACATTGCAGGGCTAGCGCCTGCATGTGCTGACAGGGGAGAGGGAACCCTCAGTTTTCTTGGGGGGGGGGGCAATTGCCCCGTTGCCCCCCCCTGGATCTGCCACTGGGTCAACCTTCACATGGAATGGTTATATAGATATGACATAGACCCTGCTCAAGTGAGCTTACAATCTATGGGGATTTGAGGTAGGTAGATATCTATTGTTAGGTGTCTTGAAGTGGGACACTTGCTATTCTGAACAATCAAGAATAAAGCACAGGCTTTAATAGGGATTAAAAAGATAGCGAATGAAATTAATGTTTTCATTTAGATTCTGTCCAAAACCATTATTAAATATAATTAGGAATAGGTGGTGTTAAACATATCCCTCAAATTGAGTGAAAACAAGAAGTAGTTGAGCTATTGTGCACTGAAAACTTATAAACATAGCAACCCTAAATAGATCTGCACACTCTGTCATTAATAAAAGTTATCTGTGGAATTACAGAAGTAAGAGGAAGATAATGTAATGCTGACTACTTCATTAGACGAGGTCACTATTGATCTATATGGGCAGTTTTACAGTTTGCTTAATAATGACATACAAAGATTTTGCTCCACTAGAGGGTGATCAATTCAAACTTTTTTTTACTTACATTAAAATCAGAATTTTAACATTTTATAGCATTATTTTCTACCCCAAGGCTTATCATCACAGATGGCACTAGCAGATTCTGCAATGTTCCACTGAAAGTTACTAAACTCGTACAATAGTGAAAGCTTGCCTTTCTGAATCCCTCAAAAAACAGTTTTCAGATTTCAGCATGCAGTGTGCACCCATCTGTTTCTGATCATATTGCAATTATATGAAGAATCTGTGTAGTGTGCTTGAATAGAGGAGCATCAGTGCATCTCATATAGAAAAGATGCACTCTGTATTGTACATACAGGAAGAGCACATGCTCCTTAATAAAACGTTTATTAAAAAATATTGTCCTGCAAATATTATTATTAGTATTGCCATTTATATAGCGCCAACAGATTCTGTAGCACTTTACAATATACAAGTCAGAGGGGGAATTTAACTATAAATAGGACAATTACAAGAAAACTTACAGGAACGATAGGTTGAAGAGGACCCTGCTCAAACAAGCTTACAGTCTGTAGGATTCAGTTGAAAGTAGTATTTGTTCACTTGGCAAAAAATATTTTGTTTGGCAATCTTTCAACTTCAAATGGACTTTTGTCAATTCTGGGATATATGTAGTGTTACTGAACCCACCATATTTTCTTAATTATATATAATTCTGTCATGGCAATGACAAGACAGGTACATTTTGGTAGAACTAATTGATTTGAAAAAATATCTCTTGTTAAAGGAACACTATAACATTAGGAATAAAAATAATGAATTCCTAATGCTATAGTGTTCAACTGCCTCCACAGCCCCCCACCCAGTGATTAAAGGGTTAACAAACCCTTTTTTCACTTAACTGTGGAAGACAGCCACTAGAGGTGTGCTTTACCCTGCAATGTAACATTGCAGATTCACTAAAACTGCAATGTTTTATATTGCAGAGTTAAAGGGACAGGGATAGAGCACCCAAACCACTTAAATGAGATGAAGTGGTTTGGGTGCTTATAGTGTCCCTTTAGGTTATTTTTTATTTAGTCTATTTTGACTTAAATTTTATGATATACTGACTTAACTGTTTAATACATAAACCACCATGTTTTAAAAATAAGAGAAATGTGTACATTTTGAACAGTATGTTACTTTACAAATGCATTTAACAATAAAATTCCACAGTTCTTTGTATAAAAAAGATTCAAAATTTGCTAAAAGCATAGCGCATATCAGTAAAGAAATGGGGAATAATCAGAAAAGACCCATAATTAACTGACAATATCATGCATATAAATTGGTAGCAAACACCACTAAGCACAGATAACCCAGAGTAGAACTATTTTTGCAATATGTAAAATGAAACATTCATGCTGCTTCTACCAATGCCCTGGTAGCAGAAACAGCGGGCCAATCCCTTCAGCACAGGAAGATACTCCACCAATCAGAAGCCTTTCAATTCTGTTTTGTACCTACCAAATAAATCAAGCAGCAGCTGTTTATAGAATAAAAATGTAGTTCACGCTTCACTCACAGTTCCATAGGATGAGTAGAACTTCCCAATAACAGATAGCATCCATTCACCATACTGTAAAATGTAAGATGCTAAGAACTAATTTTACATAACTGATCTACCAGCAGCAAATCACTCAAACTGCTGCAGTTCTAAGCCTTGTTATGCAGAAAGACTAGGACAGGGATAGGCAGTCTTCGGCACTCCAGATGTTGTAGACTACATCCCCCATAATGCTCTTACACCCATAATGCTGGCAAAGCATCGTGGGAGGTGTAGTCCAAAGCACCTGCAGTGCCAAAAGTTACCCATGCCTGGACTAGGACAAGGAAACTGTGCAACATAACCTATGCATTGAGCAAAGGTTGATATTATGCTTAGAGTGACCTCTTTGATGTGCTGTTTATCGGTGAGAATCGGAAAGCTCAGGTTTATTAAGAGGCACCCAAGCTACTTGGCTTTACAACTCACTGATGCATTTTGGCAATTCACTTTATGAGGATTATTCACTAAAGTGAGAATTCAAAGTGAATTTCAAATTTGAGACCATACGAGCTGGACTGAAAGCATAACTGACCTAGAGGATTTTTCCAGTTCGGGTATATTTTTTTTTAGTTCATTCTTCCACACGATAAATATAACTATGTGTTATTTCACCTTGAAGAAGCATAACATTTTTTTAATTATTTTGGCTAATATATTAGGTTTAGCACTTTTACTTTGATTGGAAACTTTTTAAATGCAAAAAAAAACACACCAAATTTACAAGGTCTCTTTAATACAGACTAAATATCATCAGACCTGAATTGTACTTTTATTAGGGATATGGATGAGAATATCATGTTGCCATCTAGTTAAGTAAGCAATGTGACAAGGAATCTCCAAGAAAAACATCATCACCTGATTTTGTTTTATCAGTATCAATGATTACAATGCAGCAGGAGACACAACTAATTCTATGCAAGCACCATCTTTATCAGTAGATACAGATTGTTTACTGATGTAAAACACAATAATTAGTCAAGGACATGTTTTCTTATAATTATCTTACCCAGTCATAAATGACTAAAAGAAAAAAAAAGGTGGATCAGCTAGAAAAATCTTTTGATTATCTTAATCTTTTATTGATTATAAATAATATGCTTAGAAAACAAACGCATACAAGCAGAAAATATGGTTGGTTCAAAAGCTACTCCCAATTATTGCTACTGTTTCCACTTATTATTGCTGTTGTTTTTATTGATAAAGTTCTAACATTTTCTTTAGAGCTCTATAATAGAACAGATATGTTTTTATGATATATAAATATAGATGTTAGATATACAAAGTGTACAGAATTACAGTCCCAGTCTCTACTTTGAATTTTCTGCCTGGCAAGAATGAGGAGAGTTCAATGGTTACTATGAGAATAGTATCATATGATATGTTCCTAAAACATCCTAGTGTGCTGTAGTGATTTTGCTAAGAATGCCTTGGTGCCCCCTTCCATTGCAAGTAATCAAACCATTTTAGAATGTGATTTAAGTCCACCGACCTGCTCCCCACCAATATTACATCAGCAAGAGAGCCACATCCCTGCAGTGTCTGGCTTAGCTCAGACAGAGAGCTTACGTCTCTCTGGGTGATGCTGTAGTGGTGGTAGAGAGAAGAGTCCGGCAAAGCCTCAGTAAAAGGTCAAAAAGTTCTAGAACAGTTTGATTACTTACAGTGGGGGATGGGAACACCTTATCACTCTTGGCACTATAACAACATAACTGAGCATACTATAGTGACTGTGGTGATTGGAGTTTTCCATTAACCCCTTAAGGACACATGAAGTGTGGCATGTCACATTTCCCTTTTATTCCAGAAGTTTGGTCCTTAAGGGGTTAAATAACACATTTAAATGTGGAGTTGAATGTTTATGAATGGAATGATGTAAGAAAAATTACATACGGCAAGGTGAGACAAATGTGAGGAGTAAACTTTAAGACTTATTAGCTATGGTGTGCCATTAAGGAAACCATCAATTTAGAAGGAGTTATTATGCAGTATTGGCAAATGTGGACAAAGGAACTCTGAAAATAAGTCTTTGTTTGACTTTAAATTGTCCTTAGACTGACAGTTATGTACATTGGTCTACAGCATGAAATATGGGCTAATCTTTGTGTGAAATGGCATTTATTAACTGAAATATTGGATTCCAAATTGCTCTTGTCTACAGGGATTTTGAAAAGTTACTGTATAAGCAAATATTTCAGAATTCTAAAATAAAGCCTTTTAGACAGTAAAATTTTGGGATATTTTCTCCTTATCTATCTATACACATGAATTTTAATGTGATCTGTCAGATATTTTAGACAACCGTTATTTTTCCAGAAGCAGAGGTACATGCAAGGTATGGTAAATCTGGTATTAATAGTATAAAAACTTTCTAGCAGAAGTGAAGTGAAATGAGGATAGATCACTCTTATGATCTTCTACAAAATACAGTTGACATAATTATGGCTAAGTCTGTAGTGAGATGAAGTGAATCAGACTGGTAGCCCAAAGGCCATTTTCTTTCTTTTATAATGTTCATCCTTTTAAGAAATATTTTAATAGTACATTTATCCTGATCTTGGGTTTAATGTACACAATGCTCGAGTGTGAATGTGTAGATTTAAACCTACATCCAGGAGATTGGCACTGACATTGGTTCTGGTTACATAATGCCTTTATATATTAGATACAAGATTTGATCTAGAATCCTATTTTTAATCCTACTTTACCATTTTAACAGCACATATTTGACCAATTTCTAGTAAAGGACAGGCTGAAGCAGGGTCTTGACAAATCCTACATTCTAAGCTTAACATAAATTGATATGATTAAGGAATACTGAGAGTTAATTGAGAAACTTGTAATGTGTAAGAAACATTTTAATAAGACTATGGCTGAAGAACTAGCTCAGTAGAGTTGAAGAAATTGATTATGGATAATTAGCTCATGCGGTCTGCAATTAGTTATATTATTGTGGGAAGGAACGCCACGCTTGACCTATTTTATAACATTTTCTGTTTCCGGACAAATGTTGTGAAAGAATTTATGTGGATTCCCATGATATTTTACGTCTAGACATATTAGATAAATGGTTAAATGTGTAATTCTACACATTGGAAACTAACACTAGCACCTCAACAGCAGTTATAACATACCAATATGCCAATGTGGAAAGTAAAATCCAGAGTGAACCTATTCACAAGTTATTATTGCAATCCATTATCTAATTAGATAGCAGTCTGGCCCTCTCCGAGACTGGAAGAGACCATTTATTTGTCCCCTTGTGGCACTCAAGTGACCTGTTATATAAGTGGTCTATATACACATTAGCACATCACCTTAGTAACAGTACCCTGCCCCTAGTGGCATTTACACAACCTTCTGCCATTGATATTGTCACTTATTGCTGTTCTAAAATCTATCTATGATGCATCTTGTTGGTATCAACATAACATAGAGCTCTCTCTACATTGCCTCAGTTTTTGGATTAAACTTTTTTACTGGTCATACAGTGTATCTAAAATAAGGACTGTGGTGCATACTAGCAACAAGAACCCATAAATGCATACCTCCTAAGTGTTTTTTGTTTTGTTTGTTTTTTTTGCAAGTTTGCAAGTTTTTTTTGCAAGTTCCTGTACTTATTACCAATTTAAGATTCAGTTATACTGGATATTGTAAACAATAATTGTAAATGTATATCCTTTCAAAAAAGTAAAAATAAATTAAAAAAAGAATAGTTTTATAAATTTGTTAAGTAGTTGATTTTTGTTATTCTTTCTTTTTATTTATGTATTTATTTATTTTTCACTAAAAGACTCTTCACATTGGCAGATCGATATTTTGGTCTCCTCCAGACATAAATTGCAAAAATGCATTGTAACATATTGTTATGTATGGAAACTCAATCACACAAATAGTTGTAACATATTTTATTGCACAGCTAATCGTTATATACTTTCATATATTGTATTCTATGTAAACCCTGCTTGTAATTCTAAAGGGCTTACTTTTTGTATTACTTAAATTGGTATTCACTCATTGTGACTAATATGTGATGTGAACACATGATGTGATTGGTTGTTATCACCTATATAACATGTTGTATAATGCACTTAGAATTATGGCTTGAGAAAGACACATCTTTGTGTCGAAATGTTGCTTTTCTGCTTTTCTCATGTTTAAAGACATTTGAAAGCACCATGAGACACCATGAGTGCTAACAGCTGAGCACAAATATTTTTATATTACAAAGCTTCAACATTTTTGCAGTGTTGTACAATTGGCTCACAAGACATACGCATTCATTCTAATTTGGACGTTTGACTTACAGGAAAAACAAACAGTAGGGATCTTGCTCAAAAAACCTTGCAATCTATGCATCTGGTTGATGCATTGAAATTGAGCATTAATTCCACATAACTTCAACTAAAACAAGCTGTCTATGAGGTGAGTTAGAGGATATTGTCCTCTAGGGCACTTGATCTTATAAAATTAATTACCTAAAAAAATGTGCAGAGATTGCATCACCTTTGACCTTATTAATATCAGATAGGATATATAGTTGGGTAGTGTAAGTGTCCATTTTGTATTAAATTCAATGAACTATGTTAAGTAGAAGTAAGTCAGTAAATATAGAACAGGGTATTCTCACACCCATCACAATCCATTCTAACAGGATTTATCTGGGGCGTGTCTGTGTCCTGATCTGCCTCAGATAGGTGGGTGTTATACTGCCAAGGAATACCTGTCACCATTTTATTGACAGCAGCCCAAACAGCTGCTACCATTAATCTAAGGCAGCTCTCAGTTCGACCTATACAGCAAGGTTCTCCTCTTAACCCCTACACTAACTTAACACATTACACTACCCATTAACAATTCTATTATCCTAACAGGGGTTAATAACTACACATTAACTCCCGCACAGCACATTAACTCAAACGCTACACAAAAACCAAAGATTAACCTCTACAGTAACTTAATATTTACACTACCACATACCCTAACAAAATACAATAATATAAAAAATATACAAGGGTGAAGTGTGTATTAGGGTAAAATAATGTCATCATGTGGTTCTTTAGATAATCATAAACCACTCGACCTTAGATCTTGTGGTTTATTACGTCGTCTCCAGAACCCTTTCCATAATATGAAATGTATGTGAGTGCATGCAAAACGTTGTCTAGAATACTTTCTGATAAAAATAACTTTTATAACCTAGATTGGGGTTTATGCTTCTAATATTATCAAAGGAATTAAATAAAAGTAACTTTCAAAACATGTGAAGAACATTTAAAGGATAACAGTCACAACAGCTACAAACAATGTAAGACCATCCCTTGATTGTCTAATACAAACTGTTCAATACTGCCATCTCTTGGTACAAAAGAGACCAAATATCAACAGTGTAAAATATGAAAAATTTCAATTATATTTTCATCTTTTATAAAGTAATTTACTGACAATTATTACATTCTTTGTATTACTAGTTATACACACAATTTACACAATGGTTAAAAAAATATGGGATGGAAAAATATAGGATCAGCTTTGCCTTTTATCTGTACTGACATTAAATGGGGGAGGATAAAAGCAAAGCTCTGGACACTGGCACTAAGTATACTACATATATTACTTGCACATTACTATATCACAGTTTAAAATACTATATATTGGAAATTCTTGGTATAAAATATACCAGCTATATGTGGTTCAAAGCTTTATCCTTCATATATACCCCACACATTTGTTTTTACAATTTGTTGGCATCTTTAGGAAGCTGTATTCTTAAAGTGAACCCGTAATGAAGAAATGAGCTTGCCTGATATCGCTCACATATACATTAAATACACCATATATCACAAAAAAACATAGTGTATTCAATGTAAAATATAGAGAATTTACTCACCTCTCTTCCATTCCAGAGTCCCCATCTTCAAGGCTTCATGGGTGTTACTCTTCATGTAACAACCTCCTCTGGATGATCCTCTGCTTCCCCTCTGGTCCACCTCTATTCTTCTTTGATTTGACCTGCTTGGAGACAAACTTCATAAGTGACCCTGGCACGCTGGCTTCATTGCCAGTATGCCAACGATAGAATGGAGTCAAATCACATTATAAGCACTGACTAGGGAGTTTCCATAGCAACCACAGCACACACACTGTGGTTGCAATGCCTGAGAAAGTAGAAGGACCTGCTGTGGGAAGTCGTTTCTGCTCTCCCGTGCTAGTGTCTGCAAAAGTATTGACTGAGAGCTAGGAGATAAACCTATTTTTAAATATATTTGTCTCCCCACATTTACAATTGCTAGTAAAACTGCTAGTACAATGTACAGACAGAATTTTAGACTTTTTCAAATATGGACCTGTTAGGACTACAGGCATCTTTTAATATGTGATCAGGTTTTTACTAATGCCCCTTTTGCACCTATTTTGTTTTGCCAACCACATGATCAAAAATGTAATTCCTGCAAGATGAAGAATATCATTTAAGGGGAGCTTGTTTGGAAGGCGATGTAGTCAGATGTGTTGGTGTGGTGCTCCTGCGCAAGTGCTCCAGGAGTGCTCCATTCATTTTCCACTCACAGGTGCGTAACTCATATACCAGAATCAACAGATTCTTTGTCACCTGGAGTATTGCAAACAGTTAGCGCCTCTTCCGTAGGACCCATCACTTGGTGCTATTCTATTAAAATTAACAGAAAGCTTCTCTTACAAGGGTACTTGCATGGCACTTAGAGACTCAATGAGAGTGAAAATAATGCCTAATGCATTATGCTGCTAAAGTGAAGGATGTCTGCAGGGAATTGATGGATTATTTTCACACTTATGATATGTTAAACACACACATCAACACAGTATGGTTAGCCCATAGGGCTTTCATCATGAGAGGGCTAATTATTACACATGCTTCCCATCTTAAGGAACAGAAACTCATTTAGGATCAGTTATCTAGACTCAATGCCAGGAATCAGAGATCTGCTTTAATTTTGAACACTGCAGCTGTAAGGTACGTACTGAGATGGAGATATTTAATCAGATTTATTTCATTTTGTTACTAGATTATTACTTTACTATAATTATGCTACCATTTTTACTTATGTATAGTTTACTACTGACATGTTTTGTACTTGCTGTTACATGTAGTTATTAATAATCTGGCTGTTACAATTTTGGTTGGCAAATATTTACTTGTTAATAACAAATGAATAGCCTGCTCCATTCCTTCTCCCCCACCCCCGCCCTGCTTGCCACTACCAGCTGTAAATTCCTTTTAGTAACTGTTTCATTTCTCTTCCTTAGCCCCAAATCATCATTCATCCCTGCAACAATGCCCTTTACTTTTGCTCACTTACTCCCCATTTCAGTTCCATAATGGCACGAGACAGGGGTGCCCACTCTTCCCTATATCATAGATTCTGGCCTGTGAACACCCTAGTTATCAGCCTACGCCAACATTCAGAAATATCTGGCATTCCCCGTAATGGGGAACAGTTCCTACTTAACCCCTTAAGGACTGAGCCAAATGTAAACATTGTGATCAAAACAAAACGTAAACAAAATCTGGAATTTGACTATATGTCTGTTAACTGTGATTCACCTTTTTTATATTAACTGTACCCACGCTTATTATATATTCAGAGGAAACAGGGCTTTTATTTTATTTAACATCAAATATTTAAGTATGAAACATAATTTAATTTGAATAAAATATTTAAAAATGGGAGAAAATAAGAATTATTTAAATTTTTTTAGTTCCATGTGACATTTTAACTGTGAATGTCATAATACTGTTTGCTTTTGCTGCAATAAAATACACATGTTTGTATTCAGCGATGTCCCACGTGTAAAACAGTACCCCCTTTGTACAGGGTGCATGGTGTTTTGGAATGTTACAGGGTAAAATATAGCATGTTACATTTTTCAGTTTTTTCACATTGAAATTCGCCAGATTGGTTACGTTGCCTTTGAGACCGTATGATAGCCGAGGAATGAGAGTTAGTGGTAATATTTGTTTGTGTGTGAAAAATGCAAAAAACTAATTTGAACGCCAATTTTGGCCAGAGTTTGTGACTAAGTGGCACTAAAAAAGTCTGGACATACCCCATTTGTAATACCTTGGGTTGTCTACTATTGCAAATGGCATGCCATCATGAGGGTCATTTTCATTCCTGGGCTGCCATACTGTCTCAAAGGTAATGTAACCAATCTGGCGAATTTCAATGTAAAAAAACTGAAAAGCAAGCCTTATATTTGACTCTGTAACTTTTGAAAACACCATAAAACCTGTACATGAGGGGTACTGTTATACTCAGGAGACTTCGCTGAACACAAATATTAGTGTTTTAAAACAGTAAAATGTATCACAACAATTATATCATCTGTGTAAGTGCCATTTGTGTGTGAAAAATTAAAAAAAATTCACTTTCACTGATCATCGTTGTAATACATTTTATAGTTTTGAAACACTAATATTTGTGTTCAGCGGAGTCTTCCAAATAAAACAGTAGCCCCTATGTACAGGTTTTCTGGGGTCTTGGAAAGTTACAGGGTTAAATATAGTACTAGCAAATTAAGTTCTCTGTACTTTTGGCGTCAGGTCCTACAAATTGGAATTAATAAAATAACCTATTTATGTAAAATTATTACATAAATATATACGTAGAATTTTTATATATATATATATGTGTGTGTGTATTATATATATATATATACATATATATTTGTGGTCATGGCATAAGCCGTCGTATTATTGACATAAGACAAACATAGAATGGAAAGGTCAGTTGTGGTGTGCCGGAACTGACGAGGAAGTAGGCCTGAAAAAAGAGGGCCTACCTTATAGAATGCTTATAAAAGTAGTGTGGTGGGTGGGACAATTCGCCAGACCCAACAGGTAATGAGGGAAGGGTTGATGCTCCTTAAGAAGGGGAACCAAGCCCCTCCCACAACTTCAGGCCACGCCTTCCATTTGTGGTCATGGCATAAGCCGTCGTATTATTGACATAAGACAAACATAGAATGGAAAGGTCAGTTGTGGTGTGCCGGAACTGACGAGGAAGTAGGCCTGAAAAAAGAGGGCAAAAGATATAACCATTTATTGTATCATAACTCGACACTACACATTACATATTCATGGTTTTGAAAGCCAGGCGTACTTCTTGTACAGGCTGGGGAATGTAGCGGGTATATGCTGTGGATTTCCATCGGCCTAATATTTTGATAACGTGAGCTGGTATATTCTTTTTTGAAGCTGTCGTTGCGGCTCCTATGCGGAAGGAGTGTCCGGAATAGCTGGCTGGGTTCAAACCTAGCCGGATCAACAACATCCTAACATACATCATGAATTTGCTCGTAGTGAGTACATTACCGTGCAAGGATAGGAGTGGCTGTGTGGGAGCCATATTACAGAAAGCCAGAAGAGTGTCAAAAACTTCCACCGGACACCAGATATTACTAGTGGGGTAATAGGGTATAATGACTGTCTGACCTTTGGTGCTAGTTTTGGTGTGGTGTAGGGATAGTTGATAGTGATCGTGCACCTTTATGAGATCGGATCTAGTGATGAAGGTGAGTGAGTTAACGCTAGTGGTGGTGAATTCTCTGGGTCGCAGAAAACCGTAAAATGCGAGATAGATGGCTGTTTTAATAACACGATTGGTATGACCTTCGAATGGTGAGGTGTCTAGTAGATTTGATAGTGCCTGGAATAATAGATCGTGGATGGGTAGTCTAGCAGGTGAGGGTGTAGGAGTGGAGTTTTTGATACCTTTAAGTATAGCTTTTACTTGGTAGGAGGATAGAAAGCGTTGTTTGTTAGGCCAAGAAGTGAGTATGTGGTGCTGAATACCTGTGATATACAATTTAATGGTGTTGTATGACAATGTTAGATGAAGGTGGCAAAAGGAGATGAAAGCAATAATGGTCTCCATGGAAAACTGGTCAACAATATTAAAGTCCAACAAAAATTTATTAAATACATCAAAAGCTCTACCATATGCCTTCCTAGTATTAGCAGAAAGACCGAGCTGTGAGAGTTGCCGCCCATGACATAGCAGCTCTTTTAGTCCCAGACCATTTCCTGCCACTGTGGTACCGGAGTTGGTATTAGGGCAGCTGTTGGAAGGGCTTCCCGGAACTCCTGAAACCGAGACCGTGATAAGTGATCAGCTGCAATATTGAGAAAACCAGGCACATGAAAGCAAGACAAAAGGAAACTGTGTTTAGCGGCCAGCCATGTGAGACTCCTCATGAACCTCATGATGGCCAAGGAAGAGGAACGTCCCTTATTTACAACATGGCATGTAGCCATGTTGTCTGAGAAGCAACGAACCGTATTCCCAGACCAGCCTGCTCCCCACTTAACTGCTGCCGCTACGATAGGATACAGCTCAAATAGTGCTGAAGTTTCCTAAACCTGGGGATCTCAGTAATCTCTCCTGGCCATTTACCATACATCCATTTGTTGCCCCAAATAGCGGCAAATCCAGAAGTGGCTGCGGCATCTGTCCAGAGTGATACCGAATTTTCTGACCAAACCGGGATAAAAATGCTTTTCCCGTTCCAGTTTAGCAAAAACTCCTTCCACATACGAAGGTCAGCTTTTGCATGTATGTCTAGTGAAATGCGGGATGCGTCAGTTGGAAACATTGGAAACAGGCTAAGCAACCTGGAAATGAATGCTCTCCCCTGTGGAATAATTTTCATTGCGAAATTCAATGAACCCAGCAGGGATTGCAATTCCTTCCTATTACATGAGCCTTTTCCCAAGTAAAGGTCGATGGCTGCCAGGATGCGTTCGATCTTTTCCCTGGGGAGGCTAGCCTGCATGTTCACGGAGTCAAGTACAACCCCTAAGAAATTGATTATAGTATCGGGACCTTCAGTCTTTGCCGGTGATACCGGAACTCCTAATCGTGTGAACAGTCGTGTGATTGACTGGAGGCTAGTAGGAGGTGCTGAGTTACTTTCTACGGTCAGGAAATCATCCAGGTAATGGATAACTGTGGGGCATTTACAGAGGTTAAGCAGCATCCAACACAGCGTCTCCGCAAATATATCAAAGATCCTGGGGCTGCTTTTTGAACCAAACGTGAGACGAGTGAAAAAGTAATAGGAGCCTTGCCACTTAACCCCATGTAAATGCCATAGGGATGGATGAATCGGGAGTAATTTGAAAGCGTTCACAATATCCGTTTTACATAGCCATGCCCCTACTCCGGCTGCGAGGATGGCTGTGACTGCGTTATCTATGTTAGCATATTGGAGGGAGAATTCTTCAGACGGTATTAATGAATTTAGGCTTGGAGTAGGAGATGCATGGGGGGCTGACAGGTCGAGAATTAGCCTTTGTTTTGTGAGGATTTGTTAGTGACCAGTCCTATGGGATTAGTTCTCCAAACCGTGAACGGCGGGGAGTCAAAAGGGCCTAACAAGAAACCTTGGTCCATTTCCTTCTGAATGAGTAAGTTGATAGTGTCGGGTGCTGCTAGAGCTGTTTGTAAGTTTTTACATTCCAGGATCCCTGTAGGCATGTGCACAATACCCGTGTGAAACCCCATCGTAAACCCTGTCACCAAAAAGTCAACGAGATGTTGTGATGGGTGATTACGTAAAAGTTCTTTCAGTAGGGAGACATGAAGAGACGTTTGATACTGCTTAGGGAATAGTTTATTAGGGCACATTGCCTTGGCGTGAGCCCTGAAACAGATTGAACAGACATGCAGAAGTCTGCAGGCACTGTAACCGCAAGAGCCGGTGTTGAAATTGTTACAGACCTGTGACTTGCCCAAGAACACTATATCACGGCCTAGTTTGTCTTTAAACACCCTGCCAGACCTCCCTGTGGGTACCACATTAGCAGGTGAAAAAGCAGCATTCACCTCAGGAGAATTAGGGCATAAATTAGCCGTGTGGGAATTGGATGAGCAAATGGCACAAGCTGGAGTTTTCAGGCCCGCAAAGTGCCGACAAAACAGCTCAGTATCAAGCACACCCCAATCAGCCTGAATATTGAACTGTGCTAGGGTGGCCGACGCCTTTGCGGAAAAAGCACGGTGGTAGTCGTAAAATGACGTACCACCGTACTTGTGCCCCAAATCCACCAGCTTGTGGAGGTAAAGGTCCAATTCTTCCCTCCTATCTGGATATACAGAGCATAGGACGTCCCTGTATATACCGAAGGCCAGTACAAATTCTGGAATGGAAAGCTTTTGATTCAGCCTGGGATCTCTGGACTTGAGAACTACTGACACATCCCCATATGCATATGTCTTATTCTCAAGGACATCTTGTGAGGCAATCAAAAGTGATACCAGATTGATATCCTTTCCTTCCAAGATGTCCTTTCTGGTTTTAGCAGGTACCATGTGTGCTGGGTTAATTATATGTGGGTCTTTAGAGCTAGTTGGTAAATTACCCGGTAGAGGGTCCAAGCATACTGCAGCAACTGGGCTCCCTGCAGTAGCAGGCGACCTTTGCTGGCTATCTGCGTCCATTTTGTCCAGTTTGTCCGTAATACGACCCAAAGAGGTCAGGACTGACGACAAAACTGACTGCAGATCTGAGGAATGGTTCCCGCTGGATCCTTCCCCTGCCCCAGAGTTATCAGTCTGGGTATTTAATAGTCTGTACAACTCAGCTTTCCTAGCTGTAGCAGGGAACGGAATATTTCTCTTCCTTAATTCAGCCGTTATTCTTGGAACAGTCCACGCCCTGAGTGATGCAGGGCTTGCGTTGTCGTCACCCCGCGATGGAGTGACCGATCTAGCCGGTGTACTGGCGATGGACACATCTTCCCTTTCTTCAGGAACTTGTGACATGCTACAACATAAAATAGTATGTTATCTGGGGCTACCCAACTGGCTATTGATCACTAAATGCCAAGCGGCGAAGAATTATCAAGCGACGTGACAGATGAGGCCCTACTAGTGGCCAAGCGGCCTTGAGAGGCACTATCTATGATTTGGCGCGTGTGGGATACGTGGCCATTGGCATTATGGCAGGGTGGTGGCCTCTCTGTGACTTGTAAAGGCATAAGACAGAATGGGAGTGACAAGTGAGGCCCTCTCTATGCAACTAAGCGAGGCGGCTAGCTATGAAAGGGCCCGAGGGGATGCCGTACCTCCGAATTGAGGATGGGTGTTGGCCTCGCGGGACCACTAACGTAAGGCGTAGAAGGCCAGAAAAACATACCTAGTGGGTTCTATTTCTTGCCAGTATCTGTATAAACCCTAAAGGTAGGTAGGGAGGGAGAAGTAGTCGAAACGTGACGTACCTGTTGAGTAAGTTGCCAGATAGTATGAGAAGAAGTGTACAGGAGATCTGTCGTAATCTACAAGAGTAATTGACGTTTGTATGGGTAAAATAAAACAAAATTGTGCCCCTAAATCCCCAGCTAATCTGATACCTACCAGTAGTACTTCACTAGTAGTGAATTTTGCAGAAAGTAGGACACGTGACCCAGGTGAGCTGTAGTAACCTACGAGATTAAGATGAGTTCGTAAGGGTTGAAATATGAAGCCCTTGACCCCCTGCTGATCAGATACCTATAAATAATATTCCAACAGTTTAGGTGACTGGGACCTGAATACTACGAAGTGCTAGGATGCTTATACCTAGTAATATAGAAAAATCTTTGAGGAATCTGGTCTGGCGTGACCCATGAAGGTATAATTAAATATAGGAACAGACCTATGTAGAGTGAAACAGTGGTGGGGTAGCGGAACCCAGAGGAATTAATGTAGAACACTGAAAACAAGAGGTCTCTAATTAATAGACCGTTAAGTATGTCATGACAAAATGTCCTTATATTGATACTCATACAATGCATACAACACTGGACTACTGAAACTGTAATCTTACAAATGATTGAGGTCGTGAATATAACCTTTCTGATCAGCAGGGTTGTGCAAGCAACTAAAAGTACTGAAAACCGACCACCAGAGGTCTTCTTAGTGCATATCATAATTATACCACATACAAGACTAGAGATTCGGCATACGAAATAGTCATAAGGTGACTGAGTGTAAATGCATTGTTCAATTTAATTAATAAAACATATTTAACGAATTGCCCAACAAACTTTAACCAGCATAAGATATCTTATAATCATAACTGAAAATATCATTTACCTGTACCAGCTGCCATAACTTTAATAACCACCAGGGGTCGTGGAATGTATTTTGAGAGAGAAATCAGTGACAATGAACCAGCCACCAGAGGTCGCCCTAGGGCATACAACAAGTTGTAACATAAAAGTGAAGCAGCTTTCGGCAAACGAACGGGCATAATATGAATGTAGCGAATTGCCCTATACGAATTAAAATGTAACATGCTATGCGTATACAAGCAGAAAACCGAACGCCGGTATTCGTATAAATATTTACCGAAGAGTTTCCACGTGTGCGACTGTACAATTAGGATGACGTAAATCGGCCGCGCCGAAATTGCGACGGCCGTAAACTTACGATTTTGCCGTAACGAAAGCGCAGCGAAACGCCCGGCCAGAAAATGAAGCCAGACGGGCGGAACAGGATGGGACAGCACTTGTTGGGACCCAGGAAGCTACCCACAGTGAAACAGGTAAGTAGAATGGCGCCAGAACAACCGGAAGTGACGATCTCTCTACCCACAATTCGCCAGACCCAACAGGTAATGAGGGAAGGGTTGATGCTCCTTAAGAAGGGGAACCAAGCCCCTCCCACAACTTCAGGCCACGCCTTCCATATATATATGTATGCATATATAATTACATAAACTTATGTACATAAATATATATTATTTTGTTCTACATGTATTTTGATATCAATATATATATATATATATATATATATATATATAAAATACAGTTCGAACGAAATTACACATATATATATTTTTTTTCTTTATTTATTGTTTATTATTTTTTATTTTTATTTTTAAATGTATTTCCATATTTATTTATCTTTTTATTAAATATATATAATTATAATTATATATATATATATTTAATCAATATCATTCTACGTGTAGTTTGATATTAATATATATATATATAAATATTAAAATACACTTAGACAGTGTATGTGTATGTATACATTGGTGTTTATATATACTTAGATCATATATAATATATATGTATTATATATATATATATATATATATATATATATATATATATGATCTAAGGATATATAATTTTATTTTAAACAGGTTTAAAGTTTTTTTGCTTTTTTTTCAGGCAGCAAGGACTGCTGTGGGTGGCTATGCCGTCCATGTGATCGTGAGGTCCTCGGAAAAACCTTGTGATGACATGGCCCAGGAGGGCTGGAACAAAAGCAGGGGGACTCCCTGGTATGCCAGGTGAGTCCCCTCACCATGATCGCCTGCGTGGGCGTGTGGGCTTGCCGACGACCGTGTAAGTACAAAGGAAAGCGGGTACAAAACCCCATATGGCACAGCTGGCTATCCAGGACTTGTTAACTATATTCGGAGGACTCGCTTATTTTAAATTAATATTGCAAAAACTAAAGTGCCTTGGGATCCCTTCTTCTGATTTTACCTTTCTATAAGCCAATTATGCACATGATTGAAGAGTAAATTATGTGAAATATTTGAGCGGTTAAAAATTTTAAATTAGTATTGGAGGTTTTTAAGTTTAACTATAAAGCAGTTAGCTAGAGGGTGCTTGTGGGTACCTAATGTCAGTGAATACCACAGAGCTACGGTGCTGTCTTAAGCTATGCGGCTACACATTTTAGACAGTGATAAATATAGTGTTTGGTTGGAACTACACATTCCCCTAAAGTGGACCTCTTAAGTTATATGTGGATAAGTAGGATACTCTGGACAAATAAAGTTACATTTCTCCAAACCTCAAATTGCACAGTGGATGTGTTGGATCAGTTCTTGGTGAAATGTGGGTTTAAGAAATGATTACCTAGTAAGGCACCAAATATTTGTGTTATCCTTGCTAAAACCAAATCTAAACAGAAGTGGCATTCGTTAGGAATTAGGAAGATATGTGATTTGCTGGAAGGTCACAAGCTTATACCTTAACTGCCTGAGGGCTCTCTTCCTTCACATACTAGTGGTGGTGCAATTGTGGATAGAAAGGGCATGGCTGTCACACAAACCTCAATCATTGTTGCAAGTTGTAGATGGGGTTTGTGACAGTAGAATATGGAACAACATGTTTAATCTCCTAAGGTGCCATAGCCCAATTATGTGAGAAATTTGGCACTACTACGCTTTATTCCAAATGGATACACATGGTGCCCTTCCTTAGAGGCTGGCTTGGCTGTACGGGTTGAGACTCATTCCTATATATATAAATATATATATATATATATATATAGTGAGGCCTGGATGCACTGGATACATTGCCTGACCTGTTTATATACCAGAAAGTGCTGAGTGAGCCCTTGCTTACATATACTTATGTGTGTAGTGGAATCATGCATGCCTGTTGTCACAGTTTGTTATATGTGCTTGATTGTGTTTACTATCATCCTATCTGTCTTCTTTTGGGTACTATGGATGGCCATGGTGTCATTCATGACTATGGATATTGGTGTTGCCTCTTAATATTGAACATCAGCTCACTGTCTTTACTATGATATTGTGGCATTTGTGACGCCCAGATATGGTATCCACGCATAGCTGAATTACTGATCTGCATATTGATTTCATTTTATGTTTTACTGAAACAACAACAACGTATACATAAAATTGCTGTAGTATCCAACACGTATACACTGTCTATGCATCTTAATGAATATTATATTATATTTTGAGACAAAAAAAATATTTAAATTGAAACACTTTCATTACTGTTTTTTATGCAAAATGATTCTGGACCAGAGCAATATAGAAAAACAAATTTCTTACAGCTAAGGCAGCTCTTGCTCTCTCAGTAGGTTTACATAAATTGTACATATATATTTTAGTTTGCACTAGCTTATTAGAAAATACCCATTATATGTTTTCATCTTGTTAATGCTGATGTACTATTATAGTTGGATAGTAATTTAAAATATTTAATTTAGTGCATTGTTGTTATCGGCTCAAGTTAGTGCATTTTTGATTATTGGCCTTGTTCTGAGGAGGGTTCAAGTTGCTAAACAGTAACTTTTATGTTGTAAGGTCACTTACATTATACATTGACTGGGTACTCAAGTAATTGTTTTTTGTTCAGAATAATCATTGTTATATTTAAAATATTAAAATCTCAATATATTTATATATGAGTCTGCGTGTATATCTATATCTATTTTATATAAATATACTTCTTTATAAATATTTTTGTGTGTGTGTGTGTGTGTGTATTTGACAAGTGTTATAATGGGATAATTCAAAATCTATTTATTATCTATCTATTTAATAAAAATTGTTTCAAATGGATACTTTTCTTTATACTAAATTTACATAAACATAGTTACATAGTTACATAGCTGAAAAGAGACTTGCGTCCATCAAGTTCAGCCTTCCTCACAAACATCATCTGAACAGGTTATAAAAATGTATATCAGTATATTGCTGTCTAAAGAAAAAGAAAATTTTAGGTGTCCAGTAGAGAGCATGAAGCTAGTCAGTTAAGGAATAGCTGTTAATAACCACATTGTAACCTTGAAAAAAAAGAAGAAAAAATGTTTTGATAAAATCAATCCACTGAGAGAATAAAACAAATGTACTGGGAAAACTAAACATTAGAAGTAAGCATTTCTGAAAATTCTAAAAAGAAATCCACACCATGTTTCCTTTGACATACATATGGGGAGATAGACAGACATGAAACCACACTGGCACATTCCGGCTTACGCATGGCTTGGAGTCTCTAAGGGCATCAAGTAATGGAAATAGATACATAGAAAAACACTAGTAGGAGGATTTTTTTATTGCAAATTATTAGGTTTTGCTTGCTACACTTTCTTTCTGTGCTAAAACATCATAAAATGACCTATGTAATAAATATATTTATTTTCCATGGCACACAAACTCTTTTTTTCCCTGTAAATTAATGGAATCTGTGATGATCAAAGAAAATAACTATCATTTCAGTTACCACTTTCAAAATTTTTGAAATAAGGTAAACATGGTTTTGTTCAGCATCTGCAGATGTCCAAAAACAACAATTCACTTTTGCAAACCCATGCAAGCTGAATAAACAAAGACAGTTATGTCTGTTGACACCCGTATATGGAGAATCTAATGTCCACATATGCTTTAATGTTGTATGTAGCAACGAGAAGCCAAGCTATTGCTGGTTTGAGAAGCTTGTATTGTTGTAAGATAGTTATCAATAATATCTTCCCTAACAAGATTAGTAAAGACTGTGACATTAAATTAGGTGGCAATTTAAAGCTACATTAAAACAATGTGAGGACCTTATTTCAAACCAGATTTTTAGCCTAGAGCTTTGTTACCCAAATGCGATCTAGAATAAGTTTTCAAGAAGTTTTGTACAGCCCTCCATCGTGTGTGAATATCCATTGTATTGAGATGTCTCGAGATGTATATAACAAAAGAGATTAATAAAAATGGTAATAATAGAAAATTTGTATATTCGGATACTGATCTGGGTCAGTTACCCAAACTTGTTCTTGTTGGATAATATTAATCTTACATATAGTTACATAGTCACATAGTTGAAAAGAGACTTGTATCCATCAAGTTCAGTCTTCCTCACATTTGATTTTTACTGTTGATCCAAAAGAAGGCAAAAAAAAAACCAGATTGAAGCACTTCCATTTTTGCAACAAACTAGGCAAAAAAAATCATTATTGACCCCAGAATGGCAGTCAGATTAATCCTTGGATCAAGAAGCTATTACCCTACATTGAAAGATTATATCCTTGAATATTCTGTTTTTGAAAGTATGCATCTAGTTGCTGTTTGAATATCTGTACGGACACTGATAAAACAACTTCTTCAGGCAAGGAATTCCACATCCTTATTGTTCTTACAGTAAAAAAAAAAAAATGTCTTTGCCTTAGACAAAATCTTCTTTCTTCCAGTCTAAACGCATGACCTTGTGTCCTATGTAAAGTCCAGTTTGTGAATAGATTTCCACACAATGGTTGTATTGGCCCCGGATATATTTGTATAATATTATCAAAATACCTCGGCGAAGTTTTTCTAAACTAAAGAGGTTTACATGTGTTAACCTTTCTTCATAGCTGAAATGTTCCATTCCTTTTATTAATTTTGTAGCCCCTTTTTAGTACCATAATATCCTTCTTTAGAACAGGTGCCCCAAATTGCACATCATATTCAAGATGTGGTCTTACCAGTGATTTATAAAGCGGCAAAATGATATTCTCATCCCGAGAATGAATGCCCTTTTTCATGCATGACAATACCTAACTGGTCTTAGCCACTGCTGATAGACATTGCACATTGTTGCATAGTTTGTTGCCTATAAAAATTCCCAAGATCTTTTGTGTGTTGTTCTCCCTAGTTCGCTTTCATTAAGGGTTTAAGTTGCTTTGCATTCTTTACGCCAAAGTGCATAAGTTTGCATTTTTCAACATTAAATTCCATCTGCCATTTGAGTGCCCAGTCCCCCAGTCTATCTAAATCCCTTTGCGACAAATTAATATATTGCTCACATTGTGCTACTTTACACAGTTTTATGTAATTTGCAAACACTGAAACATGACTTTCAATGCTTTTTTCAAGATTATTTAGAAACATGTTAAATAGAAGAGGTCCCTGAGCAGAACCCTGAGGGACACCACTTGCCACCTCTGTCTAGCGTTAACATTTACCATTAATGACAACTCTTTGTACTCTATTGTTAAGCCAATGTTCTACCCAAGTACAAGAATTTTCATCTAGATCGATTTCTTTGAGTTTGAACACTAATCTATTGTGTGGAACTGTATCAAATGCCTTTGCAAAATCCATATAGATCACATCCACTGCAACACCCTGACCTATACTTCTACTTACTTCTTCATAGAATGCAATCAAGTTAGTTTGACATGACCTGTGCTTCATAAAACCATGCTGATTTTTGCTGATAACCATGTTCTTCTCATGGAATTCTTGAATATTATCCCTTAATAACCTTTCAAATACTTTTCCAGCCACAGAAGTTAAGCTCACAGGTCTATAATTTCCAGGCAAGGATTTTGAACCCTTATTGAATATAGTAACCACATCTGCCTTCCTCCAATCCCCCGGAACACTTCCTAAAAGAAAAGAATCTTGAGAGATTAAAAATAGAGGTTCACTTATTTCTACACTTAGTTCCTTAAGTATTCATGGATGAATATCATCAGGCCCTGGAGCTTTGTTTCTGTTAACTTTCTTTAGTTGCTGCAGCACCTTGTCTTGAGTTAGCCAATTACAATGTTTCTGCAAGTTTTTAGCAACAATCATATGCACCTCTATTGCCATGGGTTCTTTCTTAATATAAATGGAGGAGAAATAATTATTTAAAATTTTTGTCTTTTCCTGGTCTTCATTAACTGCCCCCCACCCCATTCCAGTTTTTAGTGTACATACACCTTCATTTTTTATTTTTATTTTAATTTATTTACTTAAAAAAATGCTTGAAGTTGGTTTTGCTCTCTTTGGCTATCATTTTTTCATTTGAAGTTTAGCAAATCTAATCGCCTTTTTGCACACATTATTGGCTTTCTTATATCTTTTTTAGGATGCCTTTCATTTGTCAGATTTAAAGGCTTTGAATGCCCTTTTCTTATTTTTAATTTCTCGATTCACTTCCCCACTAAGCCACATTGGTTTGAAATTGTTTATTTTATATTTATTACCCAATGGTACATACTGAGAAATGTACCTTTCTAATATTAGTTAGAAGATGTTCCATTTATCCTTAGTGTTCTTTTCACTAACACTTGATGATTTTCCTACAAGTGAAGACCTGTGTTTATAGTTCCACTCAAATAGAAACTCTGTACACTTTGTTATATTGAAAGAAGTATGAAATTATTGCTCCCCACTCCTCAACCTTACCATCTGATTGATATATGTCATTCTATAATGTTCGATTGCATTACACAGATCACTGAGATTTTACAGTTTCAGTACAGCTGTGAGAATTTATAAGTGTTCTGAAAAGTGTCTTTCATATTTGGTCTCCAATCATTCCATATTTACTAAAGTGGTTTAAAGATAGTCTAAAAAGTGTCAGCTTTTCTCTGCCTAAATGCCTCTATGTTGTTCATAAATAACCATTTCAGAAAAGACTGCCAAATTTAGAGTGGAGTAGCAAATTGTGCTGGCGAAAAATTGATGAAAAGATTGATAAATCCTTTCACCTGTGAAAAAATGTAAAACATTCGAAAAATTGTTAATTAGAGCCAAAAGATACAGTATCAACAAAGATCAGATAATATAGATAAAGTAACCAAACAACTCAACAGATAAAGTGCACCATAACAATGCCACTAAATTATCCAAAAATGTGCAAAACTGTGTGTCTAATCTCTCTTATGTCTTTAAGACATTGAAAGAAAATTAATGTGGACATTTATATCTAATCTGTATAAAATATATTTTTAGTATGGAAAACTGTTTATATTGTATAATATATGCTAGATAACTATCCCAGGAGAACCAAAACATTGCCTTTCTTGTGGTTGTGGAGAACAAGCTAAGTGCATATCCAGCAGAGTGCTGAATACCTCTGGAGTAAATTTCAGGAAATAAAAATGTTCATTTTGTTTAACTGGCTTATATATGTAAGGCAGTGTTTTTTTTCCCCTGTAAGATTTGTCTTTAAACCTTTAAAGTGAAAAGTTAGAGAATTCCTTACTAGTGAGTCTTATCTGTCCCCCTATTAGAAATATCAACCTTTTGAATTGAATTAAAGACTGACCAGTAAAACTCAGGATAATGTAAATGGACACTCGGTATAGCCAGGGCCTAATTTGCACCTTAAGTAACTGTAGGCAAAGAATTTTCCTACCTCTCCCACCCAAAAAAATAAAAAACAAATTCTCTTTTATTTGTTTCATGAATTGGAGAACACAAACAAGAGTCAAGAATTATATCTCCTACTCCCTCTCTCCCCAAATCAATAAAGAAAAAATACAATTACCATGTAGCAAATTGAAAAAGTTTTAGATATCTGCCATCCTGAAGGCTCCAGATGTGAGCCGAAACATTGATGTTTATTTTTTTATTTTGTATATGAATTAAAAGTAAAATTTTACTTTGCAAAGACCCTGGAGTGCATTCCGTTTTTTTTGGACACCTATGATTTTTTGCTGGAAGTGCACCGGGCATCACAGTCATTATATACATGGAGTGCAAGCACCTTGGATTTATCTATCTATCTATCTATATATATATATATATATATATATATATATATATATATATATATATATATATATATATATATAGTATAGTACATTTATACTTTAGACAGATGCCCCATGTAGACAAGTACTCTGCCTCCTCTGCCTAATAGTATGCCTTGGGCATACCAATTATACATTTAAGGATTTTATATAGTGCACACTGAGATTTATTCACAAAATTTTGAATTGTATACAATAAACCTCCAGATGGCAAAATGTAGACTAAAATAGATGATTTTGAAAAAATAACCCAAATCCCCTTTAGTCACAGCTTTGCTATTTTAGCCACGGTTTTCTATCCTACTATCAACTAACTACAATTTGTAGCTTAATGAATTAACCCCAGTGTGTTTTATAAAACTGTCAATTACAGCTGTAAATGCTGCTGAATGATAGAATCATACACCTTACACTCTATACCATATTAAAGGGATTAAAGAAAAAATAGATGCCTGAGTTTTTCCTAAATAGTAAATTGCATTGAATTGTTATGGCAGATCTAAGTTCTAAGGTAAATTCAGAACAGCTATGCTGGAGCCAGTTTCCAACAACTCTTCTATATCTCGAGTTATATTTGTTTACATTTAGCAAATCCCGTTTTCAGTTCATTGTTTAGTGATTAAATCCCTTATTAACAACGTATGGTTTAATTATTTAACCTACATAGATCCTCAGTATGCTGTCTAGTAGTGTTACCTTATTAATAATTTGCTGAAAGGGAGTTATGCATGCAACTACTAATTACTGTGAGTAAAAACAATTTCTTATTTGTTATGGAGACATCAGGGAGAAAAGCTAACTGCTGTGCTGTATCACAAAAAGTAATCTAAATAAATGTTTAGTAAGGCAAGGAGAGGATTTTTTAAAATATAACAAAACAGGAATTTTAAAAATCTGTGCTTATTTTTATTCTTGCTTTTATAAATATGACATAATGCATTTAAAAGTATTTAGAAAGTTTAATGTAATACTTATTATTTACGGTAATATTTATAACAAAGCTTACTCTGAAAGCTTAGGATCTGTAGAATATGTGGTTTTCATTTACAGGAATTAGCTCACCTAAAATATAGGTGAGCACTGCAGTTTAGAATGCAGCCACAATAATCTTTAGAACGCTTGCCAAGATATATAGTCGATTATGAGTAGACTATACAACTATGCACTGTTATGACAATCAAAAACATTTTATGCAGTCAAGCATTGCTTTCACATATGACAGCCAAACCTATAATTAATTATGGGTGACGTTCCAGGTATGTTGCCCAGGAAATTGTCCAATCCAAATATTGCATTGTCTAGGAATTTTCTTTTGCAGTTTCCTTATTGATATGTCAAATTTAAATCAGAGTTACTATAACTCTTGGCTATTTCGCTGTCATTGTAAAATCCTGCCCCTGACTGTGCTTGCTTAGGTCCCTGCCAGATGTGACATTGAGTCATATTACTGTGCTATTCCATTACACCGGTTTAATAAGTCACAACCAATAACTGTTTTTTGAAAAGGAGGCACAGGAAAGCTACTTGATCTATAGTTCTAAGCGTATAAAACATTTCTTCAAAAATTCATCCAAGAGCTTATTTTTCTTCATTAACTTTATTTGTTGTGGTTTTCACCGTTAGGTGCTGCCAAGGGCTTGGGAATGGGCTTAGGCTCAGACAGGGGCTTTCTGTGGTTGTGGCCAGAGCCAATAGTGTAGAGTAGTTAAGGATTTCTTTCACACAGCATTGGCTCCAGCTATGTGGAGACACCATAGAACAGGGGTTCCCAGAAGGTAGATCGTCAGAGGTTTCAAAGCTACAGCTTCTATGATGCTTTGCCATTCTAAATGTATTCTAAAGTAGTAGATCTGCAACATCTTGGGATCAACCTTTTGGGCACTCCTGCAGTATAAGATTTAATTTTTTTAAAATAAATAATTAAATTGCTGCTGCCCTGATCCAATATTTTTTTGTAGTTTAGTGGCTAAGTGGATCTCCTTGGTGTGGCACTTTCATTAGCCAGTGGGTAGGCACGGACGGTGAGCTGAACTCTTGCATGGTTTAGCACACAATGCTACTCAAAGAGTAGTATCAGTTTTAGTTCTGCTCTATGAGTAACATTTGATTGGTGGATTGTGTTGATTTGACACACATGCAAAATATGTCCAATGGTGCTTCTAATGAGAGACATTTCCTTAGACAAAGAAAAACATCATAGTGATGTAACTGTAAGCGGTCCTGGTTGTGGATCTCAACGCTGAATTTCAGGACGTGTTTGATAGAAAAATTAGGTCCAAATTAGACCTCATTCTAAAACAATACTCTATCAAAATTGACTGCAATTATATCACTGCTAAACCTAATTGAAAAAGAAAATCAACACTTGAAAAAACCCAAAAAGAAAATAATAAGAAATTGAAATAAAAATATTCACCACATAAGATAAATCCTCAAAAATCTCTATAGTGTCAATATACTGCTGATATGAATGAACCAATACATATAGCCACAAGTATTTTACCACAATTCTGTCTTTAAATAGATTCCCCAATTACAGATGTATTATATATAGATAATAACTAAACAGGAAATTTATACTCCTGATGAAGTGACTTATTCATTTATGTACCTGAAACATTACTGAGCTGTTATAGTCCTTTTCATGTGCAGTAAACTACCTCAAGGGTCTGATGCTTGGGATGGTTTATTTTGTGTAGCACAATTCACACAACATCTGGCCTTTTATACCATTTAACTCAACCCGCTGTTATGGAAATTAATAAATCTGAAAGGCCAGTGTGGGCTGAATAACTCATTAAACATTTTAAGGACAATAAGTTGGATCCCAATATAAACCATTAACAAGAGATTGCATGTATCCTTCTAATCTCTCATCTCAGATTAGATAATTTTATATTCTTGTAGTTTGAATCTTGCACATATAGGGGAACAAAATATGTGGAGATACTGGCATTCACTGCAAAATGGTGTAGCAAGCTTTTACTATCTCGCAAAATAAAATGGAGAGCTTCAATAACAGTTCATTTGCACCGTGGGTTGAGATTTATACTATACATTTAAATAAAAAGAAATGTAAAAATAAAGTGTTATACAGAAAAAATTAAATAAAAAAATAAACATTTGGTTTGAGTACATGGTGTAGGGAGATCAAACAAAACTCTTTTAGTCTTTTACGTAAATGGCAATGGAGGACAGAGAAAGGTGAGAAACAAAAGATAGAAAAAAGAAGAAAGTTAAAAAAAGTATACATAGATGATAAAATTTAATGTAAACATAGAAAATCAAATAGAACTCTAACTTCAGGTCTGGTATTTAGTTTAGTTACTTTATTTAGTATGGAATATATGTCTGTGCCATCAACTTTTCTATAACATGAGCTACATTTTACCAAGGAGATTAATACAAATCTAACATTTCAAGGACTAATTTCTAGGATGTGAAGATAAGCCTAAAAAAGCATTTTGGCCATTCAACAATGCCAAACACTAGGAGCAAACTCAAAATGTCAAATATCTTTCTCTAAAATCTTATTATGTTCATATCATCTTGTACACATCAGTGATAACATTATGTGGATCAGGTATGCTTCAGAAATCAAAGTACAGGTGGTCTGTTTTGAGTTCTAAACCTTGACAGATGTCTTTCTATCCACCAAGAAAATCTCTTACAATCTCCACCATTTCTGAGTGGAACAGACAGTATAAAAAAATTAAATATGTAAAAAAGTAAATCAGGGATAGGGAGCAAATTATTTTAATTGATATTATCAGCATTTGTTGGTGCTATATGAATAATGGTAATTTTTAAAAATAGTAGCAACTTGGAACCAAAAAAATGTTCTTCACAACTTTAGATTCCAGCAAGGATATTACAAACTGATAAAAGGCTTCAGATCAGCCGAACTTTACAAAATTGTTTGTTAAGTTTAGCAGGTTTTTCCCAAGATTTATGGGGATCTCAGCTTGGAACCCCATAGGAAAATGTAAGACATGTTCAAGGACTAAAGGTATAATATACTGAAAAGTAATATAACATAAAGAGTGGAAATTGTTTTATCCATGTTAGAAATCAGATCTCTCTTAATTTATATAGCATTAGTGATGTCGCGAACCCGAAATTTTCGGTTCGCGAACGGCGAACGCGAACTTCCGCAAATGTTCGCGAACCGGCGAACCGCCCGAAACGCCATTGACTTCAATGGGGAGGCGAATTTTAAAACACACAGGGACTCTTTCTGGCCACAATAGGGATGGAAAAGTTGTTTCAAGGGGACTAACACCTGGACTGTGGCATGCCGGAGGGGGATCCATGGCAAAACTCCCATGGAAAATTACACAGTTGATACAGAGTCTGGTTTTAATCCATAAAGGGCAGAAATCACCTAACATTCCTAAATCACAATCAATATGGATTGACACCTGACATATGACATATTGACACCTTGACATATGGATTGACACCTGTCCTCAGAGCCCCTGATGCACACGGACACAGAGCAGAATAGAGACTGGTCCCCTACATAGGGTCACTTGGCAGATATGGATTGACACCTGTCCTAAGGATCCCTGATACACACTGACACAGAGCAGAATAGGGACTGTTCCCCCTACATCGGGTCACTTGGCAGATATGGATTGACACCTTGTTACAAACTGCTATTTGTACGGGCCCTTTAAATGGCAAATTGCCCTGTTTCCCTGGGTTGTGGAGAAGCCTCTTTGCCAGCCTCCTCCGCATGACTATGGCCCCTGGGAGATTGTGAAAATGTATGCACTTTTATTTGGTGTGTATGGCCCTTTAAGACTGTCGGTGGGCATATTGGGGCTTATGGACTCTTTATGTGACTGGTGCTGGCCCTTTAAACACCTTTTTTGGGACATCAGGAAGATTGGGACACTGCCCCTTTAAGGCCGTGTCCCCAGACTTGTTGGGGACACGGCCCCTTTAAGACGGTGTCCCCTGTGTCCCCAGACCTGGTGCAAACCCTTTGTGCCTGCCTTGCTATTTCCCACTTGGTTCAGTAAATGGGAAATTATTTCAGCTGCAGAGACTAAGTCCCATTCGGCGATGGGACTTAGTCTTTTTTTCAGCCGTTTTTTTCAGCCTTATTTCAGCTGCAGAGACTAAGTCCCATTCGCGATGGGACTTAGTCGTTTTTTCAGCCTTATTTCAGCTGCAGAGACTAAGTCCCATTCGGCGATGGGACTTAGTCGTTTTTTCAGCCTTATTTCAGCTGCAGAGACTAAGTCCCATTCGCGATGGGACTTAGTCGTTTTTTCAGCCTGAAATAGACCGACCTCACAGCCCAAATCTATGGAACTGTTTTGGGCAGGAAAATGTGCTTGCGGTCGGTCATAAAGGGACCTCCAGCTAACTTTTTAACCCCTGGATGGATTTGGCTGATTTTTGGTTATGTTTATGTTTTAAGTGTGCTGATTCCAAATATGTAATTATGAAGATGGGATGTGTAGTTTTAAAGTTACAGTGTATGGCTAAAAACTGTATTTTTACTGCCTGTGTTTAATTATGTTAATCTCTTCCCAAACGTCATTTCGTTCAAAGTGGAGAGAATGTTAAAAAAATATATTTTTGTTCGGAGTGTGAGAAATGCTTTTCAGCAGCTTCTAATCTTAAGCATCATTTGAGGAGCCATACAGGAGAGAAACCTTATTAGTGGTGTGTTTAGTATTGTTCTGATCAGTTTAATACCTTCCGCGTCTCCTATCAGTGGGCGTGTATATGGCAGCCATTTTAGGAACCGTACACCTGGGACCCGAGCAAGGTCACCTCGTTCAACAGGCGACAACATTTGTCCCTGGAAAACTATCCTGGACATTCTGTACAATTTGTATGGATATGGCAGTGATTTCTGTAACAGGGAGATGGAAGAAGATGCTTGGTCGGTCCTCTTAATTCAAATTTGGGGCACTGCGCGGTCAAGCTAATGTGCCACCAGATAGGAGTGGTGTGTTTAGTATTGTTCTGATCAGTTTAATACCTTCCGCGTCTCCTATCAGTGGTCGTGTACACGGCATTGATTTTGTAACAGGGAGATGGAAGAAGAGGCTTGGTCGGTCCTCTTACTGCAAATTTGGGGCACTGCGCGGTCAAGCTAATGTGACACCAGATAGGAGTGGTAGTGTTTAGTATTGTTCTGATCAGTTTAATACCTTCCACGCCTCCTATCAGTGGTACACGGCATTGATTTTTGTAACAGGAGATGGAAGAAGAGCCTTGGTCGTCCTCTACTGCAAATTTGGGCACTATGCCGTCAAGCTAATGTGACACCAGATAGAGTGGAGTGTTTAGTACTATTTTTATCATTTAATACTGCTGGGCTCCTATCAGTGGTCCTGATACCACTGACACAGCAGAATAGGGAATGTTACCCCAACATCGGTCACTTGGCAGATATGGATGACACCTGTCCTCAGAGCCCCTGATACACACTGACACAGATCAGAATAGGAATGTTACCCCAACATAGGGTCACTTGGCAGATATGGATTGACTCGTCCTAAGGATCCTGATACACACTGATACACACCTACTTGGATGGTATAGATATTTTTAGCAGCTCCTGGCCCGAACACCTGACCCACATAGGAGCCGTAATAGACCGGATTAGGGAGTCCGGACTGACCCTAAAGCCCAGTAAGTGCCATATAGGAACGTGTAAAAACCTCCCCAAGATAGTAGTATGGGCCCCAGAGTGTGAACAGGCCTTCCAACAGCTCAAGACGGCGCTCATTAAATCACCTGTACTTTCTTCTCCCGATCCAACTAAACACTTTCTCGTCCATACAGACGCTTCTATGCTTGGATTGGGAGCAGTACTGAGCCAAGTCGGAGCAGATGGTGGCTAGCAACCCAAGGCTTATCTAAGTCAGAACTTGCACAGCGAAGTATTCACTTCATTGAAAAAGGAGTGCATAGCGGTGGTGTGGGCCCCTCAAAAAGCTGCAACTCACGGTATGGACAAATCATACCTTACTCACAGATCACAACAAATTTGGGGGCACTGCTGCAATCTAATGTGCCACCAGATAGAGTGAGTACTATTGTTATCAGTTTAATCACTGTTACGCCCCCTATCCGTTGATGTGGAGCAAGACGCAGCAGCAGAAGAGGACTAAGCCGAGGAGGTTATGGAAGAGGATGGAGTAGGAGGAGTAGAGAAGGTGGCAGCGTACTGGCAGAGTACACGCTGTAGGCTGACACACCTGCTTGAAGATAACTAACTGCTATTCAATCTATAACAGTGAAAAAAATTTTTTGTTTTTAAATCCAAGCTATTGTGACACCAGTGAGTGAGTGGTGTGTTTAGTACCATTGTTATCAGTTTAATCACTGTTACGCCCCCTATCCGTTGATGTGGAGCAAGACGCAGCAGCAGAAGAGGACTAAGCCGAGGAGGTTATGGAAGAGGATGGAGTAGGAGGAGTAGAGGAGGTGGCAGCGTGAC
>OW240912.1:280450143-280534951 GCA_933207985.1 Pelobates cultripes
ATAAGAATACTTTCACTCTGTGTTCTTGCATAATGTCAGAATAACAGTGCTAACGGAAGGACAGCTTTTGTAGAAAACACGCAGCAAACACTGCAAATGCTTAAATTATATATTTTTTAAAATTAACCCAATAAAAAACATTTTTTGTCTGTTTCCCAGCAGAGAAGGGAAAAAAAACAAGAAAAACATAATGACTATAATTATATGCAATGCAATTTCTTGTACTGCTCTAATATATTTCATAGTCCCATGAACTACAGGATATTACAATGTTAAAATGGACAGACAAAGACAAACTGACATGGCATGTTTGGAGAACCTTTCCTGCAAATTAATAATCTAAATTATATGATTTGTAATAATAGTAATGTTATCAATATATATCATGACCAATAACAAAATACAGATTAAGGTTGCGCACACATAAAAATAGAGGGGTTTTTTTAAAAAAATCACCTATCTCTGCATATAGTGTCAAGCCCACCATCCTTCACAGTAACCCATTATCAGTGGGTCCTACACTAATTCCAACAAGGTAGACAAATGAAATAGTGCTAGTGCTAAATAAGAAGCAGAACTCCGTAAAATCATTGTATTATTTAATATTTTACTACTATATGGGCAAGTACCATCATCATCCTTTCCTGTTATACAATATAGAAACTTCAGGGTTGTCGACACATAAAATATTGATTAGTGATATAAAAATACAGTGATAGATTTCACAGGTAATAAAAATGTAACTGCTTTTGTCCATCCTGTATGTTTCTTCATTCTCTCTCTTCCTCTGTGTCTTTTATTTGCTGGTCTTGTTCTCATTATATATTTATATATAAATATATATTGTAGTTAACCAACATTTTGTAATATATTTCTTGGTTCTAGAAAATATACTTGGCATACATCCAGTGTATCTGACACAATAGGAAACTGCATACATGATTTTTATAACAGATAATGCAAGTGGAAATGCTAAATAGAAAATCATTTTCTATTATATATCTACAACTGTTTAGATAATTTGTAGAGAAACCATGCCATAACCAATTGTACCTACAGAAACAGCAATAGACTGTGAACAAAGTAAAGTGAAAATATATTAAGGGAACACAAGAAGGAGATTGACATGATTTTTACAAAGCCCTTTAAAGAATTAGATACTCAAATGTCCTTTTTTAAGTTCTATGTGTTTATAAATTAGCTACAAAAAAGTTCAGGTTGCAACTCATAGCTGCTTCTTAGCTAAAAGAGGTAACAAGGAGGTAAATAAAGATCAATTCACTGGGTGGGCCAAAATTCAGAAGAGAACTTGACAAGTAAATCATTTGTTTGTAGTTCATTTTTGTTGTTGTTGCAGGTACAAATTGTAAGTGAGTTTTGGGAGATTCATCATGGGTAATTTCACAAAGGAACAACGAGTAAAAGTAGTGGAAATACATTTTTCAAAACTGAGACAACTGGTTGGATGATAATTTAAAGAAATTCTCATATTAATTAGATGCCACGTTTGCTTGACCTTTCAGTTCCTGAATCCTTCCTGTGGGAATATCTGTAGAAGCTGGTGTACGTGAATAAACCATGTATACTTGAGCAGCTCAAAGAGAATATGTGTGCAGAAATTCAAGACAAATTAGAGACAAAAACTTTAATGTTATGAACAATACAATCGATAGAAACCCACTTTGTGAGGCAGCAAATGGTGGGCATTTAAAAGATGTTATCTTCCACACCTAGTCAAACAAATCTCCATACGTTAAGCATTAACTGTATTTAGTTTCATTGAAATTGGTTTATCAATAAAAAAGTCATTGACTCCTCATACCCTACTCTGAATTTTGGCCTACCCTTTAATATTTCAATGTTGTCAAAAGTATGATTATATGTCAAAAGACTTATGTAGGTTCATTCCAGTTGGCTCTTACTTCAAAACTGAGGTGCTAAACTATTTAGTTGTAATACAACTGTATATGGTCAGCAATCTTTTGCAAATTATTTTCATATTCAAGAAGTATACATATGTGCAAAATTCTCATAATATACTTTTTCATAGTAGCAATTACCCCATACAAGGCTTTGGAAAGCCATAGTCATGTAGCAATGTATCCATTGGTCCCCTAAAGACCTACCATGTATCCCTTTCTGATTCCTCTAGATTTCCCATTTGTGTATCTAAAAATGTCTTACATGGAACTTGTGCAACAGGGAAAAATGTTAAATATCTGTAGCATTTGCTGGGGAACAGTGGAATAGTGTCAGAGTTTTTCTTCTTATAATGGCAGTTTTATTTTGTATTAATTAAACCTAACCCTTTAATATATTGAAGGAAACTGACTAAGCCAGAACTTATTAAATCAACTAATTCTATTCTGTCAGTAATTTATATTGAGATGCAATTCTTTTGATTGAATAATAACTTGATTGAACTAGTCAATTAATACTCAGCTTGCCCTAAAATTCCAGACTTTCTTCAATGTTCTGTTAATACTGTCATCAAAAAGCCATACAACAGATAGCCTAGTTTATTGAGTTTAAAAATATTGCACAGTAAAATCCCTTAGACTCAACAAAATATTTTTAGGTGGTCTCCATCTGGATATGTATGCAGTCCCACTTTGTTGAGGCTGCACAATTCTCCTGTGTCATTTTTTTAAACTCGATACACTATGCTTTCTGTTCTCTGGATGTTTGATGTATGCAGTTTCAGGTAATGTTAATTTTTTTCTGTCTGCTCAAAATACCTCCCATTAGCTCGTATGTGTCAGTATTTTATTCCATGCAATTAACCGGTTAGTGGTCTAATTAATAGTTCAGGAAAAAAATACCAAATATTCAGTTTAACTGTTTAGGTTTGTAAGGAATGGGTTTACATTTTGGTTATTTTAGTTAGTTGTCATTAAACCTATATTGAGTTGCTTAAACTTATTGAGTTGAATACTGCATTTTTTGTTATAAATTACTTAAATTTATTATACCAAGCCCATTTTAGTTATTTAACCTATTTCCATCCATAGCATTATTTTTTTATTTACTGTGATACAAATATTTCAACTATTTTAATGTTAAAACACTTTTTTGTTTTGTATGTCTTTTGTGATGAAAAATGTAGAGAAAAGCAAAGGATATAGTTAGCAAGCCTATTAAAAAAGCAGAACTGCAATATGCTGTGTGATACTGTGCAAAATGAGACAAAAACAGTGTTATACAATGCTATATTAAAGGAACACTTTAGTGTTAGTAATTCAAAGATGTATTCCTAATACTAAGGTGTCCCTCTGCCTCCACGATTAAAAACCCTGTAAACACTTACCTGATTCCAGCACCAATGTCTCTTGTGAGTGGGTCGGGCTCCTCCTCTGCCAATGTCAGCAGATGGAGGAGAACGAATGCGCACGCACAGGAAGTGCCACATGCACATAGGCCTTCCTCATTGAAAAGCATTAAATCAATGCTTTCTTATGGGGATTTGCTTGATGCTGGAAGTTCTCATGCAAAACGTGAGGACATCCAGTGTTGTTTCACAGAGTCAAATTCCATGAAACAGCAGGAAATGCTTCTATTGCTTGTCTGATAGACAGCTGCTAAAGGCAGTCTTAGCACTGCAATATTAACTTTGCCTTTTCTATAAAATTACAATGTTTTACACTATAGGGCCAAGGCAGACAGGAACACTGCACTCAGACTACTTCAATATGGTGAAGTGACCTGGATGCCTATAGTGTCCCTTTAAGGTATGTAAAGAAACATGACCAAGGAAGAGAATTCAGTGAGAAGACAAGGCATTTTAAAAATAATCTGTAGTTCTGACACTAGAGTATAAAAGATATTCAAACAAAAAGCCAGTAAAACTGCAACACTTTTTGTACTTTATGAGAGAAGAGATAATGGAAAGAGTATGTAAAAGGAGAAACTATAATTACGAGTGAGTGAATATGAAGGGGTAGGAAGAGCAGTGAACAAGAGCATTGAAGAGATAATAAATACAAAATATAAAAGCAGAAAAACATGAGAAAAGGGTCTGTATAAATATATCAACACAAAATGGTAAGATAAATACTTAAAGCAGCTGTCACCTTCAATGATCTCTGAAGGTGACATCTCCACTTGCTGTGGCTGCGAAGGACGCTAAAGGTGGTTATACTTATAGTCTCCTACACAAATGATGCTATCTTCTATTTCAGCTCTTTGCCCTTTATCTATGATGAGCAACATCACTGCTGCACTCTTGCACATGGGTGACAGTATTGCATAGAAGTCTAGAAGGCTCCTGAGAGACAGTGAGCTTTGAAATAGTCCGCAATTACATTGTGGTGATAGAGTCACTTTAAGTAATACAACACGGGCAAAGTCAAGTAAAATGTAGCAAAAAAATATAGGGAGCGCTTGCTATGTATTTCCCATTTAGACAAATGCATTGACTGATGAAAAAAGTTATACATATCACCACTAAGTAGCCACTGGGAATACAGACATTTTTACATGTACAATGCAGGTAACCAAATATTACCAAAAGTAGGTATTGGACTGCATGCACATACGCACATGTCCCTGAGGAATAATGTAAAGTAAATGATTTATTAGAAACTTAAATTTATGGAGATTGTGATGGGCAATTTACTTTTTAAACTTTATCATACATAAACTCTTTCTCACACTTGTGGGCTATTTGCTCACAGAAACGTTGAAAAAGACAATATTGAGCATAAAAACAATTTTAAATTAAGTTAGAAACTGATACAAAACAAGTTGAATGTATATTTCTAATGAAATACAAAATATGTATAATATTTAAATAAAACATATCTATAACACATTTAAGTGTTTACCATTACCGTTCTAAAACATAATCTCAACATTTAATATGATGTTGATGAGGGATTGTTGAATGAGACTTAGGCGTTTAATCATTAAATAGTGAGTTACGTTGAGTTTGTAACTGCGCTAAAAAAATGCGGCCAAATAGCCTAGTTAAAATAAATATTCAACTGGTTGTCACCTTGCCACAACTCACTGTATAGTGGGACAAAACTCAGCATGTAGCAAATTCCCAGAAAGTGCTGACATGCAACCACTCAATCTCTTTCAACTGGAGTGAAAAATGGTTAAGTCATTATACTAGAAGAGGACATTAAATTCACTGCACTCTGACCTGACCTTCTCATCAAAAAAGACTCAGTTATGCTACTGGTATTTTGTAGAAGATTTTCCTATTACTTAGATTTTGCCACTTAAGATCCATAACTGAATGATGTGCATTTTTGAATTCCAAACTAAGTACACGTGTCCTGCTACAAATCATCTTTGCAGTTACTACTATGGTGATGATTACTGAAATGACATCAGGGTTATTAATGTTATGGGAGTCTTCTGCTCGAGCTTGCAGGAAACCCTTAGTTTCAAGTCACATCAGCATACACATGATATTGTATGTTTCAGCTGTCTCCTCTCAACTGTGCAATATGAAATTGTGTTCATTGTTTCTTTTAGCATTGCATTCCACTGTTACTACAGTTTTGTTTGCTAAAAACTAGAAGAAAATAAATACATACATCAAAGAGACATAGAGTGACAGGTGACCATGAAATATATGGCAGTTTGTAATTAGGAAGAATTTGGTCGGATATTAAGTAACATGTGTTTTCCTAATTTGTATTCACATGTAATAATGTAATATAGAATTAACTATTATTGGAAACATATAGTTAGGCTTATGAAGAAACTTAAATGTGAATCTTAAACTTTATTCAAAATGTTTTACTGTGGTACTAGGGTGAAACTGTTTATTTATTTATTAAATATTCAGTTTTCCATGTGCCATAGAAGTGCTTTTCTAGCTTGCCATTTTTACCATAGTCCTATTCTTCTTAGTATTTTGTAATGTTCCATGGGGGAGGACTACAGGTTTAGCCATGTTGGTCAGTAATTTTGAATTATGTTACATCTGTACTAATGTAATTCTTTACATGTCTATATGGCATTCTTTATAATAGTATTTACATTGTTCTCTAAATTTGTGCTTGCTTACTTTTTTCTTGGAAATACTACCCATTTTGGAGTATTTGCACAGTACATGTTGATTATTTCTAAATCATAATAATAGTAATACATTTAAGGTAATTCTAAAGATTCACTGCAGATATTCTATACAGCTACAGGAAGGCATGACAGGGGAAAAGGAAGGAATTGCTTCCCAAAACACTTTTAAAATATTTTTTCTGTAGATTAAAAAATAACAGGAGGTGCATGGAGATGTCTGTTAGCATGGTAATTCAGGAGTAAGGCAGCAGGCATAATTTATGCAGGTCCTCTGCTAGCTTAAAACTATATGACTGTGCATAGGATAGCAGGCTCTAATCTCTTATATTATACATATTTCTTGGTAGATTGCCTTACCTAGGGCCAGGGAGTATAGGAACAGATATCAGCCCATTCTGCATGCTGGCAACAAAGCCAGGTTGTAAGCGTAACACAGGAGGTTGACCCTGTTTGGCAAGCATCCCCAAGCCGGAAAGTCTTGGAACACTAGAGGAGGAGTGGAGGATGGATTGGAAGTGGATATTACAAAGAGTAACACCCATGAAGCTCTGATGATGCTGATGCTGGAACCCAGGTGACATGACTATAGCTTAATACTTAACATTGAATACATGAAGTATCTATCTGCCATATGATGTATTCAATGTATTGATGAGTTTTTAAATTTTATTTCATAATTAATCTTTTGAAATGTTCATAACCTAATGATGGATAGGATACATTTCTAGTAACGCTATTATGCTATGAATATTATACTCAGTCTTTATTTACTTACTTCTATAGCAGCAAACAAAAACCATATAAACAGGCTTAAGTAAACATGGCACATACAAACTTTATGAACAGAATGTTGTAGCAACCAACAAAGCAGCACATTCTAAATAAATCTTATCAGTGGAACATATATACTCTTTCTTGTGAGCCTTAAGAATAAGTTACTTTTAAAACTTGATTCATATATATAAAGACATTAGCTTGAGAAAACTGCATATCTCTTATCTGTTCCTTCTCGGACAGAAAATATAAAACCATTAGCAATCATAAACAAAAAAAAATATTGTGTTGGAGGGATACATCTTTATGGGTAAGAATTGTCTTTAACAAAATTGTTCCTTTATGTCACTATGTCAGTCAAATTTTGAATACTATAGAATTCAGAAAGCGTATATTAAGCTTGTTTAAAGCTTAATATTTATATAACAAATGAGAAACAATAACTTAATTTATAACATAATATGCTACTTAGTTAGAAAAGTAAAAGTGCTTTCATAAATTTTAAAATGCCAATTAGCTACCTTAGAACACCTTCTACCCTTTATCTTGCCTGAAAATAATTAATTGTCACAATATTGGTAGAAAGGTCCCCAAATGTAATACCTACTAGGGAAATAACCTGACATGCCTATCTAGTTAATGTTGCTGAAGAAAATGGTAAAGTGAGGATGACAAAATACATGTAATAACTAATTTGAATCTGATATTTTCATAGTTGAAGTTCTAGGTAATCAAACCTTCCCACATCTGACCACACAACATTTCAGGTTTTAGAGAAGAGAGGTGGAAAACAGACAGGGAAGGAGGTTTTCATATAAGAATCCATAGTGTACAATAGCACTTTTCTCACAGAATTCAATGGAGGTATGGCTATGCAGTAAGCAGAGTAAACGCTTACTCTCCTAAGAGAATGAAGCCCTATGTCACCGACATACTCTGACAAAGGGCAGTTTATCAGCAGTCCATCAGCTATGAATGGAAACTATTTTCATACTAGAGATTATTTAAATGTTAAAAAGTGTTTCCAAAGTCAGTTGGTTGGCAAACATGGGTGGTAACCCAAGACGGTAACAACCAGTACTGACAATTAGTGATGTCCCGAACTGTTCGCCGAACAGTTCGCGAACGGTTCGCCACGAAAGGTTCACCACGGACTCATCATTGAGTAAACTTTGACCCTGTACCTCACAGTAAGCAGACACATTCCAGCCAATCAGCAGCAGACCCTCCCTCCCAGACCCTCCCACAGCATCCGTTGTGAAGCTGCATTCTTAGTGAGCTGTCCAGGAGGTGGGAGGGTCTGGGAGGGAGGGTCTGCTGCTGATTGGCTGGAATGTGTCTGCTGACTGTGAGGTACAGGGTCAAAGTTTACTCAATGATGAGTCCGTGGCGAACCGTTCGGCGAACAGTTCGGGACATCACTACTGACAATCAAAATGAAAATAAAAAAAAAGTGGTAAGCACTCAATGAGCCTTAAACAAATCCCAGAAATGGGAACCTCAACAATAATGTAGAATTATAAGATATAAATATTTATAGGAATGCAAGGAAACTGTCAACCATCTCAAGATGGTAAGGCAAACCCTAAGAATTAGTACAGACTGTAATTATTTGTGATACACTTGAAACCCCTTACACTCATACCACCAAGAGTGCTAATCTCTAACGAAAATTAATATAAGTGATACGGTTATAAGATATAGACTTTTAAATCAAAGTAAATAAAAGTACATAAATTGCCAACCAAACCAATATGCAATCCACAATACCTGAAAATCAACATAAACTATACACACTCATAAATCACGCAATTAAGGTTCTTTATGATTACATCAGCAATATTAACATTATTATCTATATTATTATTATATTATAATATTATCTATAGAAATTGAGAATTATATGATATTCATGTATTAATGGTGAGAGTGTGTAACCAATCAAAATGTATGATGGAGTACTGCATGAAACCATTAATGCAAGCGCAAGTACTGTTACTTAAAAAACTGCATACAATTTAAAATCAGAGGTAACGCATAAATGTATGAAATTAATTTAAAAATGACAGCACAGGAAAAATTATAAATAAATTAAAGCAATTTATTAAATGAAAGTTACTGGTGCCAATAAGTAGAAAAAAATAACCGGTCTGAGATTATAACTATTATTACTATGTATATAGACTATATAATATTTATAGCATACAATATTATAGTACTGTACAGGTGTCTGAGTGATCAATATAAAAGCAGGAACAAAAACAAAATTAAAAACTGTGTAGTTAAAGGCAAATGTTAAACATATTTGCTGAGATAAACACTGAAACAAACTGAAAGGAGACCAATTATATGCCAATATACAAAATAAAGGAGTTCTAAATGTTACCAAAAGTTACATAATCACCTGTGTGTCTGACATTAATAAAATGATTGCTCCACACACCTACACAACTTTAGCTTGCTGAAGTGATTTATGAGTGAAAAGTGAGTCCCTTTATTTTTTAAAAAGTAAAGATTTCAATAGAAATTGGCACTTTAACAAATTAACCTTGTTTCACCCCCTGTCTATAAATCAGACAACTGGTCAAGTTAAAAATCTATTGTGTAAGAAGAGTATGTATGGTTGAAGGGGCTGTAAAGAAAGAAAGGGACATATTATCTTGGTAAGACTTATATAGAGTGTGCTGTTTTATGTTATTACAACATTCTATTTATCAGGTTTCTGGGCACCCTGTTGATTCGTGTATGTTTATGTTTTTTTTTTTTGTTTTGCTACTGTGAAAGATTGGGTATAATATGAGTCTCCTGTTTAAAATAATGAATATATTTTATATTAGCTTTTTAAGAAATGTTTTTGCTTCATCAACTTAATATATTGACATTATAACATGATGATATAATAGTGTAATTATTCTTATTGTGTATTTTACTTGACAAACCAAATATATAATAGAGAAAAATGTTGAAGAGATTTAAAGAGAACAAAGTAAAAACACTAGTTTGGAGTTAAAAATATATTCCTTTAACACAATCCAAAATTTTCCTGCACTATGACTGATTTATTTTTTATTTCTTTGTTCTTGATAAGTCATATAACATACAATTACTATGTCTTTTGTAACTTTTGCCATGTCTGTCTTTGTTGTTTGTGAACAGTGGATATCTAAAAATATGGTTTCATTGTAACAAACAAGTCATTCTATTTAATCTATTTCTGCCATTCTCATTACAGAAGGCAGTAACATGGCACTTCATTTCAAGCAGGTCCATATGGTTCTCCATTTATCTAATACCAGAGAGAATATACTGCATCTATGGTTGTTATCATGAAAAGAAATTATTCCAATTCCCATTGATAAAGTGAATGGGCATGCATTTTTGATATATTTCATATGGGAAATAGCATGAAAGTAAATATCTAAACAGAAAATGACTGGGATTGTAAAACCTCAGTGATAAATTATAACACCACTGAAATTATATATAAAAATATAAATAACATATGTACCTGCTTTTCTGAAATTGAAATATGTTTTGAGATCAGTTCATAATCATCATATACGCTTGTGGGATTTTATATGAAAAATGATATTTACAAAGCTATTTTCAGTTATAGTCCTTTTAATTTTATTTGTTACAGCTTTGTTGAAAAGTCTATGTAAACAGTGAAATGCTGCTCAGCATCATCTAAGACAATTCACACCTGTTTCTATTCATTAATAAAAAAGCATATGAATGTGCTAGTAGTGTTGTAGTAGTGTTCTAGTATATGTAATATCTGTAGGCAAAACAAGCTGAATAAAATCAGGATTTATTATATATGGGGAAAACTTTATTGCCCTATTGTACAAACAGACAATTGTTTCTAAGATCACTGACTTTAAAAACTCACAAGTCACTTTTCATCATAATACAGATTATATATCATTGCCTTTCTCACAGCCCTCCCCCCCAGGTGCTATTTCTTTGTGAATTCATCATTCTCAGATCCTCTATCAAAGGCCTGGGAGTCTGAAGGTTCTGTGCAGTTTCTTAAAGGGAATTGGTGCTGTAATTCTAAACATTGCAGCATCAGATTTTTTTCCCCATAGGAAAACATTGATTTAATGCTTTCCTATGGGGAGGTCTAATGCACACATGCCGCACATGCGCATTAGACCCTGCTCATCGCAGGGCTTCAGCGCTGGGATCAGGTAAGTAAACAAAGGGATTTTAACCCTTTATTTACCGGGTAGGAGGGGGTGAGAGGGAGGGGGTAGGCAGAGGGATCGTTAATGCCAGGAATACAGCTTTGTATTCCTGGTACTACAGTATCCCTTTAACTGTTCCTAGTGATAGATACTAAAACAATGGTACTCAAAGAAGAAGTTAAATTGTAAAATATTTCTTATTATTATAAAATCCTTAATAACATATAAAAATCAATTGTGCTTAGTACATAAACCACACAACAATAAAACAATGTAAAACTGTGCATGAAAGCTGTTCCACATTGTAATATTTTACATGAAAAGTGCTTACCAAAATAAAAATGATTAACATAAATTTTGCTCTCTAAATATCTATTAATATTTGAGTTCATATATATATATATATATATATATATACACATGATATTATTTTTATATATATATATATATAATTTTTAATAGCTATTTAGAATTTTAGAGATATTTAATAACTATTAATATTAATACAAAAAGATAAGTCCTGCGCTCACTCCCATCACTACTGAGCAGCAGCAATGATGGGAGTGAGCGCATGACTTATCTTTTTGTATTTGTATTCACTCTTTGTATCACACAGCTATGTTACAATGCTGCCGCCTATCCCATGTGTTCCCTATTAAGGGTTAATAAGTATATAGGGGTGTATATAAAAAATACCCCTCTCTGTCTCATTAGAGATATCTTTGCCAGAAGCTCAGGGAAGCAAGGTGAAAGGTCAGTGTAGGACCCGCCTAGGGGGTCTGCCTTGATGTTGGCAGGTGGGCATTCCCTCCAATGGCCATTGGAGTAACTAAATGACCTCCATTTGTTTAACCCCTTAAGGACACATGACATGTGTGACTTGTCATGATTCCCTTTTCTTCCAGAAGTTTGGTCCTTAAGGGGTTAAATATACATAGGGATTTAGGAGAGAGTGCAGGTAACTTTTTCATTGGTTTTTATTCATATTAATAGTTTTTAAAAATTAATAACACATATTTAACTTTTGAAATAACTAATAATATTTTAATTCATATATATATATATATATATATATATATATACATGCTTTATATATATTCTATATATTGTATGTATATATTGTGTATATATATATATATATATATATATACACATATATACATATATGTATATATATATATACAATTTATACATACAATATATAGATATATATAGATACATATATACATGCAATATATAGAATACTGTATATATGAAGCATGTATATATATGAATTAAAATATTATTAGTAACTGGACGAGACACACCTCTGGAGGTACAACTACATTTTATTGAGCCACACACGGCTTTTATGCATAGCCCCATGCAAAAGGTTTTCAACCTAATTACTTCCCTTGCAGTTTCACACTTATGTTCTAATGGGGCACCAGGGTGGTCCCCGTTCGGGAGACAAATGGGTTCTGTTCGTATGAACGCTCCAGAACGGGAAAATAGTGTATAGGTCATGAAATACATGGGGAAACACATGAATAGGTGGTGGTTCTGCCACAAACATATATCTAGAGAGAGTTGTGGTGGGAAAAAAGTGTAGATGAAAACCCCTTCCACCTGAAGTAAGTGGATAGTTAATACATTGCTAAACACAAATACACACACCAGTCATAATTCTACTTTATACGTGGATTCCTTGGAGTATGTGTCTGCTGTATACAACAGGAAGAGGCGTAAAGTCAGTGAACCACTCATGGACAGCTGTTTCGTTGTTAACGGTTACTGGCTTGCTATGGAAGCTTGACGTTACTTGACGTATCTCTTCTTTCTGTATGTATATATATATATATATATATATATATATATGCAGCTGAATATCTCTCACTGATCTTAAAAAAAACAGCTCATAACTGTACTGGTACTGCCATGAAATGATGGACCTTACAGCACACGGTAAAATTTAAACTGCATTACAGAGCAAAAATAAATGGATGATTTCACTTATCTTGAAGGTTTAAAACATGATCTGAGCACCAAAATAGATCATGAACAAAAGATCATGTAATATGCACATGGTTTAGATATATGACATAAAACCTTCACATATCACACATTACATTGTCATTTTGTGTTCGTGCACAGATGTTACCCTATTTTAAAAGCCATTCTTTGAATATTCTAAGCACTATTTCAGTCAATGAGGATATCATTTGGAGAATGATTGTACCTTAATTCTTTTTAGTTAGTTCAAGCTTGCCTTAATTTTTCATAGGAAGCACACCGTTATTCACTGTTGCAGTAAGAGAGGTATGTCGGCCTTATGTGTTTATGTAATGAAGCTGAACTCTTTTACAGCATGGAGCAAATAGATTCAATTTAAATTGACTGCATGCCAAGAACTTTAATACTTGCTCACTGCAGAGAAACTATATTTCCTTAAATTAATTAAATTCACTTTTTTCCTTCAATGCCATAGCAAAAATATGCTACCATATATCTTCCATATATCACAGCAACATATTGAAACAGGTGCTCTTGCCTTTTGTATTATAGAATTATGATACTATTCATTCAACATATGTACTTCAAATATACCTGTTCCTTTCATTAGATCAGAAAGAACACCCAGCTTACTAACCCTAGGTTATCACAAAGTTCACAGTTTGTTGGAGTTATATTTGCAATGTATAATTCAATGCATATTTACTTTCTAAGTGCATTGTGCTCTCTGTAATAAATAAATAACAGCCTGGAAACCAATATAATGATTAACATTTTAAAGAAATAGCTTTCAAAAACAGTTGATGCATTTTGTAATTTGGTTGATGTTAATAAAGATTACATTCTTTGGTCAGGTCATTCTACTGCTAAAAAATAAACAACAAGTAAACGTTTGACCAATAGTCAGAGGTGCATTCTTCTGGTGAGGTTTGACCTGCCATGCTTGCTTGTCTGGTGTGTTTGTGTAAAAGTACATGGGAAGAACGTTAAAAACGATAAATAAATTAGTAGGGAAAGTTTTTAACAGGGCTGGTTATAGCCTTTTGAAAAACACCCTGAAATTTATTGCTTTCATTTCCTTACTAAATCGAGATACACATCCCACCATTTGCAGGAAGTGTAATATTGTTTTTTTCTACTATGAATTAACTCTTCACCCTTCAGTAGTAATATTTTTTTTACATCTTAATGTTTTGGTTAAATTCAGTTAAAATGAGAAAGAAAGGCAGGGAGGGAGAGGGAGAAGAGAGAGTAAGAGAGATATAGAGAAAGAGACAGAGAGAGCTACCCAAGACATAAACAAAAAAAAAAGCTGCCGGGAAAGGAGAAGAGTAAGTTAAACACATTTTTCAACTCATATTTTTTTCAACATATATTTTGCTTTTTTATAAATTTATCCCAGCTCAGTGGTTTGTAAATATATCACTTAAAGAAAAGGTACATTCTAAACACTAGAGAGAAAAACATGTAAGCTAAATACATTTATAAATATTTAAAAAAATAAAAACTTGAAATATAAAAATATATTTTCACTTGAACAACCATTGAAGTTTTGATTTTCAAATACACAGTTAAATCAACGTTTTTAATTACTGAAATATAAAACATCTAAAGACCAGTTATAAAATATTAAAATATAAAATATAATTAATGAGCTACTATACAAACCATAGAGATTTTTTTAATACCTAACAGCCCGATTGGTTTTCAACCCACCTATAAATAGCTGTGTTGCCCTCATAGGATATTGATTGTCCGCTCAAAGTTCGCCCGACCACGGGAGCTCACTCACACCACTTATTAAACGTAATTTATGCTTAAATGTCGAGTATTCACCCGCCAAGAGCCATGTCATGTACCATTAACCACTCGGGATCAGGACCTAGGTCCTACACTCCAAGGGTTGACATGAATCTCCTTAGCCCTGATTCTTGTTGGAATCCATCACTCACATACCGAGTACTTGCAAATCTCTGTTTCAATATTCCTGCAACTTACAGTTTTTATTTTTTGTTTTTCACTGTTAGTTATCTCTGGCACAAAATCCTATTGAGACAAAATGGCATGTGTAAATCTGTATGTTTACTGTCGTATGTTGGTGGGTAAGGGACTTGGACAGGATGAAACTGTTGTCCTGCAGTTCCTACTACCAAATATATATTGTCTATATCATTCATTGTGTGTTCTCATGTAATCTCACTGAATGTCAAGGGGCTGAACATCCCAGAGAGGTGGTGCCTGCTTCTTACAGACTTAAAAAAATGGGTGTGGATGTGACCTTCCAGCAGGAGACCGATTTTCAACAGGGATCGGCGCCATCTCTTCGGAATCGCAGGTACCTATTGGGATACTCTAGTGACTATGCTGGAGGGAAAGCAAGAGGTGTAGCAATATTGTTTGCAAATCACGGCCCATTTAACCTAAACGACTAAATGACTGACCCTAATGGGCGATTCCTATTCATTAAAGGCACCATAGGAGCACAAGTATACACATTTGTGAACATTTATAGCCCAATAATAGACACAGATATTTTCTTAAGCGCACTCTCTAAACTGAACTCATTTGCAACAGGTATCCTGATATTTGGTGGGGAATTTTTAATGTCCATCTTGACACCTCGAGACACCAGTTGCACCCAAGGTATTTACAAAAGAAAATATGTATACAAACCCACCACTCAAATCAACTAATAGATTGCTGGAGACTAGTGAACCCGACATCAAATGACTACACATTTTCTTCCTATGCTAAGGATACATACTCCTGAATAGACATAATCTTCACACATCATAGACACTTACACCTTATTCAAAAATCCCACATAGGCCCAATCACATGGACAGATCATGCCTTGGTACACATGTACATGATATTCCCCATTTAGAACATGAAATTGGAAAATCAATGATTCACTGCTAGATAATTAGCAAGTGAAAAGGGAAATACAAGAAGCAATTTTAACATACTTCCATAACAACCCAACATCAGATACTTCCCCGTTAAACACCTGGGAAGCACACAGAATCTTCTGAGCAGAGAATGGGCCCCTTAAAACAGCATTAGCACCCAGCACTCCCAAGCAACCAAGTCCTGCAGAATCTTCTGAGCAGTGGTATCATCTCTGGAAGATCTACTCAAGAATTCCTGCATTACTGTTTCCTTTAAACTCTTATTTTATAATTGTGTTCTATTCCATCTCCCTCCCTATACTATCACTACTTAATTGATAACTATATCTCCCATCCTGATTTTCTGTTTTTGTTTTTCTTAAAGTTGGTATGATCATGTCATTTTATGTCTATTCTCTAAGACTCTTTGTTAATTGTTTTTTTAGCTAGTGTTACTACTCTCACTGATAATCTTGTAAATTTATGTTCATGGTTTATGACTTTCACCTATCTGATCCTTCATATCTTTTTTATCCAGGATGTTCTTTCCTCTGGTTCTCCTCTGGTATGTCTCCCCACCCATAATAGTGTGTTTTATTTCTGGTTTTTTTCTAACCTCAGACCTTATATTTCAGACTGGGCCCCTTAAAACAGCATTAACACCCAGCACTCGCAAGCAACCAAGTCCTGCAGCATCTTCTGAGCAGAGGTATCATCTCTGGAAGATTGTCCACCCTCCCCTCCCCACACCATCTCACCCCATGGTCATTACCTTAATTATAGATAGTGCAAATCAGCTGGTTTCCAAAACACACCAATAAAGCCACTAAACCTCTCCTCACCTGAAATCCTCTGTTAACATACTGCATCCTTACAATGGTTTAAACACTCATTGATATTTGTGTATGTATGTATGTGATTTATATGTGTGTATATATATGTATATATATATATACATATATATATATTTATATATATATATATGTATATATATATATATATATATATATATATATATATATAATCTACATCTCTATATAATACACATTTTCTCTAATGTTCTCACTTCTATTGTTCACTCTAACCCATCTCTTTAGGAAAGCTTATGGCCTCCAAGACTAACCTCTACCTCACATACCTGTCTCTTGCTCTCTCCTAAAGGGCAGCCCACCTTATTTGACTGCAAATCCCTGTCCTAATGTGTTTTACACCCCACCTCCTATAGAATGTAAACGCGATTGAGCAGGGTCCTCTTCAATCTATTGTTCCCGTAAGTTTTTTTTTGTTGTAATTATCCTATTTATAGTTAAATCCCCCTCTCAGAATACTGTAAAGCGCTACGGAATCTGTTGGCACTATATAAATGGCAATAATAATAATAATAAAAATAATAACAAATGCATACTAAAGGGAACACTCATCCGATTGGGTACCAGAATGAAAAAAAAAGAGATAAAAACTCTATTCACAACTATTCAGGATTCGGAGACACGACATAACATTGAGAAACACCCAAACATACTACTCACACTCAGGCTAAGAGAGAGGAACTATCACTCCTAATGAACCACAAAGCACAAAGACCACACACTCTGTTGCAATTACAGACCCTTATCATTAATAAATAATGATGTCAAGATATTCTCTTGCATGTTGGCCAGTTGACTTAAGCTTCTCCTTAAGGGACTAGTCCACCCGGACAACATTATAAAAATCATAAACATAATACACAAGTTATCTACCCTACAAACACCCACTTTGTTATTGAGTATTGACACAGAGAAGGCCTTTGACAGGGTGGACTGGTCCCTACTTTTTAGCATCATGAGGGAGATGGGTATTGGAGACCGCTGGTTGGCATGGTTATGTGCCATTTACACACATCCACAAGCCAGAGTTCAGATAAATGAAACAAAATATGATCCTCCGTCTATCCTAAACGGTACAAGACAAGGCTGCCTTCTTTCTCCAATATTGTTCATATTATCTCTCGAGCCCTTCCTAAATGTGATCCATGCAAACACTGACATAGCTGGCATACAGGGTCATTCCTCGCTATACAAACTCTCACCAAACCTACAGACTCCCTTCCAGCTCTGATGTCGGTACTGTCGTCATATTCTAGCATCTCCGATTTTAAAGTCAATTATGAAAAAAGTGAAATTCCCCTGATAGCAACACCGCAACACTTTACACAAACACTTAAAAATCTATTTCCAATTAAGATATCTCCCATATATAATACCTAGAGGTCAAGGTGACACCTGGGGCAAAAGATATATTTATTTTAAACTACTCTTTACTTCTATGACATCTAACCAAAGATCTAGCTAAATGAAACAAACCACACTTTTCCTTGATAGGCCGGATAAACAGGCCGGATAAACAGGCCGGATAAACATAATTAAGATGAATATTCTCCCCCGATTATTATACATGTTTCAAACCCTGCCTGTGGGTGTCCCTCCATCCTTCTTCACACCCCTAAGGAAACTGTTCACAGATTACATATGATCCGGTAATAGACTTACACTGTCATTCACATGTTGACTAGACCCAAAACCAATGGGGGACTTAGTCTACCTGACCCATTTAAATACTATTTAGCAACACAATTCAGCAGCATCTTAGACTGGTGCTGCCCTACTAGTGCACAGCACTGGAAATCACTAGAACAAGAGTGGGTACAACTTCCTTTAGCCTCCTTCTCATCAGGGCCGGTGCTACCTGTTAGACTGACTAGGCAGCTGCCTAGGGCGCCCCTTGGGAGGGGGCGCCGCCAGGACTGCCGGCCCCCCTCATGCTGCAGCCGCCCGAGCGCTCTGCAGAGAGCCTCAGATGGCTGCAGCTTGAGGAGAGGGGCTGACAGGAGGGAAGCGCTTAGTGCTCCCTCCTGTCACTCCCTCACTGTAGCGTGGCCGAGCCCTCTATGGACCGCGGGTACCGGGAGCATCTGTCTCCTTTACCCGGCCGGACTAACACTGAGTGTGCACTTCCTTTTAGTCCGGCCGGGTACAGGAAAAAAAAGAGGGCTTGGCCACGCTACAACAGAGGTAGGGGAGGTTGGGGGGGGGGAGATTGATGGGTGGAGGGAATAAATGTAAAGGGAAGGAGGGGAATAAATTGAAAGGGGGTGGGGAATAAATTGAAAGGGGGGAATAAAGTGACAGGGAGGGTGGGGGGAATAAATTGAAAGGGAGGGGAATAAATTGACAGGAGGGTGGGGAATAAAAGTGACAGGGAGGGTGGGGGAATAAATTGAAAGGAAGGGTGGGGAATAAATTGAAAGGGGGGATAAATTGACAGTGAGGGTGGGGAATAAATTGACCGGGGAATAAATTGAAAGGGAGGTTGGGGGGAATAAATTAACAGGGAGGGTGGGGGAATAAATTGAAAGGGAGGGGGAATAAATTGAAGGGGGATAAATTGAAAGGGAGGGAAAGAAATTGACAGGGTGGGGGAGAAATTGACAGGGAGGGGAATTGACGGGGAGGGAGAGGGAATGAGAGTGGGGAGGGGAGAAGAGAGTGACAACGGGGGAGAAGAGAGGGACAAGCAGGGGAGAAGAGAGTGACAAGGGAGGGGGGGAGAAGAGAGGGACAAGCGGGGGAGAAGAGAGTGACAAGGGAGGGAGAGGGGGGAGAGAGTTGACATCCATCACACACACACACAATGTACCCCTTACACACAAAGACAATGCATCCCTTGCACACAGAAAAACACACAATGCATTACACACACAGACACACACACACAAGCAATGCAACCCTTACACACAATGCATCCCTTACACACACAGAAACACACAATGCATTCCTTACACACACTCAATGCACCCCTTACACACACTCAATGCACCCCTTACAGATGCACACACTGCATCCTGTACATACACAGAAACACACCTTGCAGCCCTTACACATACAAACACAGATTCACACAATGCATTCCTTACACACATATCAGGACATCCCCCTACTCCACCCCCTGTGAACAAACTCATTGGTGGAACATGAAGGTGGACCCTGGGACCCAGACCTTGAGCTGTGTAAAGGGCCTTAAAAAAATGGAGCTGCTTTCCGTTCTCCCAGAACATTGATTTTTGTGACCAGAGAGCCTGTTCTACACCAGACCAGTGGAGCCAGACTGCAGCTAGAGCCCATCATCATCCTCATCTGGTTGTAAGTAGGCAATCTAGTATATTATTCGTGGCACTAATCTCTAATTTACCTCACATTAAAAACACTATAGTCCCCAGAACCACTGCAGCTTAATGTAGTGATTCTGGTGTCTATAGCCTGTCCCTACAGGCCTTTTAATGTAAACACAGCGGCACTGCAACACTGGTGTTAGTTAACATGGCAGATCATATGGGTGGGGCATTGTGATGTCACATGGGGGGGGGGCAAACTTTACTTTTGCCTAGGGGGGCAAAAATCCTTGCACCGGCCCTGCATGGCAAACGGAATCAATCTCCAGAATATGTCCCTGTCAACACCCAACTATTAGCCCTCTATTAAACCTCTGGAAAAAATATGCTTTCAAACTTTGATTATTAGGAGACCAATCTCCATTAACTCCTATCTCACACAATCCGGCATTCCCTCCAGGCATGGATGGACTCAGGTGGCTCCGACATGCCTACCATATGTAACCTTCATGGAGGGGGAGACACAGGGAATGCTAAAACCTCTTACAGAACTATGTTCAAACGAACACCCTTCTTCCCTACAGGCGTTTGGGTATCAACAATAATCACAATTTGTCAAATCGCTAAAAGTATTAAATGTACCTACCAAAGGAACTGACTTCGACGGGTGGTTCTCAAGCACCCATAGAATAGGAAAGCCACTCACATTGATTCACTCAATTATCCTAGATGCGGACTGCAACATATTACCCAAATATGTTGAAGAGTGGTCTAAAGAACTAAATAATACACTTTCCCCATCAGACTGGAATAAAATATTCCTGCAAGCACATAAAATACACTGAGTATACCTCTAGTTTAAAACAAATTATAAACTACTTGCATGATGGCACCGAACACCCATGGGGCTACATCACATTTACCCTCTGGTGCCAGACATCTGCTGGAGGCGTGATGGGGAGAAGGGAACATACAGGCATGTATGGTGGGATTGTTCAATTTTAAAAATATATTGGACCATGATCTTGAACCTGGTAGCAGACATTGCTCACATACCAAAACCACAATCTTTTGAAGAAATATTCTTCCACTTGTCACCTAAACCACCAAAAAAAATACCACAAATAAGTAATTGAATATTACCTACTAACAGCCGCCAAGGGCACTGATATCAAAATATTTGAGGAAGCAAACATCACCTCCACTGGAGGAATGGTATTCCAGGGTGGAACTTATCAGACAGACGGAGGAAATTAATTATTCTCTATCAGGTCACAGAACACTATATCCCACAATTGGGGAATCCTGCATATCCCACTTAAAACACAAGGGAGGGCAGGATCACACGGTAAACACGCCGCAAACCTCCTGAGGGTGAATGCGCAGGTGGAGCCTTACACCTTGACTAAAAATGCAATCTTATTCAACACATATATATACCAACATACATAACAGATCTCTTAAATATACTGTTGTGTCATGTAACATTAAGTTAACATTTAGAAACCTTATGAAGTAATCCACTACCTAAACGTGATGCAATTACTCAAAGTTAACAGTGCCATGTTTCTATTGGTTTCTATTTGTTCCTTCTTCTCACCTTATTCACAAAGTCAATATGAAATACAATGTACAGATACTAAAGGAATGACAAATAAGACAAACAATGATATTACATATTTGAGGGACGCATGGTCAATGCTTACTTACAATTGTGAGGTAGTCCCCAAGTGCCTCCAACCTTACACCAAGAGGTGGAAGGATGGTCAAGCTTACATTTTACATTCTAAATCAGGGGTAGTCAACCTTTTAATACCTACCGCCTACTTTTGTATCTTTGTTGATGGTAAAATTTCCTTACTGCCCACCAGTGCCACAGTAACTAATTTTGTAGCACAAGTGCGATTTGAATTATTTTTTTATATTTTTTGAAAGGGGTTTTATTTTTTTTTAAATGTTCCAAAATGTATCTATTTTTTTCTTCCATTTTTCCCCTTTTTTTCTATGTGTGTCTGAGAGGTGCGGTGTGTGTGTATGTTTGTGTGTGATGGGTGTATGTGTGTGTGTGTGCGAGAGAGGTGTGCAGTGTGTGTGAGAAGGGTGCATTGTGTGTGAAGGGTGTAGTGTATGTGTGAGGTGCAGTGTGTGAAGGGGCATTGTGTGAGGGGCACTGTGTGTGGGTGTTGTGTGTGTGAGATGCTGTGTGTGTGTGGGTGTGTGTGTGTGAGGGGTCCAGTGTGTGTGAGGGGTACAGTGTGTGTGAGGGGTACAGTGTGTGGCATGTTCACTTTAGTATGCAGCTCTTCTGTCTGCAGGCTGACTCTGCTATCCTCCTGCAAGCACAGCACTGAATTGCAGTGTTGCCATGTCAATGATCTGACCAGCATGCTCGCACGAGGAACACAGAGCATGCCAGGCCCTTCCCTCCCTCTGCTGGAACTAAGTGCTTTGATTTCCTCAACAAGGCTGGCTCTGCATAGACAGGCAGGGGAGATTAAACGATCTCCACTGCCGGCCTTGGTTCATGGCCATCGAGGCCCACTGGGCGTTTTCTGCAGAACCCATCACTAGTGGGCAGTAGGGACCAGGTTGACTACCCATGTTCTAAATTGTATTACGAAATCAGCATCCTTGAGCCAAGTATTGTAATATAAAGTCATGAAAAACAACCTGTCAATCAACATTAATCATTCCTTTTACTTCACAACTGAAAGAATATATAAATATATGCAATGATAATGTCATGCAACGTAAATCTATGTATCACTGTTTTCTATGACAAATTTGAATAAAAACAAAATAAAGAATAAAAATATGAGAACTAGCTGATAGCATCAACTGGGAGCTTGCAACCAATGAGCTAAGCCCTGAACCTGCAGGTTTGCTCACTACAGACGACTTCCACCTGCACAAGAGGAGGTGACCGACTTGCGGTGGACCACAGGTAAGCTATCAAATCATTCATAAACATTTTATCACTTACCCTGAGAGGGCACGAGTTTAATTCCGTCTCCATAACCGCTACAGCAGACTATAGTTGTTATGTTGCTTGAAGTGCTTCTTTAATTTGTGTAACGTTAAAATCAAACTTTTTCCAGTTTATATTATACATTTAAAACAAATCTACTAAATAGAAATTAAAATATGTGATATGTCAATCTAGAGGAAAATATATTTTTCAATTTATAAAATGTACTAAGCTAGAAATAACAGTTTTTACATATTTTTATATATTTTAAAACCTTCTGTTTAATGTTTAACATCTTATTCCGACATGTGCAGCACAGCTTTTCATTAGAATTAAAAAGTTGACTATACCCAGTAGCAAATCTCTGTAATAATTTTTCTAGGATATTCAGATCTCACATCTGGCATAGACCTCTGTTAAATGTTCCTTTTTTTTCCCGAACAGCCATAACTTTGCTGAACAACAGGATTAGATCTATATTGCCAGTTGGATTGACAAGTTTCTTCATCTAGGGAATGGAAACTTGACCTCAAGGGTAATATGATCCGACCTAAAAGAACCTGGAAATATGGCGAGTAGCAGGATGCACAGAACTACGTTTTTGTTCCCTTCTATGTACCTCTGTGATGAGGTGTAACATTTGGGAGAAAATCTGACTTTTATCAATTCACTCTTTATGTTTTCTTTTTCTCTGTTTGGTCCTTTTCGGAAGCACAAAAATTCAAAAAAGGTTAAGGTCATATAAATTAACAACGTGCTTACACAGTTGCACTGGAGCTGTTTAGGGATTTGCATGATCTCTTATCTTCATTACCTTTTCTACTTGCTTGTGTGGAAGCTGTCTGGGATATGCTAATAATCATTTTTTTATGCTCAAGTGCTATAAAATAGTTTTCTAATGAAATACTGAAAATTTTGGCACAAGTGATTTCCTCTACAGTGCTTTTTAAAGGTAACCAGGAAAAAAATATTTATTTGTAGTGAACAACTAAACATCCATGTTCAGTATTTCCAGTTTGTAAGTTGTCATATTTAATTAATAAATTTGTTTAGTGCAGTTAATACATTAAATGAACACTGCACTGAAATGTGTGTTTTTCAAGGAGTGTTAAACAATATTATATATGCTGCAAAAGAAAACATGCATGTATTTTATTCTGCATGTATATGTGGTGGCATATGAAAAAAACAGCTTACAAAAGCTGCAGACCTGCTTTCTGTAGTCTTTGCAAGCCTTTTACTCTTTCCCGTACACAGATTTTCAGTCTGTGATGGGTGTACACCATTCAGAGGCTTCTTACTGAGATGCTTCAGTGCTGGAGCCAAGAGTGCATGCACAGTTTTCCTGTTTTACTGTAGGATAGCTCATTGCGAAGGAGGGTGGTATAGCTTAGTGCGCCTGCCTCTTCTATTAGCTCTATGAATCTATGGAAGCAAAAAAGAACGTTTATGATGGTCTGAGTGACAGCCAGGCAGGTGTTTTTGTCCCAAATATAAAATCTGACAGACTCCATACATACCAAGCACTTCAGCAACTGTTGGAGCTTGTCATTCAGTCTGAAAAGGCCAAGAGCACTATCAAACTGTTGTGCAGCACTTTTAACATACCGGAATACAATTCAGAACTTGTTAGTTATTGTGTTACTCTTACACCATCTTTACGCAAGTGTGTGTGTCACATGCCAAATTTCTATTGTACCAATGATGTAAGTTAAGTCAGGCAAACATTTTGGCAGAGGCACCAATTAAAATAAAGAAGCACAAAATGTTCTTTAATAATTAAAAAAATATATTTTAAAGTAAAAGACGGCAGTTTTTGCATGCATTGTACAAAAGTGAAAACATGCATTGTTGTTTGGTTGTGTTTATTGTTTAGTTGAATATAGTCTATATATTCATAATTATTTGATACTAACTATAGTTAAACTCAGAGCTGGATTTACCCTCTTTGCTGCCCCAAGGCCAGCTTCCTCAATGCACACACACACATATTTATAATATTAGAATAAGTAACGTTAATTCTTTCCCTCCATTTTGCTTGCTACAGAGGGAGGAATACTGATCCCTGGTGATCCTGTAGGCACATCTTTTGATGGTCTGCCCATCTAGGGCAGACCACTTCTATTGTTCCTTCCAGTGGATCCATGACAACCTGTGGTAACATTTGAAATATACACTTGTAACCTATGTGGTGTATGTGTACCTCAAGCTCCATGAGTATTGATCTCCTTATCATCAGTGCAGCTTCTCTCCTGCATGCTGCCCCAAGGTCATGGTCTCTGTAGCCGCACTGGCATTGTGGTCCTCAGTGAGATGGTAATTATTTCACTTAACAATTTGTCACATCTGCTTTATGGTCATGGCTATGAAGTTTAGCTTTAATGTCTTTACTTGTACTAACCTGTAAAATTAGCATTTAGTGATTTTAAAAGATACCCAAACAATTAACTCTTGGCAGTGTGAGGTTAAAAAAATTTACATGTCTATGTGAGTCACTATTATCCCCATATAACAAACGGGAGGAGAAAATTCTCTCTTATACCCCCACTTGACATGCTGCACGTTGGGGCATAATTCTGAATGGTGAGCAGTTCAACCACTAATATCTCATTTCATGAACTGTAGGATCTAGAATGATCACACATCTTATACACATCACTTTGGGAGTTACAATAATTATCTACAGAGCAGTTTGATTTGGTTTGCTTTCTAAAAAAAACCTCTATTATCCATTATACAAATGCAACCTGTATATATATTTATTTTTATATTAAAGATCCAAGCCCAGTGATTCTAAGCCCCTGGGGCCAGACCAAAAGTTAGCCCCCAAGTCCTTAAATTGGGTCCACCTATGTGGATGGGGCACATATTAAAGGTCCACAATTAATGGTGTTGTGTATCAGTCCTGCCATCCACAGTGCAAAGGACACCCTTGCGACACAGAGAAGAATTTAATACTTTTTTACACAGAAAAAATGTAATTCATATTACAACGTAATAATCAACCACTGAGCTAATATAATGTGCAAAATATATATGTTCTAAACACGAGATCATGAACACATTGTTCTAAACAATGTGAGGTGAACGATTATTGTCACTAAAAAAATTTGATAGGTTTTTTTTCATGATGACCTGTTCATAACATAGATTTCACAGTTTTCTAGTGTAGTACAACAAGATTACAGATAAGTAATTCACTATGTTTTGTACATTATATAGTTTATACTTTGATCCATATGAAATAAAAGATGAAATATTTTATTTGTAAAGCATAACGCAGCTTGCAGAAACAGAGTCGACAAATAGGATTAAAGCAACACCAGGCTTCAAATCCATCACTACATGAAACACTCTACTGAAAACTCGAAAACTGAATCCTTTTTATATATCAACAGAGAAATATACTCCATCCAAGAATTTGAAACAGTAAAACTGGACCATATTCCAAAAACATAGATTATCTCTCCGCGAGAACAATTGATTTCAGCCATAAAATCAGTGCACTCAGCATGGTGATGTAAAAATAACACCCCAAGCCAACTTAAACACACTGTGACCTATTAATGTATCTGAATAGGAAAATGTGTTTTTTTGTCCCAATGTATTTTTATGAAAACTTTATAACAAATATGGTCAGAAAGTAAATTATCTATAAAACACTCAAATCTCAAAATATTATTCTCAAAAGTCAATGTTGATATACCTTAACTCTGGCATATATTAACAATCTTAATTAATTAACTAATTTATTTCTTTATTTATTTTGCCCAATAGTTCTAATATAGCACTTATCTAGAGTGCTTTTGATTTAAAAAAAAGAACATTGTTAATTATACAGACAAGGGGATATATATCTAGATATACTGATTTAAAGACCAGGGAGGTGGAGCGATGACATAACACGCAGCCCGCTGCTACGCTCATGAGATTAAAAAACCAGGTGAAGACCGATGGAAGGAGAACGCCATGGCTTTTGAAGTATCCTACTAAAGGAGAACCTAAATTAGATGGCAACGGGCTAAGATGGGCTAAAACTCTCCTAAAAAGAATCTTCCCTGTAATACCTCCACAGTGTTAAGGTGTAGGCTTGAGGGCAGTGAGACTTGGAGGTCTCAAATGGAGCGGCAGGGTGGTGAGACGGACGTCGACAGGATGGTGAGGAGGGCTGTCAATTTGCACTGGCAATGAGAATCCAGCATTGTGGAGAATGCTGGATCCTGCGAAGTGAAAAGGATTTTATCCAGCCAGTGGACTTGGGGGTCCCCTGCCTTAAATTAAGGACACGTGAGTGAGCTAAAAGCTCTCCAGATAATAAAAAATATATGTAAGCAGAGTCAAATTCCATTTTGTTTGCTATACAATACTGAACTGTGCCTACCTCCTGTTTTTTTTTTTTCTTATTTAAAATTCCTTTGCTCCCTTGATTTGTAGTCAGCTACATAAACCCATAACTCTTTCTGTAAGGTGAGAAAAGCAGTGAGAGTGAAGGAAAAAAAAAAAAATATATATATATATATAAAGAAAAAAAAGAGAAAGGAGAAAAATGAAGAAAACAGCGAATAAAAAACACAGAAGAATATATACAAAATTAAGAATTAACTAGTAAAAATAACCCTGACAAAGGAGACATCCAGGAACAAAGGAGGAAAGAAGTAATGAAGAGCAAAGCAAAGAGGAGAAAAGGGGAGGTAAAGGGGGAAGAGGAAGGAAGGGTGAAAAAATAAAAATAAAAAGTAACGAAACAGGAAAAATATCAGACTCAAGAAGATCTTAATTGGGGACAGGTAGAAGGAAAAGAGAAAATAGGGAGAGGACTCCCTGGAATGAACAAACCTTATGAATAATTTATCTGAATATTTAAATTTGTTACAAGATTATTCCGGAATTTCTGCCTGAATACCGGGCTTGAACGTTTTTGTTTGATTACCATTAGGAAATTAACAAATTGACACAAGAAGCTAAGAGGTGGGAAAAAAGAGTACTTCTCCAGACTGCTTTAATCTTGGAAAATTGCAGGAGAAAAAATAAAAAGCTCCCCCTCATTTTCTATTCAATGTTATAAAATGACAGCTAGAAAAACTCAGGAAAATAAGAACACCAAAAAGAAATTGAAGAACAAAAATGAACCACTGGAGAAAAGTTTATTCTTTTTTTCACCCCAATCTCTGAAAACAGGGGATCAAAGTAACGCTTTGGATGAAACAACGAAGAGTGTGGATCAAGAGAAAGCAGAAAAAGCTGTGGCAGCAACTGAGCTCCAACAGGTGATGGTAGATCTGCTTAACAGTGCCCTGGAAAAACAATTCACAAAGATTAAAAATGAAATTCAACGCTTTTAAGAAGAGTTTAAAAATGATCTACTAACATCAACGGAAAAGTAAATGAAAATTCTGAAAACATTAAACAAATGCAACAAGGTTCGACACAGATTCAGAAATATAATGATCATCTAAAAAGATAATTGCCTAGTTGGAACAAAAACATGCAGACTTAGAAGACAGGTCATTCCGCAACAACCTAAAAGTAAGGAATATCCCAGAAAATGTTACCTAGAAGAATTTTTAATAGAATGATGGCATAGGATACCCAAACCTAAACATCTGTCTACAAATATCCCCAGAGACATTATGATCTGTTCATCCTTTCGAATTAAACTAACCATAACAAATCCAATTAGAGAAGGTAAAATTAAAACCCCTTATGAAAAAATAACCAACTACCCAGATCTATCGACCTATACAAGAATGAAAAGAAGATCCTTTGTAAAATATACAGAAATCTTAAGAGCCAACAAAATCCAATACAGATGAGGATTCCCTGTAAGACTCTGCTTTATAAAGATTCAAGAACATATGCAATTGACTCACCAGAAAAACCGAAAGGATGGCTACAAGAGAGACACCTGATTTCAGAAGCCGATGGCCAATAATTAAGAAATTGAAGTGAGAGGGAGAATAATGTAAATGGACATTAAGAAACATGGAATATCAATATACACCTATATACTAAGAAGAAGACAGAGGAAGGGGATGAGAAGAAGGAAGAGGAAGATAATATTGTAACGGATCACCTGGCACCCCGACTGGGTACCTCCGTTAAAGGATGCTCCTAGCGCTTCCTGAGGACTCCAAGCACTCTGGCAGACACCACAATCACCGAACCGGAGAAACAAATAAATTCTCCCAAGCATATGAATGCTGTAGACAGTTGAATAGGAAACCATACGAATAGGTTTACCCTCCTAGCAGTCAAACTGGAACAGCATACAATAAATCCTTCCCCCAATAATGAGACGACACTTCACTTTGAGGGTTAAAACAGGAACTCTCTGTACTGTCACATACAGTCTCTTTTATTCCCAAATCACAAACATAGTACAGCCCACAGGGCGTTACAAAACAACCAATCACATATCAGTTACAGCCCACATATTCCCTCCCCTTATCCTGAGAGGAAACTCAATTACACATACAGTTAAAACATACTTTCTACCCAACTTTCATAACTCTAAAACCATACATCACATTCACATAAAATTACATATTCACAATCAATCCATTCAGGGGAACAACATATTAAAAATGGCACGAATCAGACCAGGGGTTCAAAAGTTAAGGGAAAGTCCTTTGTGACTAAATGAAGCATGGCTTTCTGGCCCAAACCAGTTTCAGAGTCTTCTATCCTGGAGAGTAATTCAATTATCTCCCAGGATAGACACAAGACTCCATTAAGCACATGGTTGCAAAAAGACACAAAACACTTTAAAATACATAAAGTCACATTTACACATAACACACAGACATTTCACATATCCCCAGATAGCTGGGATCTGAGTGCACATTATTAGATGAATGGCACTCAGATCACACAAATAAGCCTTTCTGCATGGGAAATAAACAGGGCCATAGTCCAAAGGGAGCAGGCGAGCAACCAGGCTTCTCCAGTTCACAGTGGCGAGGTTGGTTTCGCCACAAATATATATTTTTTTATTTTTTTGTAGTTCCTTCATTTCAAATGATAATTTGTTTATCATGGAGAAGAGAAGGGAGAGGGGAGGGGGAGGGGAAGGAATGGAATGGGGGTAGAGGGAAGAAAAAGAAGGGAAAGAAAAAATATAGGAAAATGAGATTCATATACACAATGTGAAAAGCTGATGTTTGGTTGAGATAGCAATTTGGGTGTGGGTATGGCACACTTATAGATATACACGGAAAAATATGGGAGAAGCAAAAAAAAAAGGAAGATGATGGTAAAAGGAGAAAAGAGAAAAAAAAGAATAGGGTAATTAAAAGTGGAAAAAGGGAACTTCTGAGATTTTATAAAACAAGTATACCTGACACTAAGACACTATAACACGGAACACTAAAAGTAATGCAAAACAATACAATGCACATTATATAAATGAATTGTATATAAGAACACAGTGAGGAAACATGGAATTGATACACAAATTTTAAGATAAAAGTAATACACACTGTGACCAAAGAATTGTATATAGATAATAAATTTAGGAATAGTATTAATACTAATGACACCTTAAATTTGTGTATATGTAATAAGGAAAAGTTAATGCTTTGTGCTTTTACTTCATTTTTTTTTAATAGGAAATGGAATATTCAAGACAAACAAGATAATGTATTATAAAATTACTGTTGTGATTCTCTCTCTCTGTCTTTCCTTTCTATCTATTTTTCTCCTTCTCCCTTCTATGGGACATGTTCACAAAATTATTTTCTTTCATTGGATCTTTTACTTTTTGGCTCCATAGTCCGATTTTTGGAATTACCACAGGGCTGGTGATAAGTCGACTTTTTTGTGAGTCCTCCCATCAATATTTATTGGGAAAACATGATAGGAATGATGGTACTTTCAAGTACCAAACACTAGAGTTCATCTCTGAGATAGGTTTTAGAACCTATGAATGTATGTTTTTAGTATTTTATGTTTTTTTTGTGTATTATGCTCTTGATGTTAAGTATTTGAGAGGAGCAGGGAGGTCTGTGCAGGTTACAAATTATAGTTAAGTTTGCTTCCTTGAATGTGAGGGGACTAAATTCCCCCCACAAAAGATCTATTTTCCTTATTTAAAAAAGCAGAAAAATAGATATTTGTGCCATACAAGAGACACATTTGAAGAGTCTAGACAATTGTTTTCATAATTCAAAAGACTTCCCTACGATTATTACATCCTCAATACAAGAAAAAAGGAAATGTGGGGTTGCACCCTTTTCAAGGCATATAAATTTGTGTATAAAACATTCCGAACAGGATATGGAAGGGAGATACATAATAATGATATGTATCATAAATAATATCCTTTCCACACTAGTTTATACTTATTCACCAAATTCTGCACCAATGAAATTTATATCAAGATTTTGGGAAAGATTGAATAAGGTAAAACAAGGACAAATCATCTGGATGGGTGATTTCGTGTGATGGACCCTAAGATGGATAAAGACAATGAAAGACAGACAGAGAAACAAAAATGTCTATATACAAGCATCAACATTTTGTTCCTTTGCCCAGGGGAATCCACTCTATGGGAATCCACTGGCATACATTTCATAGCGATGAGCGAGATTATAGGTGTTTTTCTAAAATATATCTTGCTTATTTAAGAATCGACTAAATTTTGACAGATATAAACTCCATTCAAAGAGTCAAAAACATTGATATTGATGAGATTACATGATTAGATCACAATATAGTCATTTTGGAAGTAAAAAATACATTTATTAAAAAACAACCAGAATGGAAACTCAAGGAATTTTTATTAGAATCTCCACAAATTAGAGAGCATATAAAAAAGTATTAATCTCTATTTTCAAATAAACTGAAAAATATCTAAAAAGCAAAATCTATATTTAAAATAATCTATAAAAATTAGACAGTCTTATGCCCTGACAAAATAGCAAAAGATTTGGAAAAAATATTACAGTAGTTTATATAGTATTAATTCTAAGGATTCCCTACAAAATGCTGAATCGTATTTTCAAGAGAAGGAATTAAATTAAATTTAAAAATTTACGCCTTCACAACTAGAAAAACTTAATGAACCCTACACATTGAAAGAGATTATAGAAACAATTGATCATTCAAAATCTAATATCACCAGGACCTGATGGTCTGACAGCTATATTTTAGAAATCATTTAAAGAAGATATGGCACCATACCTACAGATTACCTTTAATGAGTTTACAGAAAAAGGAACTCTTCCAGAAGACCTCCTTAGAGTAAATATTGTCACTATCTTAAAGCAAGAGGAAAATCCCTATGATGTTAAAAGCTATAGACCTATTTCTCTTTTGAAAATCCTCTAGAACGTAAGCTCATTGAGCAGGGTTCTCCACCCCCTCTGTTCCTGTGCATCCAGTTGTCTGGTTACAATTACATGTCTGTTAGTCCACCTATTGTACAGCGCTACAGAATCAGATGGCGCTATGTAAATAATAAAATAATAATAATCTAAAATTGTATGCTGGTATTATGGCACATAGACTTAAATCTGCTACATCTAAGTTAATACATATAGACCGGATAGGATTTATCCCAGGACGATCATCAACAAGCCATATACGAACATTGGCAAATATCTTTGAGACCGCTAAGCATAGAAGGGTTCCGATGCTGGCCCTGTCACTGGATGCTGAAAAAGCCTTTGACAGGGTTAGCTAGGATTTTCAAATACCTTAAAAGCTTTTGTTTTTTTAGGTAGGATCCACCAAGCCATAATGGCTCTTTATTTGAATCCTACGGGAAAAGTAATAGGCCAGTGAATTTCCTCTAACTCATTTAAATTAAAAATTGTACTAGACAAGGCTGTCTGCTTTCTCCTCTTCTTTTTGCCATGACCATTAAGGGAATTGGCATCTGAGATAAGAAATAACAACAAAATAAAAGGTTTTAATGATCAGGTGGAAATAAAAAGTAAGATGTACGCAGACAATGTACTTATTGTGTTGGAAGACCCAGTAAATTCAATCAATGAACTAATGGAGGTGATACAAAGATTTAGTCGATTCTCGAATTACAAACTAAACACTTCTAAAACAACTGTGCTCTCATTCTTTTTAACACCACAGATGAAAGCAGGGATTATGGATCATTTTGATTTCCTCAAGGCAAGGGAGCATTTTTCTTATCCAGGGTTAAAAATTTCAGCAAACCTGCAAAAATGGATGGAGATTAACTTGCTCCCCCTGTTAAGGGAAATTTATATTAAGTTAAATACCTGGGCAAACAAAGTAATTTCATGGTGGGGCAAGATTAATACTATAAAATCATACGTCTTGCCTAAACTAACATATATATTTAGCCTTATCTCAAGCAATATTCTTTTAAGATGGATTAACCTATTAGTCTTCTTTTACTAAATGTATATGGTAAAAGAAAAAGATCTGGGATTAGTGCTAAAATATTGTCAAAGAAATTAGAAGATGGAGGATTAGGGATTCCTTCCTTGACAAGGTTGGTTCAGGTTATATTTTAACCCATGCAATACGAACCTTTCAGGAGTTATCTCAAGATGAAAGCTGGTATAAACTTGAAAAACTAAGAGAATAGGCCCTTTTAAAAATATACCTTCAATTTTCTGGTTATCTAATCAACTTTTTGGGGGAAAGTTTTGCTTTAAATCATATATTGAAAAATTGGTTTGAAATAAAACGGAAATTAGACATGGGAGAGAAAATGTTTCCATCATTTAAAATAGAATTATTAAATGATTTATTACCCAATATTAATCTACTCTCATACTCTGAAAAAGGTATTAAAACCGTTGAAGATTTAATTATATCAGGCAAAATTAAAACGTTCGGTGATCTTAATAAGACATCAGGATTTATGAATAAAGATTTTTTTGATTATTTGAAAGTAAGATCATATATAATGAAAAGGTTAAATTTACCTTATGAAGAAACTTTAAAATATTTCGAATAACTTATTAATTTAACGGGCACTAAAAACTAATTTCTAAAACCAATTTTTTATTATATAAAATGGAAAAGGAATACTTCCCAACAGCACTAACGAAATGGAGTAGAGATCTGGGTATGCATCTCTCCCATAAAGAGTGGTGTAACTCAATTCAGTTTTTAAATAATCTTCATTGTTGAATCTGAACGAGCTACACTTTAAGATCTTAAACAGATGGCATCTAGTTCCTAAAAAGATCAATAAAATATTTCCTAATCAATATTCTTAATGTAGGAGATGTAAAGGAGGCAGATTTTTTAGATATATGGTGGGAGTGTACAATTATTAAAGAACTATGGCAGGATGTTGGAAGAAAAATAAACATTTTAAAGCGTATGATATCCCTAAGACCAGATCTGATGTATGAAAAAAATAGTTTATTTTATTAATCCATATGTTGATAGCAGCTAAATTAACTGTAGCTAGAAATTGGAAAATCCCATCAAAGTCTGACTGGTGTCTGATTAAACATCAACTATGTCATCAACTAAATATGGAAAAATACATTCCGACCCCTAATAATAAAAGACTCAGGTTTTTGGGATGAATCAATAAGATCAATGAATGTGTTATAAAGAAATATCATATAAATCTAAGGAAAGTCTAAAATAATGCACAAATAATCCTCCCCTCTCCTTCCCAATGCCTTTGATTGAGAGCTATCTTATTATTATTTTAGTTTTTTTGTGATGTTTTGTGTAATGTATCATTTCATGCAAGTTTAGACGTATTAAAATATAATTGAGCACGGAATTATAAGGTAGATATGTCTAATGGTATGTATTAGTTTATATATTTCAAGAATACGTCTACTATAATGAATTAGGTACAATTGGTAAAAGTATATATATTCTTGACAAATCTACATTTACATTTTCTAAACTTGTATTTATTTTTGTAATAAAATTATGTAATAAATATTAAATAAAAGAAAAAGATATTCTGATTCAAAAGGATAAGAGAACCCAGCCTGTGGGTTTTGCACGTGAGCAAAGTTCTATGCAAGAAAGCCCATGAGCTTACAATCTAGAGAGTAACTCTTAATCAGAATTATAATAAGGGGAATGTTTACACATTGTAGCAAATTTTATATGGGGTAAAAAAATTGATGCAGGGTACCAGCAATCCTGATATAAATCTTCCTTATAGGGCTTTTTCCTCAAGATTGTATAACCACTGGTGGACAAAAAAATAGGTCATCATCACTACCCCTTTCTGAACCAGTAGATTACAATGGTTTTAGGCAGTAGTCAGAATATAAGTGTCACAAGGAATGTTTAAATGACATGTATTTAGGGTTGAACAGCTTAGCTGCTATATGCTTACAGAAAGTTTTTAGTTTTCTTAAAAGCGACTTTTCATAATACATATTACCTATAAAATGTAATATTGAGGTTGCTGACTTATAGCTGAAATAAACACTGCAAAATTGTCATGAAGTCAATAGAATGTGACACAGATTAGTTGAAATTGACAGCCAGCCCTTAGTCAGCAGGAAGAATTTTGCAGCAGAATTAAACTAAGTATCTGTTTAAAATGTTCTCCTTTTTAGCAATGTATTCAAATTGAGAAACCTAAGTTGACTGTTGAAATTACAATTGTCAACTCCGTCATTGATAAATGTGCAGAACGTTGTGAATTTCGCTACGATTTCAACAACCATCTAACTTTGTTTCCGCTAATAAGCCTCATGAAAATATAAATATATAGACAAGTTTATTATGGACAGATTTAAAATGAATTACTTTACTTAGCATAAATCATTATAATATGGAATGAAGAATTCTAGTAAAAGTGTTGGTGGACATTTTATTTTGTAAATATGATTATTAAGATGTATAACAAAAAGGCATAACATATTAGGGGCTCACAGGACTCTTGCTTTTAAGATAAGTATTCGTACTGAACGAGACAAAGGTCTCAAAATAAAAATAGTAAGTGACATGACATTCTTAAAGCAAATCTTTATGAACAAAAAAATACAAAATAAATATAGTCAATTTAAAGATAATCAATAATAAAAATAATCAATTATAAAAATATGGGAGGATAATGGAGATGAAAAAAGGTGAAGGGAGGAGGAGTAAAAAGGAAAGATCATGCTCAGGGTAACGAGGTATGTTATAGGGTAGCATTATTGTAACATAAGTAGGAGCTTTCAGTAGAGGTGGTAAAGAAGCGGGCCAAAATTGTTCTGCACTGCAACATTCTACCAGGTACTAAAGAACAGTTCCTCATTTGAGTGGATCTTTTCCATTTTGGTGAACCACACGCAGAAGAAAGCAATTGGTTTTTATTCCAACATTTAAAATATGAGCAGTAAGCAATTTTTCAGAACTTGAAGTACATGTATTGGTGTGGTGGAGGAACATTGGTGCCAAGAGCAGAGGAGGAGTTGAGTCAGAAACATGTTTCAGTATGGCATGTATTTTAACCTAAAAGGGGCATTTGACTGGGTAGTGCAAACATTTGTGGAATAATGCACCAGTCTCTGCAAGTGCCAGCAGGGACAATCACGATCAGCATGTATGGAGTGAAAAAACTGGAGGTTGCAATACCACAAGGAGAGCAAATTGTAGGCTGATTATTGAGTTTTTCCAGAGACCGCACAATGATATGTTTAATCTTTTGCAACTGGTAAACATTTCACACTTGTCCATAAAAGACAACGTAGTGGTAGGTAATTGTGCTTGTAACTAAAAATAGATGTAATAAACTCCATGATCTCCATGATTAATACATGTAAATACAGATGAAAACATTTTAAGAGAGCATGGTCCTAGAAGTGCAACTTTGCAATTGATTTTTTTATCTATATTTAAACCATTGCACAAATGGTATTTCATCTCCATGGAGCATTGAGTTAAATGGACACTACAGACACTACTAAAGTGGTCTGTGTGCATAGTCCTAGGTCCCTTAACCCTACAAAGGCAATAATTGCAGTTTTTAACAAACTGCAATAAATACCTTTGTGAGTTAATTCCACCTCTACCAGACTACCGGGTTGTTACCCAACTTTTTGTCCCCTTTTCCGATGCTGGATGTCCTCACGCTAAGCATGAGGACATCCAGCATCATCAGAAATTCCATAGGAAAGCACTGTGATTGTCTACCAGACAGCCACTAGTGGGACTTCTGGGTTGTTAGGTGACTTTTGGTCGCCTAACTGACACTAGACGTCCTGCAAGAGGACATCCAGCATCACCTGAAACCCCATAGGAAAGCATTGTATAATGCCGGCTGATGTTGGCAGGGCAAACCTAATGTGCATGTACTGCAATGGCCAGGCAGAGCCCAAGCCAGCATGGAGAGACACTGGTGCTTGACTCAGATAAGTCACAGAAGAGTTTTTTAACCCCTTCTGCACCACAGGTGGGTAGAAGGGGGCTATAGTGCCAGGAAAACAACTTTGTTTTCCTGGCACTATAGTTTCCCTTTAAGGGGGTATAACACTGTGTTGGGATTTAACCAGGGAGAAATTCCTGGTTGTTAATAAAACATAGAGATGGATACATGGAGAGGTTACATTTTTGGGCATTAGAGTGTCATATTTGTAAAGTTACAGGTACATAAGGTTTTGTTCTCGAGAGTTCTCTGCCCCAAGTCTATAGCAACAATAGGAGAATCGAGAGAGGGACATCCGCCAAAGAGCCATCAATGTTTAAGTAGATTACGCTTTGCCCACTCCACCACATGTAAAAGCTGACATGCCAGATAAAAACAGGCCACCTTTATTCAATAGGAATGATCAAGGGGAATTTTTGGTGAGTCTTCCTACCTCACCAGATATTGCATGTTAATAGATAATGCAGTGAAGAGAAAAATGTAATGTAATATAATGATTGACATCACTTGCAAGAGGTGCAAGAGGTAAGACAAGAGGTTCATTTTCACTACCTGGGTTCTCCTAAGACAGGAGATATAAGGGTAGGACCAGTCTCTGAGATCTGATGTAAAGATTGTTGGAATATTGTTGAAGTTATAAACAAACACATCCTATTGCTTAATAGTTAACAAGATCACATCCAAGGCCTCTGTCCAGCCACCACATGGTTAACCATTGTATTGGCATGGTTTTTAACTATTTTACTAAATTCTGCTAATGCTCCCAGTGGGCAAATTGTATTTAAAATTATTGTTTGTTTGGAAAAGGCAAGTGAGCAATACTTTGCAAATATGCAGCTTCCTAAATCCATTTGGTCTCTTGCCATTATAAATCAATTTGTATAGGGTTAGTATCTAGCCGTTTGGTGCAAACATGGTCATACTGAACAAATTCTGACAGGAATTAGCTTCAGTAAATATGAGAATTGCCATTTTCATATTTAGTGAATTACATTGTATAGTATTATGTTTACTGTCTTTTGAAAATATTTTGCAATTTAATAGAAAGATGACTTCTTTTTTCACATGAGATAAATAAAGAACTTTAATGAACATATCACTTAATCTTCCGCGTAAACCAAGAAACAAGAAAACCACTTCAAAATCACTTCAGAAAACACTCAAAATACTCAGTCAATGGAGGCTATTCATAACAGAATTTGTTTCACTCTAATAAATACCTCTTAAAGATGAGAATTTTCTTTTTTACTCAGTCTACTCTAACATGTATTTATTTATTTGTTGATTATGATAACTGTGTCTGTAGTAATAATCAGACAAATAAAAAATTCAAGTTTATACAAAACATGTATCCTTTTTATACAATCAAACCATCAGAACCCTGCTTTTTTGGGCATGACTAATATTCCTGAAAATATCTAACATGCTTAAAGAACACTCGAAGCACTATAACAACTGTAGCCAACTCTAGTGATTAAGGTACTTGGAGCACCCTGGTGCCCTCCCGGAGTAATTTGTCAGCTTGTTTTAGGTTTGTTTGACAACTTGCTTGGGTCTGGCAGATGCCTGTGTCCATTGAGCTTAGCAGGGTCATGCAGGTCTCCTCTCGTTTGACTGAAAGTGTCAGCTGACCGCATTCACCTAATAAGCGTTTATTGGATCTGCTTAACTCAGAAAAAGATATCTTACTTATTCTTCAGGAAAAGAAAAGATGTAGCACTGGTCCTTATGAGTAGCCAGGTACACTGTTTTATCTGGGAGAGGTTTTAAAATATAGTGTTTTCATTGTTTGCATGCTTGAAATAAAAAAGAGAGATAAACAAACTCAGAAATTTGTTACAAGCAAAATACTACAAACACCATGACAGCAGGACTTCTGGAGTACTCACTCACCAGCCTATTGGCCCGGGGAGCCACCAAAATAAATTGTGATTTCTAAGCAATGTATTGTGCAGTCAAGGAAAGGCTGGATATACACAGTATTTAGACCTAGGAATGGATTTTCTTTGAGGGCCTTTTTTAAAGCTCAACCAACAAAGGGCCAAGTAAAACAGAAGAATACACAAATGTTAGTAGAAGCAGCAATCACATTTGCTCTACTGCCTCATTACACTGCCAAAATTGAACACTTAACCTAACATTTAATTATTGCTTAAACATGCAAGGTCATACTCTACTATTGCACCTTTGTTTCGGGCATGAAATGGATAAAGCAGGATCCCATAAATGTCAAAAAGTAATTTAAGCCACCTTAGGACCACCCATCACTCACATGTAGCCAGTATGATATTATCTGTGTGATCCATAGAAACCAATGAGTATGTGTGATGGGTGCACTCATAATACTATCAAAATTAATGTATTCATCAAATGTAAGTAATTATTAAAACTGTCTAGTGCATCTCCAACTAAAGCCTCCTCTAATGATAGTGAAAAACTATAAATCACAAGTACAATGGACTTCTACAAAGTGGCCTAAGGATGAAGTAAATAAAAGTGATGTGAAAATAATATAATGTTAACCCTTTAAGAATGACAAGTGTGCTATGCTGTCCTGCAAAATGTTGGCTTTAACACTGCAGGGTGGCATAGAACACCCCTCAAATCACTGCCCCCCTCCCCTCCCACAGGCCAGTATACTTACACTCAGTGGTGATCCCAACAATCCAGGCAGTCCACCTGCATTCAATCCGGCCCTTCCTGGCAATGTGATGACATGGTCAGATTGGCAGTTTGAAGCACTGCCTGCAGGGGGATCTGGCAGTGTACACTCATAATGAAATAGTATGGATAATACATAATAATCTGCAGAGATTTAAATAAAAAAATAATAAACCTAAAGGCAAGGGAAATACAAAATCAGAAGTAGGCAAATATAAAAGACATGCACAATACATATTAATGATATGGAGCTCACCCAAGTACCACAACATATAACAGGTTCCAACTATACCACAGATGGAGTCACATACAGAGGCTAATAGACAGGCTTCTTATGTAAGAACAGGAAAAAACAATCTGTTCAGGCAGAAATAATGTTGTTTCCCAGTATGTATAATAGGCTTGTAAATGACACATTACACAACAAAAGAGGTTGTATGGAGTAAAATAAAATTGTCCCTATTTTTTTTGTAGAATCCTTTGAGTGCACCCCATTATTTTGGAGTTTATATATGATGCGGGATAACACCAAGGTAACAAGCTACTAGGATTACTTTGAAGAGGTGAGTGCCAAGCATTTTGTAAATATATATACATATGCTCAAAAGTTTGCATACCCTGGCAGAAATTGTGAAATTTTGGCATTCATTTTGAAAATATGACTGATCATGCAAAGAAATGTTTTTTATTGAAGGATAATAATTACATGAAGCCATTTATTATCATATCATGTTGTTTGGCTCTTTTTTAAATCATAATGATAACAGAAATCACCCTAATCGCCCTGATCATGTTTGACCTTGTTACAGTCATGTTAAAATGGGAATTCCCATGTTAAAATGGGAATTCAAGTTAACTTCCCAAACCTGTGGCTTTTTAAATTGCAGTTAGTGTCTGTGTATAAATAGTCAATGAGTTTGTTACCTCTCACATGGATGCACTGAGCAGGCTAGATACTGTGTAACAAGGTAATGGGACTTTATAAAGATGAAAAAAGATATAAAAATGTATCCAAAGCCTTGAAAATAGCAAGTCAGTACTGTTCAATCACTTATTACGAAGTGGAAAATTCAGGGATCTCTTTATACGAAGCCAAGGTCAGGTAGACCAAGAAAGATTTCAGCCACACCTGCTTGAAGAATTGTTCGGGATACAAAGAAAAACCCACAGGTAAACTCAGGAGAAATAGAGGCTGCTCTGGAAAACGACGGTGTGGTTGTTTCAAGGAGCACAAAACGACAACACTTGAACAAAAATAAGTTGCATGATCAAGTTACCAGAAAGAAGCCTTTACTGCACAATGCCACAAACAAGCCCAGTTACAATATGCCCGACTACATCTTAACACGCCTCACAACTTCTAGCACACTGTAATTTGGAGTGACGAGACCAAAATAGAGCTTTATGGTTACAACAAGGGCATATATATGAAAACAATACCATCTCCATTGTAAAGCATGGTGGTGGCTCACTGATGGATTTTTTTTGGGGGGGGGCTCTAAAGGCATGAGAAATCTTGTGAAAATTGATGGCAAGATGAATGCATCATGTTATCAGAAAATACTGGCAGACAATTTGCATTCTTCTGCACGAAAGCTGCACATGGGACGCTTTTGGACTTTCCAGCATGACCCTAAACACAAGATGAAGTTGACCAGTCCAGTGATTACAGCAGAAAAAGGTGAAGGTTCTGGAGTGGCCATCACAGTCTTCTGACCTTAATATCATCTAGCCATTCTGGGGAGATCTCAAAAGTGCGGTTCATGCAAGACAAACAAAGACTTTACATGACCTGGAGGCATTTTACCAAGACGAATGGGCAGTTATACCACCTGCAAGAATTATGGGCCTCATAGACAACTATTACAAAATACTGCATGTTGGCATTAATAGTAAAAGGGGCAATACACAGTATTAAGAACTAAGGGTATGCAGACTTTTGAACAGGGTTCATTTCATTGTTTTCTTTGTTGTCATGTTTTGTTTTATAATTGTGCCATTTTTTTTTATTCTTTATTTGTTGATGTTTTTATGGTTTTACCAGAAACAAGTGTACAAGGTGGGGTAACGCAGTGTGGAACATAACATATACAACATGCAACATTTTGTGCTCAACAGTGAATGTGCTTTTGATGATCGTACAGTGCGTAAATACAGCATTCCTTTATTGAATCGTTAAGCAGGTTTCAAAGTAGGCATCATTTATCGAGCGAGGTGGGTCTTGTGTCTTCGTGTTGGTTCTGTCCTACATAGTGTGTGTATTCTATACTAGAATAAGTGTGGTGCCCAAGCGGTTGGGTGTCCACTTGTGCTGTGGGTGGGTGGGATCAGCAGTCATCCATCTGCATAACTGTCTTATGGTTTTGGCGTGCTGTATCACGGTGAGCATGGTCGAGTTCTATAGGAGAGGGGGGATAACGCAACTGGGAGTGGAGAGGTAAGTTGTTGACCTTGAGGTTATGGAGTTTGGGTGCGCTACATGTGGAGTAGCTTTAAGGTGTCTGTGAGCTGGTGGTGTTGAGGGATTCTTCTCATTCTAGCGAGGGTGGAGAGATGGTGTCCGCTCGTCATCCCTTGTGGGGGCATATATAATATTGCTCGGTTGTCGAGGTGTGCTGTGTGCTTTCCCTGTGTGGAGGAGGGGAATGTTGAGGAGGAAGATTGTCCTGGTGGGTGCCAAGGCTTAACTACAGGGAGTGCAGAATTATTAGGCAAGTTGTATTTTTGAGGATTAATTTTATTATTGAACAACAACCATGTTCTCAATGAACCCAAAAAAACTAATTAATAGCAAAGCTGAATATTTTTGGAAGTAGTTTTTAGTTTGTTTTTAGTTATAGCTATGTTAGGGGGATATCTGTGTGTGCAGGTGACTATTACTGTGCATAATTATTAGGCAACTTAACAAAAAACAAATATATACCCATTTCAATTATTTATTATTACCAGTGAAACCAATATAACATCTCAACATTCACAAATATACATTTCTGACATTCAGAAACAAAACAAAAACAAATCAGTGACCAATATAGCCACCTTTCTTTGCAAGGACACTCAAAAGCCTGCCATCCATGGATTCTGTCAGTGTTTTTGATCTGTTCACCATCAACATTGCGTGCAGCAGCAACCACAGCCTCCCAGACACTGTTCAGAGAGGTGTACTGTTTTCCCTCCTTGTAAATCTCACATTTGATGATGGACCACAGGTTCTCAATGGGGTTCAGATCAGGTGAACAAGGAGGCCATGTCATTTTTTCTTCTTTTATACCCTTTCTTGCCAGCCACGCTGTGGAGTACTTGGACGCGTGTGATGGAGCATTGTCCTGCATGAAAATCATGTTTTTCTTGAAGGATGCAGACTTCTTCCTGTACCACTGCTTGAAGAAGGTGTCTTCCAGGAACTGGCAGTAGGACTGGGAGTTGAGCTTGACTCCATCCTCAACCCGAAAAGGCCCCACAAGCTCATCTTTGATGATACCAGCCCAAATCAGTACTCCACCTCCACCTTGCTGGCGTCTGAGTCGGACTGGAGCTCTCTGCCCTTTACCAATCCAGCCACGGGCCCATCCATCTGGCCCATCAAGACTCACTCTCATTTCATCAGTCCATAAAACCTTAGAAAAATCAGTCTTGAGATATTTCTTGGCCCAGTCTTGACGTTTCAGCTTGTGTGTCTTGTTCAGTGGTGGTCGTCTTTCAGCCTTTCTTACCTTGGCCATTTCTCTGAGTATTGCACACCTTGTGCTTTTGGGCACTCCAGTGATGTTGCAGCTCTGAAATATGGCCAAACTGGTGGCAAGTGGCATCGTGGCAGCTGCACGCTTGACTTTTCTCAGTTCATGGGCAGTTATTTTGCGCCTTGGTTTTTCCACACGCTTCTTGCGACCCTGTTGACTATTTTGAATGAAACGCTTGATTGTTCGATGATCACGCTTCAGAAGCTTTGCAATTTTAAGAGTGCTGCATCCCTCTGCAAGATATCTCACTATTTTTGACTTTTCTGAGCCTGTCAAGTCCTTCTTTTGACCCATTTTGCCAAAGGAAAGGAAGTTGCCTAATAATTATACACACCTGATATAGGGTGTTGATGTCATTAGACCAAACACCTTCTCATTACAGAGATGCACATCACCTAATATGCTTAATTGGTAGTAGGCTTTCGAGCCTATACAGCTTGGAGTAAGACAACATGCATAAAGAGGATGATGTGGTCAAAATACTCATTTGCCTAATAATTCTGCACTCCCTGTATGAACAATGAGAGAGTAGTTAGCTAGAGAGGAGGTGAGTAAAAGACAGCCTGCCGCTTGCCCCTTGCTGTGTGGGGGGAAAGTGTGGTGGGGTGGGAGTGAGAGTGGGGGAGTGGGTGTGCAAGTTTTTGTGGGGGTTGCAGTGTTGAAGCGGTTTCCTTGTGGGTGTCGGAGAGTAGGCTTTGAGTACGATGTGTTACTATAGTCCATTAGTGACCCAGGGGTCCCATATCTTATGGAATACTTTTTGGGTGTCGTGTATTTAGGCTTTCAGTTGGTCTAATTTGTACATTTCTTTCATTTTCCAAATTACTGTGGCTAAGGTGGGGGTGCGTTGATCAGATCAGAGTTCGACTATGGCTCTACGTGCTGCCAGAGCTATTCGTGTCATGAGCTTATTCTCGTGTCTGGTGAGCGAGTCTGCTGGTATAGAGAGGAGTAGTGCCCATGGGCCAAGCATGGTGGATTTATCGAGCACTTGGTCGATAAGCGAATGTACTTGTGTCTAAAATGGATTGAGTTTTGGGCATTGCCACCAGCAGTGTTGGAAGGAACCCGTGTTACTGCACAACTTTCAGTATTGGTTGTGGGGTATCTTTTCCATTTTGTGTAATCTGCTCGGTGTGAGGTACAGAAGAGCATTTTGTAGGCTTGTTTCTTATGTGACACATGTCGTCAGTGAGCTAAGTGTTTCCCATATGGACAACCAGTCGCTGCTCTCCTCTGGTGGTCCTAGATCTCGCTCCCAAGATGCAATGTAGTTGAGGTTTACTTGGGTGGGGTGCATAGTGAGCTTGTTATATATGGTGGAGATTTGGCCTTTTTGTATTGGTGCATCGAAGCACTGTTTCTTGAAATAAGTTGGGGGTACCATACCCATATGTTTTATCATGGGAGTGTTGGCCAAGTCTAGTAGTTGTAGGTATCAAAAGTGGTCAAAGCTAGTAAGTTTTTCTGGGTTTGATAGGTCAGCAAAGTTGAGACACTTTTCCATAGGGGAATAGATGCAATAGTCGGGAGATGTCCCTGTGTTCAAAGCTATAGAAGTGCTTCAGGGTCATTATCTGCGGGAATAGTTTGTGTCGGTAAATGGGGGTGACAGGGGATAGGAAATAAAAGAGATCATATTTTAGCTTAAATTTGTCCCAGAGGGTCAGGGTGTGGGTGACAGCTGGAGAGGTTGGGGAAGGGAGTGAGCAGTGGGGATGCAGGACCCACATGTAGGAGGAGAGGCGTTCCCACCCTAGACTGTTCTTCGGGTCAACCCACCATTTTTCGCCTATTGATGCATGCCACTGTTGGAGTTGCATGAGTTGAGCTGCCTGATAGTATTTGGTAAAGTTTGTGAGACCTAATCCGCTGTGCGTTTTGGGTAGGTACATTGTTGTTCGGTGTGTCCTGGGTTTGATGCCTTTCCAGATAAACCTATCTATGGACGTTTGAAGTCTTTTGAAATCCATTTGTCGAATGGGGATGGGTAGGGTTTGGAAGAGGAAGAGGAAGTGAGGGAGGAGCCAGGAGACGGCAAGTAGGTCCTATCTCTGCAAGTTTTGGTGTGCCGTTTGTAGTAGAGGTGTGTAGTTGTCTTTGTACAGATCGTCGAGTGTGGGTAAGATTTTGATGGCTAGGTAGGTGATGTGATGTGGGGCGACCTTGAGTGGGAGGGTTGTTCATATGGCTCGCATTTAGTAGTATCGTCTAAGGCTAGGGATAGTAGTTCTGATTTTGACCAGTTTACTTAGGACAAATGTGGTTAGGACAAACGTGGTTTGTAGGGAGGGCATCGGATTTGAGAGAGAAAGTAGGATGTCGTTGGCATACGCCGCTACCTTAAATATTTACTGTTTGATTGTAATACCGTAGGTGTGTGGGTGTTGTTTAATAGCCTGTAGTAGGGGTTCTAGCGAAAAGGCAAACGGTAGTGGGGATAGGGGGTGTTACAGAAGCCCCTCTGTCTGCCACAAGAGCAATACTTTTTTACATTTTGGTTACTGTTGCCACTACTATGGATAATATTTTGTTATCACTGTTTGGATACTTCCCTATTCTCAGATACACGAATGAACAGTGCTACCCATTCGTATATACGAACAGCAGACCACCCAGCCTTGTCATGTGTCTCCACTTAACATCAGTCACCATTCAAAACACTGAAAGACCTAATGAACGATCGACCACCATAACGGCGGAGTGTGCCAACAATTAACCGGAGCTGCGGTTTGTGGTTAACCGCAGCCTAATTAATCGGAATCCAGGTGGCCTCGTTTTTATATTCCAATTAGACGAACGAGGACCGTACTAAATAAACAAAAGAACTGTTGAACGACGACCACCCGTACCCGGCATGTGTTCTCAATTAAGTCGTGGTTTCTGCGGTTAACCGCAAGCTAAGTACCTAACCCCAGGTAGTCGCCGTTCGCATACCAAACACGAGGCGGCGACCATCTTGTTGCCAGCGAGGGTTCAGCGGTACTTGGTAGTAAAATCTCCAGAACTGTAATCGGCAATGGAACTGCACGAATCCCGCTAAGAGGACGGTTGTCCCATCCGTTCGGCCCAAGATTGTACATACTTATATATCAGAACTCTGGCACATCGTTCGTGAGATCTGAGCACGATTCATACATCCTGTGTGCTCAGATCTGAGCTATCCGGTGAATGGTCGCATGAACTATTTTCGTATTAAAATATTAAAGTTATATATTTTTATGTTATTTTCTTATGGGTGTAAAATTTGGTATTTCCATGTGCTTGGAGCTAATTAGGCCATTGTACCCGTCAAGGCCAATTATCTCCAAGCTAGGCGGGGACATTTTCAAATGTTGCACTGTGTTTCAATTGGATAAACTATGTCATTGTCCTGTGTACCATCAGGTCCAGAGAGGGCTGTCCCTTGGTCTGAAAGTTGCATAAATTGTCCCGTCTGAGTGTCATTAAAGCCAGTTCGTGTTACCCTCAAATCACAGCCTCGACTTGTTTTGTAGGGAATAGTGTATCCTAGCTGTGCCATAACTAGTGGGATTATTCTACACTTTCAGAAGAATCTTGTGGATGCTGATAGGAGCAACATTCTACCTCTCCTACATCGGGAACCAGGATATCCAAGTGGTCCAACCTCCAGCTAGCCCGGAGGTAACCTTAACAGCCTTGTCTTGTGCCATTTATTATTGTGAAAGTGGAGGGGTGGCACAGTTGGTAGAAAGAGCTGGCCAGTGGGCCTGTCATACAGTGCGGTGAGTACGTTGAGAAACTTGGTATGGAGTGCAGGTGTTTCAGAATCTGAAAGAGGAAGGGCCACAGTAACCTGTCAAATGCCTTATCGGCAGCAAGGGTGACTATTGTGGAGGTGATTTGTTGGTGTAGGGTGTACCAAATTGTGTCTATTGTCCGTCTAGTGTTGTCTGAGGCTTGTCGTCTAGGGACGAAGCCCACTTGGTCCTGGTGGATCAGTTTGGGGAGGTATGGGTTGAGTCGGTTTGCCAGTACCTTCATGATGATTTTAATGTCTGTGTTCAACAATGAGATTTGCCTAAAGTGTCCCGGGTCCTAGTGATCTTTGTCTGGTTTGGGGATGAGGCAAATATGGTCTGTAAGCATGTCTTGTAGGAGTGGTGCGCTGGTGGAGGGCTTCAAACATTTTACATAAGTGAGGCGTAAGTAGATCATTTAATGTTTTATAATATATTGCTGTGAAGCCCTGGGCTCTCTAGTGGTTTCAGTGCTTTAATAAATGTTGTTATTTCCTCCTGTTCTCTTGGGGAAGCGAGTGTGTCTATAGCTTTGATGGGGAGAGTGTTCAATTGCAGTGATTCTAAGAATTTGTTGGTACGTGTTGTAGGTCAGGGGCAGGGGTGGGTGTGTGATTGTACAGGGTCATGTAGTACTGTAAGAATGTCTGTGCGATCGCTTCTTGGTGGTCGGTGATTGCTCCTGTGGAGGTGTGGATTTTAGAGAGCTTTTTGATTTCTCGTTTTTGTTTTAGGTAGTTTCTGTGGAGCAGCAAAGAAAAAGGAGGTGCCTAATGAATCTTTGTTGTGACTGTGGGTGTCATGACTGATGTGGTATTAATCTGGAAGTAGTCCTTTATGGCTGTTGCTACAGTTTTTATTATTGCCTCTTCGTGCATTAAGGTTGGGTTAAGGAGCCAGTTCCATGGTCGTGTGAGATTAGGAATTGTGATTGTTATCTTGATATTCACGTGGTCTGACCATGAGATGTTGCTGAAGTCTGAGTGGGTGATCCAGGGTTGTGCGTTAGGGGAGATTAGGAAGTTGTCGATTCTGGAGTAGTGCAATTCTGTTTTAACCTACAGTTAAATATGAATCACATAAGAAATAAAAGAAATGTGGTTTCCCGGCTCACTTAGGTTTTCTTTAAAAATGGTACAAATATTACTAATTCTCCAAGGGTATGCAAACTTGTGAGCACAACTGTAGACACACACGGTTAAACATCTATCTATCTATCTATCTATCTATCTATCTATCTATCTATCTATCTATCTATCTATCCATCTATCTATCTATCTATCCATCTATCTGTCTATCTAGATCACATTTGGATGTAGTAATGTAGTAATAAATTACCTTTGGATGTAGTAGATCCTGTAAGCATCAGTAACATTTGAATTTTTTCTTAGATAGTAAGGTCTGTTGATTGTCCAGTTGCTAAAAACAGGCTAAATAAATGTGCTTATTAAAATATAAAATGCATTATATTATGGTTGCACATACAATTACATAGTTACATAGTTACATAGCTGAAAAGAGACTTGCGTCCATCAAGTTCAGCCTTCCTCACATATGTTGTTGCTGTTGATCCAAAAGAAAGCAAAAAACCTAGTCTGAAGCGCTTCCAATTTTGCAACAAACTAGGAAAAATTTCCTTCTTGACCCCAAAATAGCAGTCAGATGTCTCCTTGGATCAAGCAGCCATTACCCCCACTAATTAGAAATTATATCCCTGCATGTTATGTTTTTAAGTATTTATCCAATTGCAGTTTAAACCTCTGTAGTGACTCTGACAAAACCACCTCTCCAGGCAGAGAATTCCATATCCTTATTGCTCTTACTGTAAAAAAAACTTTTCTTTTCCTTAGATGAAATCTCCTTTCTTCCAGCCTATATGTGTGACCTCGTGTCCTATGTATAGCCCTGTTTATGAATATGGTTTGGTTATCTTCAGAAATGTCCATTGTATGATTGGTGATGAGTCAATATTATGATTATTTTTTTATACATATGTGGACTAATGAATAAATCTACATTTCTATTATATATAATATTTTTATTATCCTATTAATATGTGTTTTATTCTCACCGCTGTCATTGTTTCATTATCTCATACGGCTCCCTCTAGAAGACTGTCATGTTAGCACTAGTATTTATTTTATATTTTGTATGCAATGCACTAAATAAAGACCCCCATTACCTTGTCCATCACAACTGTGGTAGAGTCATTAAGATTATTTTGTAACACTGACCACTCACGACCACCTACTGAGTTATAAGCTCTATTTATTAATACTGTACGTGAACACAATTTGGTCTTTTCACTTATCCAATTACTGTACATTGTGCTGCATACAGCAATTGTCTGTATCTATACAGACTGCTACACATATATTTATACACACACGCTGTTACTTATATATACAGTCATATGCATACAATTGCACACATATATACTCACACACTGTTACACTTATACACAGTCACAGGTACACACTGTAACCAGCAGCCAGCTCCCCTATTTACCACTATAACGTCTTAAAAGTCTGACACAATGGATGCTGTTAAAGAAGGCAAGAAAAAAACATAACATGAGAGAAATGCCACCAGAATCACAGCCATGCAACAGACTTAACCATGATCTGATATCTGAACCTGCAAATGTGAAGAAGAAGGATGAACAGACAGATGTGATACATTCACAGTTAACATGGAATATATGTAAAATGAATCATCAACATCATTATCAGAAATACTCTGGAGAAAACAGACTGTACCTGAATTATCTTATACAGTAAGAAAGAAATGCAAATATGAAAGCAAAAGGATGCTAGAAAATTGGTCATGGTGTCTCCTTCTTACAATCATTGTCATTATCATAACATCAACCCTAGCTGTCATTTTAAAACTGCATTGGAATTATGTTAACAACCAAAAAGCACCTAAACTGAATTGGACTGCACATAATACAAGTTCTATGATTGTGAGGACAACCTCCAAGAACCATCCCAAAAAGAGAGACACAACTCAAAGTTAAATGATTGCTAATAGGACCCACACTGATATTGCACAAGGAATTTATTTAAGATCATTCCCAAAACTGATTATACATGGGAAATAAGTGATTGGACTATTTAAAGTATTAATAACAGACTCAACGATGATGGCAAAACATGCTGGAATTCGAAAAAAGACGAGACATCTTTTTTGTGAAAGAGACTTTGGATGCACCTATGAAGGTGATGCAAGAAAAGACTTTGCCACATAGTTTACCATTGGATGACCGCAAACAGCCTTCTTATGCTGAAAAGAAGTGGACATTGCTATTATGTTTCCAGATAGACAGAAGATGACCGAAACAAGAAATAAAGGCTGATAACTGTCAACGTCCAGCTATTTCGCAAGATGGAACACAGTACTGAGAAAACCTGATTGACTATCTAAGCACATCTTAGTACAAGACACAGATTGTAACCTACAACTCAGAAAATAAAACGGTTACTGGGAAGGAACAGAAGAAGAGGAATATAGATTTCATACTGGAGTAAGAAACCATACTGGATCCACATTCTGTAATAATGAACTTTACAATGACATTTGCTGGCCTGTGAATTTGAATTCTGAAGAAACACATCAATTAATGAAAGAAACCTTGATGTAATTAATAAATAATAACAGAACCAGCCTACTAAAAGCAGAAGCTCTGCCGAGAGAATGGAATATAAAAGGCCAACAAAAAACCTTTCAGAGACTTGACGCCATGGGACACTTGTACTAAAGCATGACTTGCAGCTTTTTTTAACTCTACATATTATGTACATACCTGCAAAGCAAGGAACTACTGTAACATCATCACAGAGACATTGATACAACAATGAATCTGTAATGCTTCTATTGCAGATGTGATCTACGGATGCACTCTGTGACAGATCCCTCTTTCTTGGATTTACATGGAACTACTATTACTTCGTTTGCTTGAATTCGTGTTATTTTATTTGATTCGTGTCTTTCCCCATTCGTGTGGAACTCTATATGCTTCCCAGAAACTACCGAACAAAACTCCAGAACGGCTGGACACCCAGTAGAGAAGTGTGCTGCTGGTTAACCTCCTGGCCCCATTAGAACATTCGTATCCTGAACACGAGGTCGCAGCCATTTTAAATCCACGAACGTGCAGCGGTGTCTGACAATAAACTCATGGAACTCAAAACGGACACTTATTGGCCCGAACACCGCTGAATCCGCCGACCTCCCTTCTCCTTCGGTAGAAAACTCACGAACATCCCTGTATTCGGTATTTTGTCCACGAATAAACCATACCCCAGATAGCCATCCTGTGTAGTCTTTTCGTATGGAGAACAGACTTTGTGAACACTTTGACTCCACGGTGATTGGACTGTGTGCATAGGATCTGAGCGCTATTCGGTACTTTTGTGCGCTCAGATCCCAGCTATCTGGGGACACATTGAATGCCTGTATTATGTCCAGTTATTGTAAAGTTTTTTCATGCATTTTGTTATGGTCACTTAAAATGGCGTTTGGTCTTTGTCCAGGGAGATAATTGAATTACTTCACAATTATCTCCCGGGCAGAGCAGAGGGTCTTGGGTAATTAAAGGGGCATGGCTACATGTGTAACATTCTGATTGGTCAATGGAATGTCCTTGTCACAGTCTCCCATTTGGTCCCCTAGGGGAGTGTCCACCAGGTGTGAGATCTGCATAAATACCAGGCAGGTAGCCCTCAATAAACCAGATTCCTGCTGACCCTCAATACGGAGCTTTGTCTCGTCATTGAGGGGATTATTCGTATGGATTATGCTTGTTCGGCTGTTTCAGGTGATTGCTGTTCAGCAGTTTGGAAAGCTCAGTGGCTACCTCTGCATTAGGGAAGGGAACGTCCTATACGGCATTAACCCCTCTCCTACCGGGGGAGCCGTAACAATTGGTGGCAAGCGGCGGGATGTTCCTACAGCCCAGGAGGTCAGCTACAGAGCCACAGACGGATGGAATTACAGTATAAGCAACTGAAACACTCGACCCTTAAGGATTTACTGAAGAGCCGTGGCCGCTCAGCAAGTAACAGAAAGAAAAGGGACATTGTTGCAGAACTGCTGGAAATGAATAACAGCGAGAGGCTCAGCAATACAGACAGGACACCCGAAGAGGCAAGTTTTGACCGGGCGGTCCGCATAAGGCTGGCACATTTTGGCCCCAACCCCTTAGCAGCTATTATTGAACGGGTCATAGCAGCTGTGGAGGCAAACCAGCGACACCTTCAGCAAAGAGGTACTGCAGCAGCTGAAATACTTACTGCACCAGAAAAGAAAAAGGTACCTTTTGCTGCTTTTAAAATTTTTATTGAAGCAGAGGGAGAGATCGATGGGTACCTGGCGGATTTCGAAAGGCAGTGTGCCCTGCACCGGGTACCCACAGATGAATGGGTCGCTATCTTGTCTGGGAAGTTATCAGGTCGGACCAGTGAAGCATTTCGGGCCATACCAGACGAGGACCTTACAAATTATGGGTTGGTAAAAGAAGCCCTACTAGCCAGATACGCAGTCACGCTGGAGCCGTATCGCAGGCGGTTCCAAGAAACCAACAAACAAGCCGGCGATTCATACACCGAGTGGGCTTGCCGAGTACACCGTAAGGCAACTCACTGGCTAGCCGGATGCCAGGCGGTGTCTGGAGAGGAAGTATTGCAGCTATTCCTGTTAGAGCACTTTTATGAGAAAATGCCCATGGGGGTCAGGGAATGGGTACGTGATAGAAAACCCCTTACCATGGCAGAAGCAGCTCGCTTAGCGGACGAGTACACCGATGCCCGGAAGCTAGACAACCAGACAGCTAAAGCACCAACCCGCCTGGATCATTTGGCCGATGACCTTCACCTCAGCGACTTCACCACCACCACAGGTATACCGGGCTTCAGCACCACCTCCGGCTGTCCCTCATTCCCAGCCACCCCGGTTCAACGCCTGGAGCTACTCTCAAACCCTGAGGTGTTTTGGCTGTAACCAGGTTGGGCATCGGAAGTAGGATTGCCCATTGAACCCATCCAGGCAGTCTCAGTCTTGGAGGAGGCCAGCAGAGGACAACCCCCGCACAGCAACACCGGCTGCTCACTGTGTGGAAGAAGACTATTGGGGTGTGCTGCATGAGGCAGAGCCTGTACAAGCGGCTAACCGGGACAACCGACAACAGCACAGACAGACGGTCAAGGTCAACGGGAAAGTTGTCAGCGGATTAAGGGATACTGGTGCCACTATGACTTTGTTGCAGAAAAATCTGATCTCAGAAAGTCAACACACCAGGGACACTGTTGCTGTACGGGTAGCTGGAGGCACAGTATTTCGGCTACCTGTGGCCCGGGTTCACTTGGATTGGAGAGTTGGTTCGGGACATGTTAACGTGGGGGTGATGAAAGACCTGCCAGCCGACGTACTACTGGGAAATGACTTGGTCCCACTGGTTTCTGCCTACACCCCGATTGGTGTAGGCAGAAACCAGTGGGACCAATGACTTGGTCCCACTGGTTTCTGCCTACTTCCCCGACTTGTACGCTAGACCAAGTTCCCCTAGACTGGGATACCCCTGAGGTGTTTGGGAGGGAGACCCGGGAGGGCCCGACCTTACAGAAATACAGGGCTAAGGCAGACACCCAGGAGGAAGGGATGGATGGGGAACGCTTTGAGTGGGTGGGGGATAGACTATATAGGATCCCTAAACCATCCCCAGGGAATAAAGCCCCTTCGCAGAGACGACAGCTGGTAGTGCCTGCGAAGTACCGGCAGGAGATTCTGCGAATTGGGCATGATGTGCCGCTAGCGGGGCATCTAGGGTCCTGCCGCACAGCCTATAGGATCATGCAGAATTTATTTTGGCCCAACTTCAACCAGGTTGTGCGACAATATTGTAGCACGTGCAACACCTGTCCACGGGTAGGGATGAGGGGGGACCACCCTAAGGCTAGACTTTTGTCCATAACAAAACAGAGAGTAGAGTCAGTGCTAATCTGTTAGGAAGAAGAAAAAGGCAGCAGTCCCAGACAAGGACTCCCTCAAGTATCCTTGGAATAAATAGACAAAAGCAAATAAATAAGGGATGGGTCTGCGCCAATAAACAGGGTAAATAAATAATAATAACAGTCCTGTAAATGTTAAAGACTATATGGTGAAACGCGTTTGGATATTGTATTGCTTTTAAATACTGTTAATAAATAGATTTTGGTCATTTTTTACTTCTGTACCATTGTCTTTTGACTACTACCTGGCTTTTTATATATTTATATATTTATATATATCTTTTTATATTGCTATACTTTTCTTTTTTTTAATTTTTTTTTATTTCATTTGTACTATACTCCAAAGAATCATAGGTGGGGATTATACCACCTATGCCCTTGTCATAGAGCAGTTAGTCTGCCCTATACACTGTGAGTATATTTTATTATATTTTATACATCAACAATATTTTATTGAGAGGACTATCGCTGTTTTATCTTCTCTCTGAGCTCCTGATACCATCTCCAAGAACACTCATATATCCTACAAGCAGGGATTATACCGCTGTATGCCTACAACACTAGAGCTAGTAGAAGCTCTACCGAATGTGAGTGTATCTACTATATTTTAACATCTTTTATTTTACTTGTGGAACATACTGCACCATTATTGTCTCCATTTTTAATAATATAATACCGCTGCAAGCCATTCACACCAGAGCTGGATTAAGCTCTGCCAACTGTAAGTAAGACCTCTCCTATTTTTACTATTTTGGATCATCTTTCTCATCATCCATCACCTTCTTCTATATATTTGGATATTGCAACAAGCAGAACCTCACAACTTCGGAGACCATAAATAGGATCCAAGTTCTACTCTACTGAACTCCGTTTTATCAATACTATCCCAACCAGGACTGTTATTATTATTTATTTACCCTGTTTATTGGCGCAGACCCATCCCTTATTTATTTGCTTTAGACTTATGTCCATGTCTATTATTGGGAAACCTTTCTCTTGTGTAACCGTTGACATTGTGGGTCCACTGGCCAGGGTTAGTCCATCCGGGAAGAAGTACATTCTCACCGTGGTGGACTGCGCCACCTGTTGCCCAGAAGCAGTAGCCCTGTCCAACATTGAGGCGGAGACAGTGGCTGATGCTCTAGTTAACATCTTTTCTAGGGTGGGTCCCTAAGGAGATCCTCTCCCATCAAGGAACCCAATTCACCACTGTGCTCACCCAGCAGTTGTGGAAGGTGTGCAATATTAAACCCTTGCTCAGCTCACCCTACCATCCACAAACTAACGGTCTCTGTGAGCGTTTTAATGGTACCCTCAAGCAGATGCTGAGGACCTTTACTGACGCTTACAGGAACTGGGAGAGATTCCTGCCTCATCTGCTATTTGCTTACAGAGAGGTACCCCAGGAATCCACTGGGTTCTCTCCCTTTGAGTTGCTCTATGGGAGGAGGGTCCGTGGACACCTCGATCTCATCAGGGGACACTGGTAGGGAGAGATAGAGCAGGAGGGAACCCCCATAGTACCATACGTCCTGGAACTCCGGGACCGCATGGAGCAGCTGTCTCTGATGGTCAGAGAGAACCTCCAGGAGGCCCAGGGGAGACAGAAGAGATGTTATGATCGGGGTGCCCGACAGCTCGTCTTCCAGGTGGGGCAAAAGGTCTTGGTGCTTAAGCCTGTGAAGCACAACAAGATGCAAGCATCTTTGCAGGGGCCATATAAAGTCATGGCCCAGGTGTGTGACACTATGTATATTACTGCCAGCTGTGCAGATGAAAGGATTCAGCGGTCCTTTCATGTGAACATGCTTAAGGGATACCAGGAAAGACAGGAAGATGTTGCTGCTGTATGTGTCCCCGCTACCGATGATTCTGAAAGCTTACATCTCCCTGACTTATTAGAGAGGGATCCCCAGACTGAACTGACGAGCCTGGTACAGCTAAGGGAACGGTTGAGCCCTTTGGAAAAGGAACAGACTAGGGGGCTGCTATGGGAGAAAAAGGCGACCTTTTCTCAGGAACCAGGTTATACCACCCTAACTGTGCATAAAGTAGAGACCCCCAGACAGGCACCTCTTAGACAACCCCGCTACCGTATCCCTGAAGCAGTCCGAGAAGGAAACACGTAGGACCGTTTCTTTTATTCTTACATTTATATTTATGCCTATGGTGATTGTCTCACCTTTTTATAAATAAACTATCCGTTTTAACCTTCATCCCCCTGGAGTCCTGTTTTACCAGCCGGTTCTGTGGAGTGGAGAGTGGGAATACAAGCCCCCAACTATTTCGGGGAAGGCACCCTATGAGCGCTGTGTCCGTCATCATTCTGTGAGTGTATTTCATGTGGCGCATGACATATTGATTTTTTACTGTATTGCACTATTTTTTGTCTATTTCCCTCTGTTTTAGATTAATTCAGCCGCATCCCTATATCCGCTGTTGGTTGTCTATATGAATGTACATCAATGCCTGTGTCTTGCAGCAAAAGGAAATAGCTAAACAATGCAAATTCCTTTATATCTACTGCACATTTACTTGTAGATTCAATCCAAGCAGTGGCTAGATTATCTGATTTTAATAATGTATCTTTACATAATTGAATCATGATAGTTAAAGATCATATGATTACACTAACAACTACAATAATGAAAAATGTTTTAACTTTAGAAGAAAATGTAAAATATTTTGTATTAAATCAGAAACTACTCTGTATTTGTTTAAGTTTGCAATGTGGTATGATTGACACATGTCTAATTAATATAAGTGAAGAACTGAACAGTTAAAATTTAACTGATAGACAGGCAGAAACTTTGCTTTGAAAAAATGGGAAAGGGGTCAGCACTAATAAAAGAGATGTGATAGGCAGCAGCCAAACAGAAGGTAACCCTCAAAACATTCTGAGAGGAAAATGTGGAATACAATGGATAACAAGAAAAAAGGGCTGCATCTGAAAGAAAACCAAAAGAGTAATAACAATAGAGATATTATTACAATACTTTGTATCAACAAGTAGAATAATACAATATATTTGATTTCACTGTAACAGTGGGATTAAAATACTTCTGGAATCACAAACAAGAAAAAGCTCTAAAATGTTCAAGTTTCACTCAAAAGTGAATGTCTTATAAGGTGCTTTATTTTGAGTGTAGGGTCCCCAATACCTTTAGTGGTCCAACCTCTCCGCTTGTATGAAAAACAAAAGGGAAGACAACCAGTAGTGCAGTATGCACAAGCCAATGTGGATAAAATGAACACATACGTATAATCAACTCACATTTAAAAGAGCTATAGCAAGCACAGGTGTGAAGAGTGTACAGCGGTAAAATTCCCGCTTTAAAGGATATGTGATGGGAGTCTTTCAGAGGGATGGTGTCCAGCACTAAGGAGAAGGATATACATATATATAAAACAACTAATAGTGCTCTCAGTAGAATAAAATATACAATAAACATAAGATAAAAATGTACTCACAAGTGGAGTGCAGGCCTACTGTATTCTGATATCAGCATTGGTGGTATGATCCGCACCTAGGATATACTTGGAGTCACATGAGGATAAAAGGAAGCCATGTAAAAAAAAAACTTCAAAATAGATATGTGTATTAAAAAAGATGATTGGCACATAGTTGTAACCCAAAAAATCTTTTATTGAATAAAATACACAATAAAAATGATCATAACGCGTTTCGTCTCACCAGACTTTCTCAAGAAGTATATGACATACTTCCTGGCTAATAGGCTTTATATATGAGTAAAATAAATTGGAATTGGCGCCAAAATGTGACAACCAATCAAAAGCTTACATCTTTATTTAACATTAAAATCATTAAATCAATATTTTGTATTGTACTGTAACTCTTTGCAAACAACTGTAATTAAAAATACCTTAAAAACGAGTATGGGAAGGGAATAAAATAAAAGGGAAAGAAAAAAAACATTTTCGGCAAACACGTGACCGGCGGCACTGCCGCGTCATCAAATTTGAGCATCTTGGCAAATGTAGTAAGGGGTTTGTGCAAGTTGCCGGGCGGCCGCATGGGACATAAAGGACATAAACCTTTATTTATGATGAAACATTTTCAGACTGCCAGAGCTAAGGTCAATGGCAGGTAAAAGAGTATTATGGCTTAAGATCAGGCAGTGGAAGGTAAAAGAGTATTATGGATTAACCCTTCCAGGTGATATACATGACACATTTGGAAATGAATAACTTAGGTCACCTATTGCAAACAGGTGAAAAGATGTCAAAGACATACATTCAACATCCATATCATATATATATATATATATATATATATATATATATATATATATATATATATATCAAAAACCAAAAAGGTTATGGTGGGGAAAAAGTTATGATTGAAAACCCTTTCCACCTGAAGTCTGTGGATAGACTTGCTTTTCCCACAGAAATCACACATTTTTGTGAGCACTGTTACAAACAGTCTCCAGAGAGCCTCTTCAACACCAGACCAGTGGAGCCAGACTGCAGCCTGGCCCCATCATCATCCACTTGTCCTCATCTGGTGGTAAGTAGGCAATCCAGTATGTTATAATTGGTACTAATCTCTAATATACCTCCCATTAAAGGGCCACTATAGTCACCAGAACCACTACAGCTTAATGTAGTGGTTCTGGTGTCTATAGCGTGTCCCTGCAGGCTTTTTAATATAAACACACTAGCCTGAGCTGTAGGTTAGAGTTCACTCCCCCGCTAGAACCACCAGGGACTGGAAGGAAGCAATGTCTCCTCCTACCTCAGCAAAGGTAAGAAGGGAGGGAGGACATTAGCTAAATTTATTTAGTTATTATTTAATAATTTAAAAAATATTTATCTTTAATCTGCCCCCATCCCCTCACACAAACTATAACCCCCTACACACTGCACCACACACAAATATACAGCCCCCTTACACACACAGTCCCCCCACACACAGCACACACACACAGAACCCGACCACTTCTACACACAGCCCCCCTTACACACACACAGCCCTTCACACACAGCACCCTTACACAGCCCACTCTTACACACACAGCCCTTCCCTTACACACACATCCCTCCCCTTATACACACATCCCCCCCCTTGCACACACAGCTCTCCCTTACACACACAGCTCTCCCCTTACACACACAGCCCCCCCTTACACCAGTGGTGGATGCAGAAGCTAATCTCGGGAGGGGCACTGGCAGATCATTTTAAGAAACAATACAGGCACAATAACCACTACAGCTCTCTGTAGTGGTTTTGGTGCCAGGAGTTGCTGTGGTGCCCTCCCAGAGTAAGTAGTCAAACTGTTTAAAAAAAGTTTGATAACTTACCCAGGGTCTGCCGGGATAGAGGCTGTAATGTGTATGTGTGTGAGGGGTGCAGTGTGTGTGAGGGTCGCAGTATGTGCATAGAGGGGTAGTGCATGTGTGAGAGGGGTGCAGTGTATGTATGAGGTAGCAATTTGTATATTGGGAGCAGTGTGTTTGTGTTTAATGGGTGCAGTGTGTGTATTGGGAGCAGTGTGTTTGTGTGTGAGTGGCGCAGTGTGTGTATGGGGGCAGTGTGCGTATGGGGGCAGTGTGTGTATTGGGGCTATGTGTTTAAGGGGGGCTGTGTGTGTAAGGGGAGGGCTGTGTGTGTAAGGGGGGGAGGGCTGTGTGTGTAAGGGGAAGCTGTCTGTGTAAGGGGAAGGCTGTGTGTGAGATTAGCTTCTGGATCCGCCACTGCCCCACACACTGTCACCCCTTTACCCAGCTATATATATGCATAGGAGTGCATAATTTTTTTTGGGGGGGTAGTTGGATCTTGGGTGAGTTCCCACACTTTTTTCCCCACAACTTGATCCCTGATCTAAGGTACAGAGGAGGCTTTCAATTCTGGTAGTTAACACAGATAAAAATTACGAAAAAAAAATCTGATTACAGTTGAAATCAAGAAGAGATGTTTTATCCCTTTAAAACAAAACTGAACCTTGTGTGGACCTGTCTCTTCTCTAAAGGAAGTATGATCTGTTTGAGTATTTTTTGAAAGTTTTGAACGCTCATGTTAAGATCAATTTTAACTATACAATCCTACTTTTATTGTCACTATTATTCTCTGTTTCATAGTTGAACTTCACAAATGGTTTAAATCTGAGAACATCAATGCAATTCAACTCTACTTTGTACTGCTGTAATTTGGATGACCATGATTCTTCATTATTTAGAAGACAAAAAAACCACACACTGCATTCAATGCGGCACACCCTTCAATCATAATTGAAATCTTTCAGAAATTTCCACAAATTCTTTCTCAGTATTTCATCCCAACATGTTGCCTAGTCAGAAATTAGAGTCGAAATAGAGAAATCCTGTACACACCTAATTAAATCACCCAATCTAACAAACACAGGAGTCACTGCATTCAGGAATTTGCTAGGGCATAACTAGCTTCTTTTGCACCAGTCTCAGAGGTGGTATAAGAAAAACAAGGGGGCAATCAGTCACGAACAATTACACCATCGATTTACACAAACATTGGCAGCAGCCCAGTGAGGGATTTGTATAAGAGTAGTCAATTATAGATCTCCTTCACATGGTTATTGCAATCAGATCTTCAGCAGTTCTAAAACACAGTTGAAATTAAAAAGGAAATATCACTTTGTCACTTATTAATAATGAATAAATATTACAGCGATTTCTGACTATATAATGTAACTAAACTGCCAATATATTTAACATTGAGTGAATATTTAACTGAAAACAAAAAAGACATTTGAGAGTTTTTATGAGACATACAATTGATCCAGTTTTCTTTTGTGTTCATTTTCATTTTATTGTTGTCACTCCAATAAGACAGATGATATTGTGTTACTAATCAGTGACTAATAACTGTTAAATTACTTTCAAAATTTCGGTCAAAACAAATGAATTAGAAAAACAAATTCAAACAACAGCCTGGCAGTTGGCATAACACAATGGTAGTTGTTATGATGGAGGTTTAAAGGCGCCGCCCCTCCTCCCCCAAGTTCTACAGCCACATCACACAATACAATATTGTCAGTAAAACTGAATGTTGGGCAAAAGAAATGATTCAATATTTGTGTGTAGTTCCTGAGTGGGTACATTCAGGGCTTTTTTTTTTTTTACATGTAATATTGTTGTGAATGTGAGAACACAGTGATGCCTCTTTGAATGAAGTATGTGAATGCAGGGCATTGTCAATGTGTCACTCTCTCCTTCACATACCCACATTTTGTGTGCCTTTTCCTTCCATTCCTTCTATCCAATTATATTTGTTTGCACCCTCTTTTTGTTTGTGTGTGTCTCTCTTTATCCCTTTTCCCAATGTGTGTGTGTGTGTGTGTGTGTGTGTGTGTGTGCATGTGTCTTTTCATCCTAGTCCCCATGGCTCTCTGTCCAATCCCACTTATATGTATCTCTTTATTTAGCTCATCTGGTACTTTTGTATCTCTCATTCTATGCTGCCCCCTATTGTGTCACCAATACACATTAAAGAACAGCACACTCATACAAATACATTTCTAAATTCTATATGGCTACTTAAACACACCCATCTCACATCAAATATGGAGATTCAGTTCTACCATATGGCCATATTGTATTAAACCCACCACTACTTTAAGTACCCCGATATCGGTGGGTCCTACATCCATTCCAATGTGGGAGATAAATCAAATATTGTTAGTACTAAATAAGTTGAAGTGTATTTTAATAATCTGTTTCTAAGAGCATTGTGAATATATATAATGCAATTAATATAATGTGTAGAATGCAATAAAAAAAAATTCTGTTTCAAAACTAAACAATTAAAGTGATAATGCTTTTATGTAGCTTCACAATGCAAATTATTTGTCTGCTCAATAAGATTTATAATGGAAGTGACATTACTACCCAAAATCTCCTTAAATATGTACCTGTGGACACCTCCAGAGGGGCATCTGAAGCTGGGGGGTTGAGGGGTTGCTTAACCCCAAAGGGAATCTGATCTGGATTTCAAACTTCTGGATTCCAAACTTCGAACACCCAAAACATGCATCTTACAGGAATGGTGCTGCTGCAGTGACCAAAATGTATACGTAATATAGATTAAGGAACAGCGCACTCATAAATATAAGTTTCTAAATTCTATAATGCTACTTAAAATTGCCTATCTCACTACAGCAGCACCATTCCTACAAGATGCATGTTTTGGGTGTTCCCCCAATTCCCTTCTGTTTTTACTCTTGCTTCCCTGACCTGCATGTCCCTCCCTCCATCCAGTGTGCTAATTTTGTCTGACTCTCTCTCCTCAACCAATCATATAGCTCTCTCTTTATTCCCCACTTGTGTGTTTTTTATGCTCCATTTAACCTCTGTCTCTCTTTTTTGAAGCCTTTTTACTAGTTATGGCATGTTGCATTAAGGTATTTTGGTGTCTGAAAGTGTGGGGCTAGTTGCTAGTGGGGAAGTCACCATCACAGTAGATGGAAAACTGACACTATATGTAGGTCCCCAGATTGCTCTTGTGTTTTGGTCATCTGACAATAAACTTCTACTTCGAGACAGAGCAAACACAGGGCACAAGAACTATTTAAGAGATATGTTTGCTGCTTGATCCCAGTGCAAGCCCATTCATCTACACTATATAAGGTACAAGGGAAAGGGAACTATGCTATTGGCCTTCCATGCTACATGTTCAATGTTGCTGGTCTGGTTTGGTACATCCTATGATCTGCCAAGCTGGCTTATGGTTATACAACTGCATTGAGCTTCTTACTAGGGCTTTTGGACCAAGTGTCCAGTCTACTCCTGTAAACCAATTTGTACAGTGCCAGTATAAACACGACTAAAACGCAGATGTAATAAATTAACTTGGTACTATTTTAAAGTCACATTTTAAATATCCAACTTTGATGCCTTCTATTCTACAACCGTAATGCAATAAAATACCATATGAACTACTGAAACAGCAAATATAATACATATAATATTTACCTATCTGACTTTCTATCTGTTTGTCAGTCTGTCAATACATCTATTTTTTGGACTTGTTACTTGTGGCTATCCTATAATAGCTCCATAGCTTGAATATCATGTTCCACATGCTCAATGAGAAATGCAGCAATAAAGGCTCAACAGAAAGAAAGGATCAACAGAAATATTAAAAATGTATTTCATTTGTAACACACTACTTGCATTTGATTCTTGTTACCGAAATGAGTAAATGTAGGGCAGACCAAGCAAATGAGAGACATTAAGAATACCAGAAATAGACCTATTAGATATGATGGCCATAAGCCCAGGACTGATATCATTCATAACTACATTTACGTGTAACTGTACAGCAATTTCCTCCTGTTTATTAAATTGAAATACATCCAAGAAAGAAAAGCACCTGATTCAATTGATAAAACACTTTAAAGGAATAGTGAACTCAAACGTTTAATGAAAAATTATTTAAAATTGAATTTTTATTTTGTTTCATATTTTTTTTCTAATTTCCAGGATACTATATGGTGTTTCGGAATGAAATGTCAAAATGAACTTAAAAAGACTGGCTAGTGATGTAAAGCGTGATGATTCACTAAACCATTTAAAAATATAAAATTGGTTTTATTGTCCATTATGTTGAGTTTGTTATATGTGTAAAGTTTAACATATGAATTTAGCTGCATTATAACTATTTGTGCTCATTAAAGTATGCATTTTAATTATAAAAAAGTGTAAAATAAAAGCAACAAATCATTTTATGTATTGGTTAATTGTTCGTTTATTGACAATACTTGGCTTCTCATACTCTTGCTATTTATTGAACACCAAGATCACATCAAGAACAATGTACGCATTTTTATTGTGGTGGGAATCCAAAACAGAACTTCTGGTCTTTCCTCCCTCAAGTGTTGCTACTCCTGTTTGTCTCCCTCCACATTAATGGTGCTAACATAAGCTCCACCACGCAGGCTCGCTGCCTAGGTGTTTTCTTTATCTCCGACCTCTCCTTCACCCTTCATATCTAGTCAATCGCCAAATCCCAACACTTCCATCTAAAAAATATTGCTTGCATCTGCCCCTACTTAACGCCAGATGTATCTAAGGTGCTGGTCCATGCCACTGTCTTCTCTCGCCTTGACTACTGCAATCCACTTCTTAGTGGTCTTACATGTTTCCAACTTGCCCATTGCCGTCTATAATGAATGCGGCCGTGAAGCTCAACTTCTAGTCTGCCCTCACCTCTCACGCCTCACCCCTCTGTCAGTCCCTGCATTGGTTTCCCGTAAGATATAGGGCTCAATATAAAATTCTGGTTCTTGATTTTAAATCTCTACATAATGCTAATCCCAACTATCTATCCTCCCTAATACACAAGTATGTCCCATATAGGCCCCTACACTCTGCAGAAGACCTGCGTCTATCCTCTGTACATACTCCCATCTCTGATGCTCGCATTCAAGACTTCTCTAGGGCTGCACAGTTCCTATGGAACTCCCTTCCCTTTTCCATTAGATGCTCACCCAGTCTCCATTCCTTAAAAAAAATCATTACAAACTCACTTTTTCACAAAAGTATATCAATTAAACTGTTAATTGCTCAAAGAAAAACCACACTACTTCTTCATTAAATACTATTCTACCAATCTACTTCCCTAATACTTCCCTTACCTTTTGTGTCACTTTTCCCCATTCCCTCTGGCATGTAAGCTCATTGAGCAGGGCTCTCAACCCCTCTGTTTCTGTGTCAAACTTGTCTGGTTACAATTACATGTTTATTAGTGCACCCATTGTTACATAGTTACATAGATGAAAAGAGACTTGCGTCCATCAAGTTCAGCCTTCCTCACATTTGTTTTTTTGCCCCCCCCCCCGTTTGAAGCACTTCCAATTTTGCAACAAGCTAGGAAAACAAGCTTGACCCCAGAATGGCAGTCAGATTTATCCTTGGATCAAGCAGTTATTACCCTACATTGAAAGATTATATCCTTGAATATTCTGTTTTTGCAAGTATGCATCTAGTAGCTACGGAATTTGTTGGCGCTATGGAATTTGCTGGCGCTATATAAATATAATAATAATCCTACTGTGGATCTCAAGGTGAATGTGTATGATCGAACATACATAAATTAATGTTTAATGCTACATAAGGGTTCAAAAATGGAATGTGATGTCTCAAAAGTCTACGTAAGGAACTAGATAAGAAGAAAAGAAACAAGTTAAATAAATATTGGTGGTTTTGTTGATCGAAAAATGGCATCCATTTTCCCACTCCAAAAACCATACCAGCCAGGCAAATGGATTGCAATGTTTTCACTAGATTGTTTAAAAAAAGAATTGCTTGTATTATTTCTATAACAATTTCCACCTCTTTAGCTGGTGCTCAAAATGTACTTTTGCACCATGTGGCTTCTTGTCTATAGCATATATAACTCATTACTGGTTATTTTGAACTCTCTACCCCTCTGAAGTTGGGTTGGCATCTCAAAATATGTATCCGATGGCTATCCAATGTTTCATTCTACTGTTTGAATAATAGCTGCTTTTGTCTGCATGAACATAATTTCTTCTACAGTTTCAAATTTGTACATCTTTTCAATGTCAATTAAACATGAAGAAAGACATTGTTACTTAATACACTGTTTTGGCAGAATTCTGGCATCCTATTTCATTAAAGTACTTGCGGTGATTCTGAATGTAATCACAGCTTCAAATGTCTTGTTTTTTTCTCCATAGTTCTTGCTTTTCATAAGTAATATTATATGAATAGATGAAAAAATGTTTACTGTCACCTAAAAGTCGCAAAACATAAGAATGATTCACAGCAGAATAAAACACCATATATATGTGTGTGTAATATAAATAACATCTGACAACAGATCTCTGCATTGTTAATCTGCATTTTTTAACAGATTAGGTTGTTTAAAATGTAATTGTGATATAAAAAGGTGATTCCGATGTATGAAAAAATTGGTACATTAAAGTAAATTAAAAGATAAATATGGGGGAGACGGGGCCCAATCGCCATTCCAACCGGTCGCATGTTGGAGAGGTTCCTGGAAAATTTGGTCTCCTGTGGCAAAAAACCTAAGTTTTCAAGTAATATTGGAGTAATAAGAGTTATAAGAGTTACCTTAAGTGTCCAGGCAGTTATTGGAACCACCGCGGTCCCAGAGATCGGGAGTTTCGGAGCCCTGGAGGGTGATACGGGGCTTTCAGGTCTGCGGCCTATGAGGGTGGAGAGCAGGGCGGACGGCCGCCTTTCTATTTGCGAATTGTCTTGTGATGCACTCCGGAGGTCATGCTCCCCCCCCCCTTGGACCAGGTGATTATCCCGGTCCCTATTTGAGGGAAACACCGCCTCACATCGGCCCATCACCAAGCCTACCTGGCATTGTGCATCCCATGCCTGGTCATCAAAATGCTACCTGCAATGAGCAACACAACTATGCCTGCCTGCAGGCAGCTATGCCCGCACGACTGCTAGCTGAGTATAACTCCTACCCACGACTATAAATGAGCGATGGCCCTTTTTGGAAGTCCATGCCTAGTGAACCACAGATCAAACATGGTCCCCACAATTGCCTTCCTAGGCATTGAACCCCCCAGAGGTAAAACCTCAAACCACAACCCCACGCCTGAACAGACCAACTTTTCTAGAATTCTTGATGTTGACCACAAGGAACCAGCACTGAGGGCGCAGGTACCGGGTTCTTGAAGTGCCGGGGGCCGTCAACGTGGTACTTCCCAGACCACACAACATGAAGCTGCTGCTAATCACCAGTGGGAAGCAGAAGTGGACCACCCAGCGGATCCATCTGCAGGTGCACCCCAGAGGTCTCAGGCTGCCAGACCAGGTGGAACGGATGACCCACTTTGCAAGGCACCAGTGGACATTAACAGAAACCTTGGCCCACTGGGCTTCTGTATGCGTTGCATTTTGTTGCCATTCATTTTCCTTTTTTTTCTTTCCTTTTTGTGTTGTGATAGGCATGAGCATCTTGGGACACTTATACTCTTGCTGCCACTTAACAAATCTCTACAGTCCTTGGGTGATTAGCTAATGTTGTGCTAACATTTAAACTCAGTAGATTATGTCTGCAACCGTGCCTAGCTTGAACAAATTTACTATTTCACCTGAAGAGTTAGTGGAGGTGGCTTACCCGTTTTCTCTACTTATCTTCCCTCCTCTAAAAACTTGTGTACCACTTAAAATGTCTGACAGAGCGGTCTACTTTCACCACTTTTCCTACCAAATTAGACATATTGTTCTCGCATACTATAATACAAAAATGTACTGTCTAACTGAATGCCATGACTATGTTTCTTTAACTTGTTATTACTTTGCTTGGAAGTGCTGTTGTGGCCCACCAAGCTTTTTGTTATAAATAAAGAATTATAAAAAATAAAAAAGACAAATATATAAAAATGAAAAACTGACAGTTCTGACTCATAATAAACCTTTCAAAACTCTATTTTATGTCAGATTAGCCCTTTTTGATTATCGTGATTATATAAAAAATAAGATACAAATCATAATTTAGTAACTATTATTAAACACACACATGCTCAACCAAACACAAAATACATTTCAAATGTGGCAGTAACAATTCACAGAGGATTCTAAAACATTTAGTGTGTTAAAATATTGAATCACTACTGGAGGCTCTAAATACACTACAGCATTTATCAAAAGTAAATCTGCAACTGATTGACTAGAAGTGGGAAAAAGGAAACAGAAGAGTTATCTTGAGTGTGCTATCAATTAATAATCCAGGATTTAGGAGAAACAAATGAAAAAAAATAAATCTATCTGCCAAGCAACTTACTTTTTTTTCAATTCTGCTCTGCATAGAAGTAGTTATGTCCAGTTACGCACTTTCAGAAATTATTTTGTCTCTTTATATCAAGCATTTAGAAGTGTAAATTAAAAAATGAAATAAACATTTGTTATCTCAAAGGATTTGTGCAAAGTATGCACAGATGTTACCAGTATCTCAGAATAGCTGAAATAGGGTTATGCAGCTATATTAATTTTCTGAATAAGCCATCGCTCATTTTAACAATAGATAAAAGACTGTCACTCAAAGACATGTCAATCAAGTTGTCAATAATATAATAACAATAATTATCAGCAATTACAAGTCAGTATTAATCCCTATCGAAAAGTTGAAGACACAAAGGGAAGGCATGGTAGGAGGAACCAGCAGTTTATATTATTCTCTGTGAGTCTTCCAATTTCTGCATGTTAAGTCAATGCAATGGGATAAAACCAGTGCTGTATCTATCCCAAGGAAAACAAGGCATTTGCTTTGGGTGGCACTATTCTTAAAAAAATGCCGCCCCCAAACGCCTGCTTGTACATTACCGCTATTCCTCGCAGTGCTTTCTCCTTTCATAGGGGGGCTCAAGAGCTGGCCGACTGCCCATGTTATGAATCCCCTGGTGGGCAGCTTGTTTGCATCAGAGGCAGTGAGGAAGCTGTGAGCTTCCTGCTCTGCTCCCTCATGCACCATTTGCTGATGCCAGGAACTGAAATATGACCATATTATATCATTCTGGCTCACAGCATCAGTAGATGGCGTGCAAGGTGCGAGGGAGTAGAGCAGAAAGATCACAGCTCTATCTGCCTCACTGGACCCCACTGGACCCCAACGACAGATTCACGCCAGCTCTCCAAAGTTAAAATAATAATAATATTACTAATTTGTGAGAGTGTCTGAGATAATGTGTGTGTGTCTGTGAGTGTATGAGTGTGCGTCCATGAGTGTATGTGTGTGTATCTGTGAGGGTCTGAGAGTATGTGTCTGAGAGTATGTGTTTCTGTGAATGTATGTGTGTGTCTGTGAGTGTATGTGTGTCTGTGAATGTATGTGTGTGTGTCTGGGAGCATATGTGTGTCTGAGTATATGTGTGTCTGTCAAATCAGTGAGAGTTAGTGTGTATCTGCCAGTGTGTGTCTGTCAGTGAGTGTGTCAGTTAGTGTGTGTGTGTGTGTGTCTGTCAGAGTGTGTTTGTCAGTGAGTGTATGTGATGTGCATCTGACAGTGTTTTTATGTCAGTGTGTGCCTGTCGGTGAAGGTGTGTGTTGGTTAAACAGTGTGTGAGACAATGGCTGTCTGTCAGTGAGTGTATATGTATCAGTGAAGGTATTTTGTCTGTCAGTGAATGTGTGTGTTGGTTAAACAGTGTGTGTGCCAATAAGTGTGTGTATGGGTCAGTGAGAGTGTGCGTGCTTGAAAGGATTAGGTACGAAGTGGTGGAGTTTTAAGAGGGAAAGGTCAAGTCTAAAGAGGATGGGGTGGGTCTTAATCAGGAAGAGATGCAGCCTTGAGAGGAGGGGATGGGGTAAATTTAGATTAGAGGTTTTTTCATGCTTAGGGCAGCACAAACCCAAAATACACCATTGGATAAAACATGTTGGTTATGTAGACAACAGTGACAACATTTCTGGTTCACCACTATAGGTAGATCTGGTCTGTCATCACGTTAATAGAAGTACTGGTTTCCAGAGATTCTGTTTGTCTCACAGCTGTGGCTTCTGATCAGATCTTAGACAATAGGGAGTATTGTGCCATACTTAATACACTTTCCATTATAATATACTTTCATGATAACAAGGACTGTTTATCTCTAGACACATTTGTATACTGGAGCACTCACGACCAAAGACTAAGAAACACATGTAAGAAACAATAATGTAAAGGGTTCAGTAGCTCCCTTACTAACCTACAGTCAGTGGTGTATTCTGGTTTTGTGCTGCCCTAGGCAGCAAAAAACTCGGCACCCTCTCCTCCCCCTTCCAAATTTCTCTTCCTGACAGACACAAGCCCTCACTAATACATGCACTGACATACACTCACTTACAGTTACTGACAGACACATACTCTCAGTGACAGACACTCATACACACACTAACAGACACAGATACACATGCTGAAACACGTATACACACACTGACAAATGCATACACACATTGACAGACACACACTCAGTGACAGATACACACACACACTGACAAACACACATACACACTCACTGACAAAAACATATACACTCTCAGTGACAGACACACACTCACTAACACACACACACTCACTAACAGACACACACTAACACACTCATTAAGAGACACACACTTACAGACACAAACACTAACACTCACTAACAGACATACACACACTAACACTCACTAACATACACACACTAACTAACAGACACACACTAACACACTCCAGTGGGGTTGCTGCATGCTGGGCAGACAGGTGGGCAGGTGGGCGGGCAGTCAGGCAGGCTCATATTGGAGGCAGCGAGGGAGCTCTGATCTCCCTGTTCAGCTCCCTCGCGTGCCTCCTAGTGATGCCAGAGCTGGTGTGAAGTCATATTCTGGCTCCGGCATCACTGCAGTGCGGTATTTTAGATATATAGATGACCTCTTTTTTATCTGGAAAGGTTCAGAAAACTCTCTTACACAGTTTTTAAATCACCTTAATACCAACAGCCAACAGCCATGGTCTAGTTTTAACTTCAGAATCTAGTAGTAACAGTATTAACTTTTTAGATTTAGAAATTTTTATTAAAGATGGCACTATTCACACAAAAAACTTTTTCAAAAGGTCTGAACCAATACGGTCATTGAACAATCTAGCTGTAATTTTAAACCTTGGTTAAGTGGTATTACCAAGAGCCAATTTCTGCGCCTTCATAGAAATTGCTCAAATATTACAGATTTTAAAGAACAAGCCCAGACATTGAAAGAAAAAGAAAAATATATTGACAAAAACTATCCATCAGACAATCTTAATAAAACTCTTGAAGTAGTAACCAATAAATACAGAACAGACCTTGTAGAATATAAACCAAAAAATAAGAAAGACCTTCCCTTTATGCCTGTCATCTTCAATTTTAATAATAAAAGCACAACTGCAAGAATTATTAATAAATATTGGCACATTTTAAAACAAGATGCTGTTTTAAAAAATTACATCACAGATAAGCCAAGTATTGTTTTTAGAGGCGCTCCGAATTTTAAATCAGTCCTCACCAAAAACTAACATATAAACATATAAACAAAAAAATCCATATTTTTATCCCAAGCTAAAGGTTTCTTGTTATAGCTGCATAGTATGCAAAAGTACAGACTACAATATTAAGTCAAAAACTACGCACTTTACATCCAATAACACAAAAAATACTTATCCTATAAAAGATTTCATATGTTGTAATACCAAGAATGTAATATATTTACTTGAGTGCCCTGTGGCTTACAATATGTAGGCATGACTTCGAGATGCCTAAAAACTAGATTGGCAGAGAATAGTGATGTCCCGAACGGTTCGCTGAACGGTTCGCCACGGATGGCGAACATATGCGCTGTTCGGTCCACCCCCTATTCATCATCATTGAGTAAACTTTGACCCTGTACCTCACAGTCAGCAGACACATTCCAGCCAATTAGCAGCAGACCCTCCCTCCCATACCCTCCCACCTCCTGGACAGCTCACTAAGAATGCAGCTTCACAATGAATGTAAAATGGATGCTGTCCAGGAGGTGGGAAGGTCTGGGAGGGAGGGTCTGCTGCTGATTGGCTGGAATGTGTCTGCTGACTGTGAGGTACAGGGTCAAAGTTTACTCAATGATGACATAGGGGCGGACCGAACAGCGCATATGTTCGCCATCCGTGGCGAACCGTTCGGCGAACCGTTCGGGACATCACTAGCAGAGAACTGTCGCAATATTATAAGAGGATATCAAAACCACTCCGTCTCACCGTCAAAACACTTTTTAAAGCATGACAAAAATACCAAATATTTTAAATGTATACGAATTCAAAAATGCAAACTCCCGTGGAGGTGTGGAGATATTAGAAAAAAATTAGGTCAAAATGAAATGCATTGGGTCTTTCTTTTAAAAACCATCACCCCAAAAGGTTTAAATATAGACTTTGACATTTTTTACTTTTTATAACATTAATAAGAATATATTTTTATATTTCAGTATATATTCTCACTCAATAGTTTTAATATTAACTCCTTTTTACCTTTTCTTTTCATTTACACCTCATATGTATTATATATATTACATGTATTTTCAATTATTGTACAAATCACAACTAATATGTACTGCATTCCCAGGGAAGCTTCCTTCCCTCTGTACTATACTATTGGGGGCACCATAGAAAGATTCTTTAATATTAAATCAATGTTTTTCTTTTATTTTTCTTATAATAAGCCAGAATATGTGAATATTTTCTCTTAATATTAGCCTTTTTGGCTTATTAACACGCCCCTTTTCAATATAAACTTCCCCATTATCATACAGTTCCATAAGCTGCACTAATACTACATTTCCCACTATTCCCACCGGCCCACGGTCATTATCCACGCCCCTTTCCTCACTAACCACTCTACAAAGCAGCTTGACATGCTTCCTCTTATTCATAATTCCACTTGGCTTGCGGCCTCCAACCACGCCCCCATGTCTCTCTTCATTTGCAATGTATTATGTTTTGTATTTTGATTATGTATATTTTTATCTATGATGTCATTTGGGCGCCAAATTCGAAATAGTTTCATTACCAGTCTGCTATATAAACTCTATCTTACCAAGCATGTCTTTTTTACCCACGCTTGAGAAAACCTCTATAGGTGAAACGCATTGTGGATATTTTAATATTGTGTTTAATAAATTTACTTTGGCTATTTTTACTACACTTTCTTACAATAATTGGTCCACAATAATGGGTCCTTTACGAACGATGCTGCTAATTTTTTGAACAGTGTAACGGACCGTTTTGCACACAAGAGGTTAAAAACTGTTTAGGCGATATTCCCCTTTCAGCTGCACAGACAGCTACTGCGATCACCAATCTCCCGAACTGCAAACTACACGAATTCTCCAACTCCTGAACAGGAAACACACGAACACTGGAAACAGCCAAACAGGAAAAGCATACAATCAGCTTACAATCCAATTTCCCCAAGAATGAGATGACACTTCGTTTGAGGGTCAAGCAGAACTGGTTTACTGGGGCTAACTGCCCGGCTTTTATGCAGGTCTCCTACCTGGTGGGCACTCCCCTAGGGGACCAGATGGGAAACTGGGAAACATATTGGACCTTAACCAATCACAAGTTTACAATCCCACAATGCATCACAATCCCTCCTCTCTGTCCTGGAGATAATTGGGAAGTAATCCAATTATCTCCAAGAACAGAGGCAAAACTCCATTAACCACATGGCAGACAAAGGACAATAAAAGACAAAAAATTACATACTGTTACATTCATCACATAGAACATACACATTCTACCTATCTCCAGATAGCCTAGATCTAAGCGCACATTATTATCGGATGGCGCTCAGATCACATGCATACAGTTCAATCGCCATGGAGCCAAAGTCTTTCCCATAGTCTTTTGGTATATGAATGGGCTCCATGGCTTAGCTATCTGGGGTAACACTGCTCACATAGGGAGAAAGAAAGGCCATAGTCTAAAGGGAGCAGGCGAGTAACCAGGCTTCTCCAGTGCACAGTGGCGAGGTTGGTTCCGCCACAAACAGATTGTAATCCCTGTGGTATATTGGTAATGTTAGCTTTTTATTCAGAATGTGAGCAGCCATCCCTCATGATGCTATTATTGATCATGTATTGGTTCCAGTATAAACCACTTGCAGTCCCAACTTTTACTGAACTACATGTGGTATTACATGAGAAGTATTTTATTTTGTAAATAAATGCAGGGGACCACAATGGATTTTAATGTGTCATTCACTGTAATGAAATATAATGAAACCATATAGGGACAAAACTGGTGAATAATTCAGAAATATAGACATACTTTCTTTTAAAGAAAATATCATAGGTCATTATATTGACAACATTTTCTTTCTTTGGAAAGGGTCCACATAAAGAACTCCTTATTTTAAAGGATGCTCTGAATTAAAATATGTCTACCATTTTGTTCACTCTGGTAAATGACAACTCATTTACTGCATTTGTTTTATGTACAGGTGAGTATTGGAGCTCAATGTTTTTCATTTGATATTTATTTCATACACTATCATACATACATTAAAAGTTCTTCAAACCTCTCCCCTCAGAGGGTATATACAAGCAGTTTTGAAGGACTGTAGGATGAAGATCTTTTCTATTGACTGTGCACATTCTCAACAGGTCAAACATACTTTGCAAACATTGGAATATCTTGAGTTCAGACCCAAAATTGGGTGATCTTTTTTTAAGTTCCACCCCCATGGTATAAATAGAGGTCTAAAAATGTTAAGGACACCTTTGTCCATGCAGTTGGTTCTGAGCAAGCTGAGAAATACTTATAACTAGTTATTAAACATCAAAGGTGAATTGCAACAACATCTTCCACTCAGACTACTTTTGTTATCCAAAGACATTCCAACCATATCAATTGCAATGCTTAATCAACCGTCAGTCAGATTTTGTTGTCTACTTGTTAAAATGTCCATATGGTCTGGCATATGGGATCTTGCTTCGGAACACCTAGATATGGAGGTTATAGAATGAAATACCTTAAACAGCAAGAACTATACTGGATATATGAGTTGTACATGCTACATCCAAGATAGGGTCTTCTCCTGCTATTGGTTTCCTTTTTTTTCCGCCAGGATATTCTCTCATTGTCAGTGTGCCGTTGATGTTCACATTCTACCCGAGCATTATAAAGTTGTTCTTGTATTTTCAATATCCACTCTTCTTGTGTGCATCCTTTGATTTATTAACTCTTCATTAATGTTTTTTAATATGTATCTTCTTTGTAGTGATATATGAATCAGACTACAGATATACTTTCACTCTGGCCCGCAGGTTATGCATCCAGTATCTACATTTGATATGATTTCATGGGATTTGTGGACTTCTTTTACATCAAGAAATGATTATAAACATCATTACTATGAGTGGTGTGTCTTCTGTCCTTGCAAATAGAACTTCTTGTTGTATATATTGTAAAGACACTTTGATCCATTAATACATTGTCAATACTTTTTATTCTTTTTTTTTTTTTTAAATACTTGTGATTGTGACTCTTTTCACAGTCATTTTTCTTTTTGTGTGTAAATTTTCTGTTGTCTTACTCAATGTATTTCCGTTACACCTCTTCAAATTATAAAAATATTCATGTTTTTCCATATTTGCTGTTTTTCTTTATTCCATAATTTCAAAATACAGAAGATAAATATTTATCTATTATAGCTTAATAGCTTTTCTCTAATCTACCTTTACTTCTTTCCATAAATCTTATATTTCCTGTATAGTTTTTTTTTTTTTTTATTGTTTTAATTTCCATCTCCATCTTTTGTTTTTTTCCTCTGTTTGCCTCCATATATTTACTAACCTACATCTAATTTCTTCACATCCATTTTGTTCAGTATTATTTTTTATCTCGGGAATGAAAAGGGAAATGGAAAAGTTATTTTCTGTGTCCAGACAATTAATAATTAGTGATGTCCCGAACGGTTCGCCACGGGTGGCGATCATATGCGCTGTTCGGTCCGCCCCCTATGTCATCATTGAGTAAACTTTGAACCTGTACCTCACAGTCAGCAGACACATTCCAGCCAATCAGCAGCAGACCCTCCCTCCCAGACCCTCCCACCTCCTGGACAGCATCCATTTTACATTCACTGTGAAGATGCATTCTTAGTGAGCTGTCCAGGAGGTGGGAGGGTCTGGGAGGGAGGGTCTGCTGCTGATTGGCTGGAATGTGTCTGCTGACTGTGAGGTACAGGGTCAAAGTGTATCTGGCTCCACATACCGCTACCTGTGGGTATGGGGTCAGTGCTAAGTTTTAATAATGAGGGGTGGAATGGTCACCAATAATCAAACAAGAAAGGGCATATCATTGGCCCTGAAGAAACACCCATAGGGCAACATGGGACTACAGGGGCATGGCTGTGTCATCCCAGGTCCAAAAATGGGTGCCCTAATATCTGTAGATTTTGGGAATAATGCAGTGTACCCTAGAGTTTCATTCTTTGAGCAAAGTTTCCTAAATCATAATAGAAATACTTCTTTTGCATTTTAAATGCAATTAGAACAGCTTAGCTGATTAAGAAAATAAAGCTACAGACATTAATTTATGTTTATACAGAGTAAGTGCCTCCAGAGTGCATTATATTTCCTTTACCTATTTAAAGTTAGCAAAAACCAACTGTGATCTAAATATTCTGACATATTTTATATTTGCTTTTAATGAAACCTGTATTTTTTTTTTTTTTCAGCGCTTGTTCTGGAACACACACATTTCATTTTAAAGATTGAAAGGATTCGCTAGAGGTATGGTTTAGAAATAGATGAGTCAGCTGTGACTGATTTCTGGTACTGTGATTTCCAATTAAGGCTAGAAAGAAACAACATTCTGTAATTAAAAAGAAACAATGAAACACTTAGTCATGCATTCTTTGATACTGGCATCAAATGAAAAAAGGCACAGTGGTCTTTGTAAGGAAAGACAATATGTTTCACAAAACATGATATTGTTTATTTCAGAAGCAATTTTTTCATGACACTTGCATACTACACTTCTCTAAATAGTTTATTTAATCACACATTGACTTTGGATGTTCTGCTTAAAATACTACAAACATAGCCATGTGACTGACTACATGGGAAATTTCAGGTTGACTTGAAATTCTGTTTTTATTTATCCCTTTCTTCCTTCTCTCTCTTTTACTTTTTGTAAATAACTTTTGTGTTTTCCTAAACTTTTCTGTTTTCTTATGTCTTCTCACATACAAGCAAATAGAATAAATGGAGATAGCTTTTGATTGAATCAGAGTTTAAAATAGAATCTACAATGATAATAATGAGTAAAAGTTTTAAAGTTTACAATGGGTCCTAGGTTGATAGAATTGTTATCTCGCTTGTATGTTATGCCAATACTTTAAATTCATCCACAGGGGTTTGTAACTTAAAACTGGAAGAACTGTTACAACTTTCACAGAAATAGAAGAATTGGTAGGCACATCCAGAGCATGCATTTCCAACAGTGGTGTGGCTCTAAAGATCATAATGTATTAAAACAACAGGTTAAAATCTCACAAGGCTACTTAAAATCCCATATCTTTTGCCTCCCCTGCTACTTGTTTTATCCACCACCCATTAAACTCTAGTGGGGTGATCTATCTGATCTTAGCCTATTACAGACTATCCTGAAGATAAATGTGTCTCCCCCCCATACATATTTACTTCCTAGATCCATGAACATACAATGAACACACACTTTCCTAAGTGGAGACAAAAAGACTACTTTTTAAAGTAAAATTTACATAGTTTTCTGTGCTCCCGCTAAACAGCAATTCACATTTGACTGCTGTCATATAAATCAAAATAATGATGTTACACTTTAAGAGTGATGTGCTGTTTCCATTAAATGTTATCCTCAGTCACAATCAGCAGTGGACAAACATTCCCATGGTTTTATATTTAATGTCTTGCGTGTTTCCTTTTAGGGATGCTTTGTGGCATACTGGTGCATGAAGAAATGAACTAGACCCGCAGTTGCATTATATGAAATTAACTAATGTATGACGTGAGATCTCTACAGTATCAGTAATACAGGATGTCAACTATTAATAACATCTAACATTACTTATACAGTAGCATTAGCAGTCAAGCTGTTTACCAACAACATTATTCAGACAGAATCAATGTTTTTTTAATTCTACTGGCATTTATATCAGAAAACACATTTCAAGCATTAATATTATTGAGAAACAATTCAATGTATTAATAAAATAAATTATAGATGTTCCAACTCCAAAGCACAAACACATATTATTATTTCTAAACCTTATTTAGAATGATCTTCATTCCTAATCCATTCCTAATCCAGTATATATATATATATATATATATATATATATATATTGTTAAATGGGTTAGGCAGTGACTGGCAACAGAGTGTTTTAGTCAATGGAGTATATTCGAAGCCAGGTCTGGGATACCTGTAACTGGGATCTGTACTTGGACCCATTCTCTTCAATATTTTTATTAGTGATATTGCAGAACGTCTTGATGGTAAGAGATGTCTCTTTGCTGATGATACAAAAATTTGCAACAGGGTTAATGTTACAGGAGAGATAAATTATTTGGGTAAACTAGAAAAAAGATCAGAGCTGTGGCAACTGTGTTAATGCATCTTGGGCTTAAAAACCCATGGACAGAGTATAGAACATACCTCAACATCTGAGGAAAGGTATTCAGGGGTATTTATTTCAGTAGGTAGACAATGTAATAGAACAGCAGTAAATGCTAGCAGAATGCTTGGTTGTATAGAAAGATATATTATCAGTAAAAAGAGGGAAGTGCTCATGCCCAGGGCCAGCTCCACCTATTAGCGAAGTAGGCGCCAGCCTAGGGAGCTCATTTGGACAGGGCACCGCTTTACATGGCACTTGTACAAGTGCCACAGTAGCATTCACGCCGAGCAGCATGGAGGAGAGTGGCGCTTCTGCAGCTCAAAAAGGAGCGATTGAGGGAGCGCCCACAATTTGCATTGCTGCCGCCCAGTGCTGTATTGCCCCACCCGCCGAAGCTGTATTAGAGCGTTGCCGCATAATCCATGGCATGAATATTCTAGGGCTGCACAGAAGGAGCTTCATTACCCACTGGACCACCAGGGTGCCGGATTCCCACTCCTGGTCAAGGTAAGCCTCAGGGAGGGGGAAGAAACATAAAATGTTCTTGTTTAATTTTGGGGGGGAAACTATATATTTTTTTTTAACTTTACCTTTACCCCTTTTTTAACCCCCTACATCCCTTGAAGTCCTAACCCCCCACTTGTGCCCCTAACACCCCACTATAGGTCCTATCCCCCAATAATGCCACAAACCCTCACTACTGTCCCTAACCTAATATTGCCCCTAACTACCCTGACTTCTGCCCCTAACCCCAACTTCTGCCCCTAACCACCAATACTGCCCCTAATCCCCTACTATTGAGCCTTACCCCCCACTACAGGTCCTAACCACCTAATACTGCCACTAAACCCCCACTACAGCACCTGACCTTCCCCACTACAGGTCCTAACCACCTAATACTGCCACTAAACCCCCACTACAGCACCTGACCCTCCCCGCTACAGGTCATAACCACCTAATACTGCCACTATACCCCCACTACAGCACCTGACCCTCCCCGCTACAGGTCATAACCACCTAATACTGCCACTAAACCCCCACTACAGCTCCTGACCCTCCCCACTACAGGTCATAACCACCTAATACTGCCACTAAACCCCCACTACAGCACCTGACCCTCCCCACTACAGGTCCTAACCACCTAATACTGCCACTAAACCCCCACTACAGCACCTGACCCTCCCCACTACAGGTCATCACCCCAGGGAACCAAATAACAATAGAGAAAAAAAACGACATTTAACCTTAACTTTCCCTGGGGCTGCATGTGCTTAACCACATGTCAGGACAGTGGCTGTGCAAAAGTCTGGGTGCCAGATATACTCCCTTGACCACCATCCCCAACGCTCTGTCCCAATATATATATATACATATATATATATATATATATATATATATATATATATAATATCATATGTATTTATTGAAGCATTAACTTACTAATCATGCGTAACAGGCAGATCAGTTGCACTGCATGCATGGCTATCTTACAAATTTAGATAGAAGAGTAAGAGACATGTACAAACAATATGAGAACATAAATAACTGTGAATTCTATTATTTATCCATCAGCAAGCTTTACCTTTGAGATTTTTTTTGTTCCACAAAAGGATTGATAAATGTATTTACACAAAGAAAATTAATCTTTACATATCTTAGAGAAGTACAAAATTGTATTCTAGGACCTTGATATATTGCTGTTATATTCATCTACCACGTGGATGACATATTTCGAAATGTCTTTTTATATTTTTCCTGAATTCAAGAAGCAAAAGACTAAAAGCAGCACTGCAAAATCAAAGGATATATAATAAAAACTGATGAACTTGTGGTTTCAATCTTAGATTTTCTTAATTGCCCCAACTCTTACAATTCATTTTGCACCAGTAATGCTTTAGCTATGTAGAGAAACAGATTTTGCTAGGTAAGCATTTTGCCTGTCTACAGCTCCATGGAGAAATTGAAAAAAGTGACCACCAACATTCCTTCCCCTACAGTGTATAGAAACCATTGCAGGACAAACTTTATAGCTAACCTGTAACATCACAGAGGGGAGATTTTCATGTAATACATTACCACATGGGCAGGCGACCTTCGGCACTCCAGATGTTTAGACTACAGCTCTCATGATGCTTCACAAGCATTATGGCTATAAGAACATTATGGGAGATGTGGTCCACAGCATCTTGAGTGTCAAAGGTTGCCTACCTCTGCATTACAGTACAAGAGAAAAATACACTCTGTACCAACCCCTCTTCAATAACACAAATGTCTAAAGGAGCCCTGAAACTTATACATTTGAAAAAGGTTCCCTCTCAACTAAAATTGCCTACCTAGCACTTGATCACTGTGCATGCATCAACAATCAACCTGTTAGTGTCTTGGGTTACTTTGGTTCTTAAGCTAAAACTATTACAAATCTAAAAGTATGCTTCCTCGATGCTTGATGAGATTGTTGGGACCTGTGGGCCAATTTCACTTCTGAAACTCAATTTATAGTGAATATATAACATCCCTATCATACAGACCCAACAAAGTGCTGGCAAGGGAGGAAATTTCTCTCTGGACCTCTAGCATAAAGAGATTATTAGCTGCAGCCTCACAGCAACTGGGATCTGGGATTGACAGGACTGTCGGCCTGTGATGAGTAGGTATGATATGGAGGTGTTTTCAAGTGGGCTATTATGAGAAATTGGTGTCAGTAGAGTCAAGAGAGTCATGAATTAGACATGCACAGATTTCTGTGAATGCTCTCTCATGAAGCACAGGTCATATTGCTGGAAGTTGCACATATTAGTCAAATCCATATACCATTTTGACAATGTTATTAGGTCCATGCATACAAAACATAAAAAGAACTCTCATTGACATATGAAGAAACTGTGCCTGTCATTGAAGTATCTTCTCACGATTCACAGTTTACTTCCAGTTAGTAATCTACAAAATCTGAAATTGTGAATATCTGTCTATCTATCTATCTATCGCAGAAGTTGAATTGTAAAAAAAGAAAGAACAAGAAAAAGCACACACACAAAAAAAATTGCTTTGATTCCCTTTCAAATTGGTAACAAAGAATTGTGTTGTAAAGGTTGACATAATATATCCACTCTGTTAAGTTACGTGATTTAATAGACAGATTGCATATAGTTCTTTCATGATGTTAATCTCTAGGGGTTACTAAAAATAATGCAATGTTTTATGTTGAAAGGTTCTTCTATAAAGCAAGGCTGTAAATCTGCACATCATAAACTGATGAATTATGTCACTTGATTTTAAACAAAAGATTTATGTTACAAGGATTTCCACAAATATCTCTACACCCTAATAAAATGAGTTTCCGCTTTACTATGATTGAACTTGAATGATGTAGTAAAACCTGTCTTGTTTAAATTTATTGTATGTGCCATATTATTTGCTTTAAATAAAGACAATCCTATTAACATGCCAACAAAGGTGTGTCTAGTTTTTAAAGTGATCTAATTTCAGTAAAGGGTATATAGTTCCATCTGCGTTATACTAGTGAAATATTATACTTTATAACTTAGTGTGTTATTTTTTTTTTTTTTTTGCAAATACATTTTTAGAAAATATTTCAATGGGTATATGATAAACTGGATAATAGCTCTTTAAAGCTAATTAGTATAATCAAGAATTAAACTAAGTACTAGCGTTAATTGCACATATGAATAAAATTAACATTTCTAATTATTCATAAATATTGTTAATGTTATTGATACTGAAACAATACTTTTTTATATTTAATGAATCCATATTGGGTTTTTTTGTGTACCGTATATACTCGAGTATAAATCAAGTTTTTCAGCACATTTTTTGTGCTGAAAACCCCCCACTCGACTTATACTCGAGTTTATGTCTGTATTATGGCAACTTACATTGCCATAATACAGACCAGGACCGCCGGGCTCATTACAAGCCTGGTGGTCCTGTTGGGGGCTGGCAGAGAGCTGTAACTTACCTTTCCTGCAGCTCCTGTCAGCTCCCTTCTCTCTCCTCCGGTCCGGTCAGCTCCCTTCTCCTCCACTGTAAGTCTCGCGGCCACGCGGAGCGTTCCCCGCGGCTCTCGCGATATTTACAGTGGAGCTGACAGGGGAGCTGACCGGACCGGAGGAGAGAGAAGGGAGCTGGCAGGAGGATAACATAAAAAATATAATATTAAAATTAAAAAAATTAATAATAATTAAAAAAATAATAAAAATGCCCACCCCCTCACCAAGGCTCTGCATCACATACACACACTGCACTCATACACACACACACACTGCACTCATACATACACACACTGCATTCATACACACACTCACTGCATTCATACACACACACACTGCACTCATATACACACACTGCACTCATACACACACACACTGCAGTCATACACACACACACACACACACACACTGTACTCATACACACACACTGCACTCATACACACACATACTGCACTCATACACACACACTGCATTCATACACACACACACACTGCACTCATACAAACACACTGCATTATATACACACACACACTGCATTCATACAAACACACTGCATTACACACACACACTGCATTCATTATATACACACACTGTAAATAAATATTTAATTAATATAATTTTTTGGGGATCTAATATTATTTAGAAATTTACCAGTAGTGATGTACTGAACGGTTCGCCAGCGAACGGTTCCCGGCGAACGGTTCCCGGCGAACATAGCATGTTCGCGTTCGCCACGGCGGGCGAACATATGCGCGGTTCGACCCGCCCCCTATTCATCATCATTGAGTAAACTTTGACCCTGTACCTCACAGTCAGCAGACACATTCCAGCCAATTAGCAGCACACCCTCCCTAGCAGACCCTCCCACCTACTGGAACAGCATCCATTTTAGATTCATTCTCAAGCTGCATGCTTAGTAAGAGGAGGGAAAGTGTAGCTGCTGTTCATAAGATAGGGAAAAGCATAGCTAGGTTAGGGATAAGGGTATGCTTTTTTTATTTTTTTTTCTATGTAATGTAAATGCACTTAGTTGTCTGCCACTGCTGCCAGCTTCTGTGTCAGGCTCACAGTGCTCATTTCCCCAGTCAGTGCCACCAATTACATCTGGTGTCACAATAGCTTGGATTTAAAAACAAAAAACTTTTTTCACTGTTATAGATTGAATAGCAGTCAGTTGTCTGCCACTGCTGCCAGCTTCTGTGTCAGGCTCACAGTGCATACTGTGCCCATTTCCCCAGTCAGTGCCACCAATTACATCTGGTGTCACAATAGCTTGGATTTAAAAACAAAAAACTTTTTTCACTGTTATAGATTGAATAGCAGTCAGTGTCCTTAAAGCGGGTGTGTTACGCTAACAGTGGATACGCTGACAAGTGCCACTAATTAGATCCTGTGTCACAATAGCTTGGATTTAAAAGCAAAAAACTTTTTTTACTGTTATAGATTGAATAGCAGTCAGTGTCCTTAAAGCGGGTGTGTTACGCTAACAGTGGATGCGCTGACCAGTGCCACCAATTAGATCTGGTGACACAAAGCTTGGATTTAAAAAAACAAAACACTTTTTTCACTGTTATAGATTGAATAGCAGTCAGTGTCCTTAAAGCGGGTGTGTTACGCTAACAGTGGATACGCTGACCAGTGCCACCAATTAGATCTGGTGACACAAAGCTTGGTTTAAAAAAAAAATAATCTTTTTTCACTGTTATAGATTGAATAGCAGTCAGTGTCCTTAAAGCGGGTGTGTTACGCTAACAGTGGATACGCTGACAAGTGCCACTAATTAGATCTGGTGTCACAATAGTTTGGATTTAAAAAAAAAATAATCTTTTTCACTGTTATAGATTGAATAGCAGTCAGTGTCCTTAAAGCGGGTGTGTTACGCTAACAGTGGATACGCTGACAAGTGCCACTAATTAGATCTGGTGTCACAATAGTTTGGATTTAAAAAACAAAAAACTATTTTTCACTGTTATAGATTGAATAGCAGTCAGTGTCCTTAAAGCGGGTGTGTTACGCTAACAGTGGATACGCTGACCAGTGCCACTAATTAGATCTGGTGTCACAATAGCTTGGATTTAAAAAAACAAAACACTTTTTCACTGTTATAGATTGAATAGCAGTCAGTGTCCTTAAAGCGGGTGTGTTACGCTAACAGTGGATACGCTGAC
>OW240912.1:280535051-280641357 GCA_933207985.1 Pelobates cultripes
AAAAAAAAAGTAACACAATAATCTATTTTTTTTTATTATGCAAGAAGTGGTAATAATTATCAACTGCAACTAATATGAAGCAAAATAACTACATAAAAATACTATATTTTGTATAGCACATGTGCCAATCTGAGTGATTCTACAAGTCCCAATCCACGTGTTTCACAAATAGAAGGAATCTGTGTTCTGATATTACATTTATTTGCAAAATAATGAGCGGTGCATTGATGGGGAAATAAAGTGTTATCCAGATAGCTAAAATCTAAGTTGATATAACATCATACAGGTAATGTTCTTTGCTGGTTTATAAGAAAATACTGTGTTAAACAACTTGGCAAACATCTAATTTCTTTTGACCTGAAAGTTTATCACCATTCTTATGCTGTCTGTCTGCATGCAATGGAACTCAAGTGTCTCACTTTCTGTATACTTGTACATATAATTATTTTACCTGTGCTGAATGTTCAATATAACAAACATATTGAAACATGATTATATTAAAGTGTCTGCTTATATGTACCGGCAGTGGGTGTCAAGGGTGTGCATGACGTAGTGGTGGTGGTGAAAGGGTTAACGTTCACTATTTGTCTGCACTAGACGAGAAATAATGACATAATCCCCCTTAACACCACCCATACCTAAGTATAAATATTATAAATATTACTATCTTAATGCTGCCACCACCAAGACAATACATAAATACCCACCAAATATAACTTAGGACAATATTTAAGCAATTGCAAAACATAAATTAGTCTCTTCAGCTAATGTGATTCTTAACCAGACAAAGGCAGAACTTAATAAAGGCCCTATGGCAATTTGAAACTTCGGCAATTTGAAACTTTGGTAATTCGGAGCCTAACCCCTAACCCTAAACCCTAACCGCTAACTCCTAACTCCGAAACCCATAACCCTAACCCCTAAACCCTAACCTTAAACCCTAACCCTAACCCTACCCCTAACCCTAACCCACTTTGGAACTTTGGCAATTCGGAACTTCGGCAATTCGGTTCAGCACTTCGGCAATGCAGCAATTCGGGACTTTGGACATTCATAAGCATCAGAATGTCTGTATTTTACAAAATTCATCCGAATGTACGTTCAGAATGAAACTAATTGCACATGTCTAACACATACACATTTTAATCTCTCTCTCTCTCTCTATATATATATATATATATATATATTGTCATATTATTATGCTTGAAGGAACACTCCACACACCTAATGCATATTCTCTTCTTTTTTTTTCACCTCTTTGGATGTCAATCAGACAATAGGCCCTATTACTTCCTGGTTTGTTTAGCACAGTGGAGCTAAACTCAAGAGGCTGCAATTGCCAAGAGCACCTGCATTGCAAAGACCTCTCATTAAGCTGCACCGGCACTCTGTGATTCATTGAATGATTGGGCTGGTAATTAACAGAAAGTCTGGGCTGTGGAAGATGAATGATAAAAATGTATATGAAATGCATACATGTTTTTATTATGGGGATATCTACTAAATAGTGATATATTTTTTTTTAATTTTTTTTATATTTGGACAGTGGAAGGTCCCTTTGAGTCTAATTGTAACAAAATACTCTCAACAGTGTTTTTTTTTTTTTTATATTTAATTAATTGACCGTGATGCAATGTAGAAAAAAATGGAATATTATTAAGCTATATTGTATATATCCAATACACTAAAATAACCAATACAATGCATTAAATAGTCAGCTTGTGAGTTTAATATATTCTCTTTCTATTTGTATTTCTGAATTGTTTGGAGGAGTTTTTCTCAAAATGACCTAGATGCTATTTTTTTTATAAAACTGTGGCATTGGTTCATCCTTCTTTTTTTTTTTTTTTTTTTTTAACAGCATTCTCAACATCACAAGTTATCACCCTTTCCAGTGAAGGATAAAATATAGCTCCAGGTTTCCACCATGAATAAAAGATTTAAGGATAATATTGATAAATATTTGAGGAAAACATGAACTTGTTTCACGACAGTAAATTATCTGGAGTTTTTCATTACATAGATGTTCCTTTAAGAAGTTTCTGAAATGATTATTTAAACTGTAGACTATACATCAAACTTAAACAATAAGTAAATAATGTCAACATTGGGTATCTATGCATCTTTAATAGTGAGTTATGCATTTCTCCTACCTGTATAGGGAATAAGAATGATTGTATTGCCGTGAATTATTTCAGAACCATGAAAATGCAGAGTATGGATTACTCTGATTGAAGGTGTAGCCACCTATTACTCAAATACATTTTAAGCCTTCAATCTGAAATATAAATGAAAAACATTTTTAGTTGCCTTTAAATCTAAAACTACAGAAAGATGCATGAACACTTCAATACACAATTCTTCTAGGACTATGCTATAGTATCTAAAAAAAAAGCAGTTTGTACTGAGTACTGACGGATGATAATTTGTGTTTAATCAGAGGTTAGTACCTGACATGTAATTTCTATAACAGGTAGATACAGCCAGTAATAGTTTAAAATATAGAAATATAAATATATATGTCATATCAATTATATTCATATAAAAAAAACTATAGTAAACAGAAAACTACAGCTTAATGTACTTGTTCTAGTGAGAATCGTTTGTTTCTGTAGGCTTCTTTTCAGAGAAAAGGCAGTGTTTACATTGCTGCCTAGGAACTGCTGCCTAATAACACCTCCAGTGGCAGTCACTAAGACAGCCACTAGATGTGCTTCCCGGATCAGTGTTGCACAAAGTGCAACACTGATGTTCAACGTCTCCATGCTGTGCATGGAGGCGCTGAACTTTCTCCATCGAGATGAACTGATTCAATGCATCTCTATGAGGAGATACTGATTGACCGCCCGTCCCGCCTGCTTAGCTGAGATCATCAGAATTGATGATCTCAGCCAATCCAATGCTTTCCCATAGGACAGGCTGAGATCATCAGTTTTTGATAAACTCAGTGAAGGAGGTGGATTTGGGGAGAGCCAGCACCGGCAAAACAGCGCGGCACTGGAATAAAGGGGAGTTTTTATCCCATTTAAAGGCGGCAAGGGGTGGTACGGCCACCTAAATAGTGTTCTTAACACTGTAGGGTCAGGAATACATGTTTGTATTCCTGACTCTATAGTATTCCTTTGTTACACATGTTCACATGTGAAAGTATTTGAGAATAATTTCTATTATTTTGAAATGAATTGTGCAGTTAGCCAAAAAGTGTTATATACATTAATATAAAATCATTTTCAATATGATTTTATATCACTTAATAGGATTTCAAGGGAAAAGAAAATCTGCAAAGTAATGACAAGTTTCATCCCCAAGTCCTTTTTGGCCTTTTATATAGTTTTAAGGGCATTGGGAATGAAATAAATTTCATTATACTTCCATCTGACATGCACTATGGTGCTATGCTCAGAATTTTCTAACTTTTCAGACTTTTTATGCAGTACTTTATAGTTTTGCTGAAAATGTGAGTGTGTTATATAGAGAGCCTTTTTGGCCTTCTATGTATCTTTTAAGGGAATGGGAGTTGATTCTTATTCCTCTTCATCTGACCTGCACTGTGAAATTGCATTTTGAAGCTCCATTCTAAGGCTCTGCAATGTTAATCTACACATGCACCAGGCACTTAGATTGTGTTTTATTACTGATTTACTGTTTTATTCCTTTACTATTGATTTACAAGTGTCAATATACATTCAGGTATATTGACCTTTTTGCAGTGCCCATATAATACAATTTGTACCTGTTGTGGTTTTTAGGTATTTTGGAAGAGAACACTAGCATGTACCTGTCATGGTTGAATATATTTATCACCTGTTATAGGTTAATTTTTTTATATGTGTGCATATATATATATATATATTGTTTGTATATTGTATTGTTTTGTAATATTGTATCCTATTATAACAGTGCAGTGTTTTATGGACCCAGGACATACTTGAAAATGAGAGAAATCTCAATGTATCCATCCTGGTAAACTATTTTATAAATAAATAAATAATTGTGCACAAGCATGTTGAGTGTTGTTCAAACAGTTTCTTTTTGTTTCTTACTTATTACACATATTCATATAAAGTATTTTAGAATAATGTCTATTATTTTGAAATGAATTGTGCAGTTAGCTGTAACGATTTAAATACATTAATATAAAGTAACATTCTATGTGATTTTGTGTCTCCTAATGACAAATAGGCAACAGAATTTCAAGGAAAATCAGTTTTGAAAAGGAATGACAAGTTTCATCTCTCAATAATATTTTATTGTAATGCTTTCCCCTTAAAGGAACACGCCAAACACTCAGCTGATGCTTTCTTATGATGCGTATGCCTGGCAGACTACAGGTAAGCACAGCAGTTGAGTGTTTTTATACAAGGTAAATGGTATAGTTTACCTATATTTTAAATTTTTCAGTTCAACCTATTAAAATATCATACCATATAACATGTAAAAACACATCAATACATAAAAAATATCTAATCAATATACAATTACAACATATTAATAATATTGAATTATTTTAAAAGTCTATTTAAAAATATTAAATAATTTGGAAAACGTATAAGCAATTCAGCTCGCAAACTGAGCTGCATTGGAAAGTCTGTGATTCCACAGCCACAGAAGGCTGGACTCGGGAAGAAGGGGAGGGCTTGCAAAGTATTCAGACAATAGATCTGCAGATTTTTAAAGATGGTTTTAGATATATCCTAAATAAAAAAAAATGCATAATTAAATGCATGCATGTTTTATTGGGGTATATCTACTAAACAATGATTTTGGCGTGTCCCTTTAAGCTTCCTGTTCATCTTTGTGTGTTTTCTATTAGTTTTTTTGTTACATTATTACAATTTTATATTATTTTTCTCCTTCTATTTTCATATCATTGATACTAGAATTGATGATTCTTTAACTGCTAGACGTCTTTCTTCACCCCCTGGCAGATCACCTACTGTCATGAATAGACAGATCTACTTGATTTTATTTTACTGTGGGACTTATTTATTTAGCACCAAACAGAAACATTCAGAAATAGCTGATCTGGAAAAAAAATCACAAACACAATTTGGAATTCGTAGCTTAAAAAGTACAAATTGGTTTTCAATGCACTTCTATTCTGTGCTTAGTGAAAGCAAAAAGAAATATCAAAAACCTTAGTGTTTATCTGTTTTTTAGAATAATACAGTATTCTTTCTTTTTCTCTCTTTGAAATGAAATCTCTGCATTTTATACTGAAACCCAATACCACTAATACATATTTTATTGTATTTTTAAGCTGCTCTTTCATTCACTGTATTTCAATCTCAAGCTCAAGTTGAGAAGAGTTTTGAAGTTAAAGAATAATTTATCTGGCTGGAAAAAAACAAACTCCTTGGTAAATAGGGAAATAGCTCATATCCACCTTATAGCATTAGCCAATACAAACATTATTAATAATTCTATAGCATTATAGAGTTTATTTGCAATCCTTCTGGAAGAATGTATAGTAATTTTTGCTCTACAAACCTGTCCAAATACTGAACACAGTTCAGCTATCTCTTGCACTTATAAGTGAGTGGTTGATAAGTGATTCTCAATACAAGTGAAAATTAGGAGAAACAGTGCTGCAATCCGTGATAAATATGTAAAATGGACCCAATAGACATTTTTATAATAAATTGATTCCCGTGACAATTGAATTTTTTTTTTTTAAATGGTCAAGTAAATCCAGAACAATATTTGATATTCTGCCAAAGATCACATAAATGCTCCTAACACCATAACCACTAAAGCATGATGTAGTGGTGATGATTCCAGGAGTGCCTTGGCACCTCTCTCCTCCCACCAAAATAAATAGTCAAATAATTTTAGAAAGGTTTGACTTTTTACCTGGGATCCATCAGACACCTCTTTTAGCTTAAGTGTGAGCTGGAAGCCATCTGTCGAAGCTAAGCCTAGAGATACAAGGACTTAACTGTCACTTTCAGTCAATGGCTGGCCCTGCATTTTAAAGCTTACCTCAGAAGAGAAAAGAGAGCTTCCGCTTCTCAGAGATGAAGAGAAGTGTACACATTCTATTTGTTAAAATACCGATTCGATTAAATGGAATGCACGGCAATGAGTAATATGTCTTTATACTATCACATGGCTTGAGATTAATTAAAGGCACAATATAGGCACCTAGACCACTTCAGCTCTTTGAAGTGGTCTGAGTACAGTGTCCCAGTGTTTCAGAGAAATTGCACTAGAATTGCTTTCAGCATTTTACCAGACTCTAGGATGCGTAACCGATTCTGGGCAACCTCAACCTCTGCATGAGGGCATCCAGTTTCAGTGAAAATCCCATAGCAAAGTAATGAAGGCCTAATGCACTTGTAGCGCTCACATGCATACGCATTAGCCCCCCAATCAGATGATGTTGGAGGAGGCAGAGCATCAGAACTGGAATCAGTTAAGTGAATAAAGGGTTTTTACCCCTTTATAGGCCTTGGGTTTCGAAGGAGGGGGAGGCAGAGGAAACTATAGTATTAGAAATACAGATTTGTAATCCTAACACTATGGTATCCCTTTAATAAAATAAGTTTCATTTTCAAAGTAGTTATAGACAAGGATATAGTACAGGTAACAGCACATGTTCACACTGCCATTCATTTTACACATTGTGAAAGAATTTACTTTGATTCCAAGGTTCCAGCTTACAGGTGTCATATTAAATAGCTTATATTAAAATTGGCTAACTTGGACTCAGGAAATGCTTAATGCTTAAAATGACACTTAAGACCATAAATGTCTAGTTCCAGGAGCAGATAGCTCCCACCTGAGCTGTCTCTCCTAAATCAGTCTGTTCCTTTTCTTTCCAGGGACGTATCTGTTATATGTACATGACATACATCCCCATGTCTTATCTGTACTCCCTTTACCCTTTTACTCCCTTCCTTCTACTGTTCTATGAGTATTTGCAAGTAAGCACTTACTTTTTAATGTATAAAAACACAACTGCCAAAATAAAGGTCAGAGGCTTATTTTGATAACCAACACGTGTCTGGTGTCTAATTCACGCTTCTACAACTGCACTTGAAACAATTTGTGTTCCCCTGAATATAACAAAGATCAAATTGGATCTATATCACACATGTTTATTTTTTCTTAGAAACACATATTGTGTGTTCTCTGAATTATTTATTGTAATGTCACTCAAAATACTTGTTTACTTGGCTGTAGAGTAGACATATTGCCCATCATTTGAGTATATATGATCTTTCCATCCATATAAATAGAGGGGTTATGGTGTTAATTCGCTAAACAGTGATTTATAGTGAACTGATGCCACATATTCATACTGTTTTCATCTTGACTATATTGGCTTACATTATACATGTTAGATGATGGCTCATTACAAGTCTCTCTTTAGTGAATAAACAAGTGAAATGTCAATTTCTACAGATTACAGTACTATCTCTTAAATAAGATATAAACAGAGAAAACCTTCAAGCCAGGAAAAGTAACTTATGTAAATATTAAAAAGGACACTTTAAACACCAAAACAACTTCAGCTTAATGAAGTGACTTTGGTGTATAGAACTCAGTCTGAGTGCTCAATTCTCTTTTATGAGTAAACCTACTACTGTTAATGCAGGTCTATCCAAACCTCTCCTGGCTGAGACTCACACAACCTATCTATACACTTCCTGAAAAAGAGTCTAAACCTTTTGGCTTCCTTTATTGCTCAGTGTGTTTAATTTAGAATTTCTTATCTCGTGCTTTGTTAATAGCCTGTTAGAGCATGCACCTACCTCAAATGTATGAATACAATTCAATTAACAGAACAGGAGGTAAGACGATCTAATGTAAACACACTATGCTATAATATTTGATTAAAAATTAAACTCTTTCATGGAGGCTGTGTGAGTTACAGCAATTGGCTATGACTGAAAAAAACTGAAATAAAGTGATTAACTCGCATATGGCATATAATTATAATTGAGCAATGATCTTCAGGGACAAAACTGCTTTATTAAGCTAAAGTTGTTTTGATGATCCATTTAAACTGGCAGAGCAATATGTATATAAAGAAAAGCTCAATGATTTATAATACAATTTATCCAAAGCTTGACTTAGATCTGAGCAGCTATTACCATTAGGGAAATCTATTTAATTTATTACACTTCCAAAAATGTTCTTTCATATTCTTCTTTGCATATTCTTGAAGTCTCCTGTATCTAACAATTTATCTCAACATAACAATTGTTCACTGTAAATAAAAAATGGAATAAAAGTGTAACTCCTTAAAATTACCTTATTCTCTTTTTTGCATACACAAAATCAATACTTAAATGTGGGTGCCTTAATAATTACCCAGACTCATTTTGTGCCTATACCACATACACTTTGTTCACTGGGCTTAGAAATATGTCAAACTTACTTCACTAAAAAGGCCCAAAAACCCAAAACAAATGCCCGAGCCATGGCTCATGTGTCTCTTATCCATACATAACCTCCCTGGCATTTCAGTTCAGGACCGCCATTATGGGGGGGATCAGTAGCTTCTCTTTGTAATGCCTCTTAAAGAACCACTAAAGTCACCCAGACCCCGTCTGAATGAAGTGGTCTGGGAGCAGTGACCCTGACATTTTAACCCTCCAGTTGTAAGAAATGTTAGAGTATAAATGAATTTAAGAAATATTAGAATGTAAATCAAATTAGAAGGTACATCAAATGCAGGAAATAGAATGTAAATCTGTATGATTGACTTTTGGGCCTTTTAATATAAAAAGGAGAGATTACACGTGTCATGCAAATCAGGAAAAACAAGGTGTTGTAATTTCCAGGACAAAAAGTCTTTGATCTAACTGTTATTTTAAATGGGACAGTTGTGGTAATTAATTCTAAAATTAAAGGCCTTTTACCTAACTGTTAACAAAGCATACCTTAAAACACAATATTGGTTTTTATCCTGAGTTTATCTCATATCATGTTACCAATAGGGTGTTTATGAGTTTTTCCCAACTTGTATTTAAATGGTAAATAGTCGTTTACTTCCATTGTGAACCACTTAAATCAAACAAGAAATCAATAATTTATTGCTGAGCTTTTTATCCTCACATGCCCCCAAGATAATTTAGGTAGATGGAGGGAAACTTTCTGCTGAGTGCTATATGTCTATGACTGGTCTTTATTTTGTAGCTGGTATAGTGAACTGTTTATTATTCTGATGCAAGTGATTAATCAATATATGTATTGTGGTTCCTTTAATTGATTGCAATTTGAGATATTGTATTTGTGGCTAGTGTTGTGATTATTCCATCCTCCTGTAATACACTGTGACTTGTATTTTATCAATTGTTGATGTTTCTATGTTTAATACCTTTTTATTAAACCTGATGTATTATCAGTGAATTTATTATCTTTGCACCTAATACATTTCTTTTATTACACATGTCCGTGTGTTTTATTTGTTGTACCTTTCTCAAAGAACAGGTGTGGATGGGTAAACTGTATTTCTTACACACTGTGAAACATTACAATTATGTAGAAGCTGCATTACAGGGTTAAACAAACCTCTAGTTGCTGTTTTCCAGACAGCCACTAGAGGTGTTACCTTGACAACAACTGAGTAAAACTTGATCATGTGTGAATTAAATGCTTTCATACTAGAAGCATTTGGATGCACGATTGCAGTCACCGCCTTTGTGCATCAGTTCCCATTGCTCCTCTATGAGAGTAAGAATTTGTATTCCTAACACTATAGTGTTCCTTTAAGACTACATTTTTTTGAGTCCTGCCAGTAGCAGTACATCTCTTTATGACACTGATTGGCTTATTGCACTAATTTCGGTAACATGGTTATGCAAAGTACAATGAAATTAGGTCCATATACATTGATGTGTTGTTGACGGAAAGGAGTTAATAAAATATTTATATTGAAGTAGCAATCTGGTGATGTGTAACTATCTTTTTGTGAATTTTGTCTCTTGCGTTTTTGCATGTAGAAACCCAGGCTACATTTCTATGTATTTTACAGAAAACATTTTCCTTGGGTGAATTAATATTAGAGTCATCAGTTTTTCCAGCTTGTCATTTCCTTCTGAGTGAGTGGGTCTTTGACTCAGACGCATGTATTATAGATCATACTTCTGACAACTCCCTTCCGTAAATGTATGTTTGTCCAAAGTGTTTAATGTAAGAATGGCATCTAAGTGAGTGATTCCCCTAAACATATAGCAAATAAAAGATTACTCTTTGAAGAATAATCTTCAATCTCTAATTGTGCACATCCCAAAATGATTGAGGTTTGTATTTGTACATAATTTTGAAGGTTGTTCCTTCTTTCAATGTTTTTCAGCTGAAATTCTCTTATTTTTATACGGGCTTTAATATTACCTTCATTGAAATTCATTACATCACCCGTTTTGCTTAGCCAGATGTTCTTACGGCAATCTTTTTCAATTCACTGTATTAACTCATGCTTGCTTCTAGTTCGTTCTCAGTACTTGAGTTCTATTTTTTTCATAGAATGTGTTTATTTATTTGTTCCAAGTATAATGCACCAATATTAAATGTTGTAAAGTGTTCTCTATTCATAGTCACTTTCTAGACACAGTTAACAAGATATCTCTGGAAAACTCTGGTTGAAATTATAATGCACAAAAAAATAAATATTTACTATAGCAAGTACATATTAATAGGCTGCTATGAAATAATGAACATTTGTGAAGAATACATAGTAGAGTCAGCAGAGTTCATATAAAACAACATGTAGGTCTTCCACAAATACATAAAACATCTGTTACATATGAACATTAGAATTCAGTCACATACTAATGTTATCACACTTAGCCTTAAGTTGCATTATTTTATGTAATTTGAAACAAGTCTTAAAATAAATACTATACCGTCATGAGTTACTCCCATTACTTTAGCTAATAACAAATAATAAACTTCAAAACTAGCTTCTAAAGTTGCCCACATATGTAAATATTCAGTTATCTGAATCGATTTGTTCTAAAAAGAATAGTTTTTGACGATTCAGGGTCTGTCCATGTGGCATTTTGGCCATGTGATCCATGTTATGTATACATTTTTCAGCACACCTATAGGTACATGTTCACTTTATTTCGTTCATAGATCAAATGAGAAGACGTAACCAATAGAGCGAAAAAAAGATGATCATGTTATTTTTAATAAATTATTTGGTGATATTATGATTTGTAATTCAGAAATTCAGACGATTAGTCTATCATCCAAACCCAAAAATGTGTTTGAAACCGAATGCTTCAAAGAAGCCTTTGTCAGGGTACCTGTTGGTGATGTATCCAGGGAGGACATCCTCTCTGCTTAGGGGCTCCCTTCCCCTAGCATTTCGGCATATTCCGGCCGTTTTCGCGCCGGCCGCGCTAGCTCCTCCCCCTTTTATGACGCGACGGCTAGCGTCGACGTCATGACGTCGGCATTTGCATAAAGTGCCGGGAACCGCTATTCCGGACCTTTTGGGGGCGTGGTCTCTATTTAGGTTACAGGGTATTTAAAGGAAACCTTTACTACTGCTCATTGCCCTGTCGTGGTTCTAGCTTGCTAGTCACTCAGCGCGTTCTTTATCTTGTGTTTCCGGTTTTGACCCTTGCTTGTCTTTTGTCCTGTTGTCCTCTCCTCTCCTTTGACTCGGCTTGTATCTCGCTTACCTGTCCTCCGGCTCCCTTGACCTCGGCTTACCTTTTGACTATTCTTGCTTGTCCTTACGTTAGTCCGGCCATTCTAAGGTCCGGTATACGTACCTCCTTCTGTGCGCACTCTGCGTATTGGATCCCTGTCAGTTTCCTGACAGCCTTGAACTACAACTCACTAATATTCCATAACTCTTCCTTTGAAGCTGACATGGTTAATGTATCTATATATATTTCACTTGCTGTCTCACCTGTCTTCTCTAATATCTTCCATTTTATCTGTATCTTACTAAACTGTAAAGTAGTGAGCAACGCTTATTTTACCTGATGTATTATTTTTTTCTGTGTCCAACAAGGCTAGTTTTTTAAAACCCCGAAATGCTGTGCCTAGTTTTCCATAAATTGTGTTGTATAAACAATAATATTATACAATATTTAACTGCATAAGTATTGATAACATATCAGGCATGCCATTGTAAAAGTATCTTGAAAATCAGGGATTTGTCTGACATGTCATAGGGGTAACCTAATAACATGTTATGCTTCATGACAAAATCAAAATTGTATTTCCAGAAATAGGGCAGCTGATATACATTAATTGAGTTGTATTAACCATACTGTGGTTACTGTATCAGTTAATCTTAGGCAGAAGTCAAATTAATTGACACATCTAGTTTTATATGTTTGTATAGTTACATGATATGGACACCTCTACTAATTATTACATTCAAAAGTTTCAGCCACACTCATTGCTAACAGATATGTAAAATCCAGCAATGGAAGTATAATTAGTCATACTGAATAAGGAGTTCATTGATTTTAAAAGGATTCTATAGGCACCCAGACCACTTCAGCTCATTAAAGTGGTCTCAGTGCAGCACAGTCAGTCTAACTTTGCAGTTATTGATAAAATGAAATAATTACAATGGTTAACTCCAACTCTAGTGGCTGTCCCTAGAGGTACTTCCTGCTGGGTAGGCTCCTTTTGGTTGCCTAACAGACACTGGACATCCTCAAGCCTTGCATGAGGACATCCAGTGTAAGCATTGCTTCAATGCGTTCCTATGGGGTAGTACAAATGCAATCGCAGTGCTTGTAGGGGGAGGAGGAGCGTGGCATAGTTTTGTTTTTCTGAATGGATTTATAGAGAGGCAAAATGATATTTGCATCATGGGAATGAATACACTTTTTTAGAATTGTGTCATGTTTTTACTGCTAACCTAACCTTATTCTGATTGATTATTGGAGATTTCCACTGGTACATGAACAACTATGTGTTCTTTTCTGACTCAGTGTAATTACCTGAACTGTTCTCACTTCTGTGTTGTTCTACATCATGTGTGGTCAAAATCCAATTTAAATACTTGAATTTACACTAGTAGAGAAGCAAGCTCTCTAAATCTGTACTTCGAGGTATATTGTTGCACAGAATTCCACACATGTGGAACAAACTAATTCCAACCCACTAATTAGCTGATTCAGAATAAGAACACTGAAAGGGAGAAATATTGAAATATCTTGAAAACAATAGTAGTTTATATAGGGCTTTTACTATTTGTAATAGTAGTATTTATATAGAGCCAGGGCTGGATTAACATAGGGGCTATGTGTCCCCAAATGTCTATGTCCACAAGTGCCCCCATGTCTCCCTGTGTCCCCAAGTGTCTGTGTCCCCATGCCTCCCAGACAGTGTCTCAGTGTCCCAATGTGTCTCCCTATGACAGTGTCCCCTAGTCTCCCAGTGTCTGTGTTCCCATGTCTCTCAGTGTCCCTAGTGTCTTAGTTTCCCCAAATGTCTGTATCCTCGTGTCTCTGTGTCCCTAGTGTCTGTGACCCATTTCTTCCAGTGTTCCTAAGTGTCTCAGTGTCCCTATGTCTCCCAGTGTCCCCAAGTGTCTTAGTGTCCCTGGATCTCTGTGTCCCCAGGTCTCTCAGTGTATCCTAGTGACACAGGACACATACTGAGACATGGGGACACTGGGAGAAATGGGGACACAGACACTGGGAGACTAGGGGACTGGGCGACATGGGGACACTGACACTGTGATACATAGGGACACTGATGCCAGGCTGGCCTTCAAATTCTTTGGACAGACATGCCCCCTTTTTGGGCATGTTCGTCCCTTTTGGCAGGTCTGGTCACGTGATTCGCGTCAGTGACACACCCTTTTACCCCGCCATTGACTTCCTGTTTCACTGGACACTGCTGTTAGGGTGTATGGATTTACTTGAAAGATGAAAGCATAAATTAGATAAAGAAATTAGCATAGAGTATGTGTTTTCTTATAGCTGCATCCTTTGAGTTTCCCTCCAACACCAACTCCATCAGATACTTGAGAGGTATGACTGTTGACTAGTATATGTAGGTATGACTAGTGTTTTTGGTCGATAAGATTCTGTAATTAGGACCCATCATAATTTTATCACATGACAGGAGGCTTCGTATTTTGCATAATCTTTCTTTACTAACTCCATAGCAGCAAAGAAAAGAGTGACATAACTGAGAACCAATCACAATGCAGTATAGAGTATAAGAGGTGTAACGTATGACATCATTTCCTCTTTCTTTGCTGCTCCATCACAAGATAAGTACAGACTTGGTTTTCCTCTCTATCCTTACACTATTTGTCATCTATATTTAAGAACTACTGTCTAATTTTTCTATTTCTATTACATTTATTCATTATGTTATTTTAGTGCTTCTGTATTGTTACCTTTGGGGGCTTCCCCCCACCCCTCTAGCTCTGGGACCTTTTCCACTGCTTTTATTTGGCTTACCCCCTTTCAGGGAGTCTTAACGGCATTTTCGCCGTTTTCACCTATACTTCCTAGTGTCAGTTAAATTCGCGGGTTTCTTTCCCGCCTTATCGTCATTCGCAGGTTTTTTTCGCGAACGGCACTTCTGTTCGCATAGACTTGTTCCCTTTGCGAACGCCTAGCGTTCGGCAAATTCCCGCGAATGTCTCTTATTAGGCGCTTGCATTCGTGCGTATTAGCCGAACGCTTCCGTTCGGCTGATTCGTAAGCGCGAACGCCCGCCGTTCGGGTAATTTTTTGCCGCTCAAAACATCTAGGGGAGGTACTAAAACCTCCCATTTCCTTCTGCTTTCAGTCCGGCGGCCATTTTAAATGGCTACTACTATCCTGCTTACTACTCCAGCCTATTATTACTGCACAAATACTCTGGAATACTCTTTGAACTCTGCAGCCTTATCAGCTCACTGTGGGACCAGTATCAGGTTAGTGCTTTGCACTTGGGGTCGGTTTCAGCCAGTGGGAATACCCTTATTCTGGCAGGGGTGAGCCCCCTTTCATGTGCTGCTGAAAGGACCTGTTTATGCAGGATTCCAAATTCCTGGGTGAGCCCCAGTGACAGCCCTCGCTTGACCTACCAGTCGCATAGCGCTTTCAGGTTAACCACTACCTATTCTACACCACCCCCTGGTCCCCAGGCCTCCCCATTTTGTGCCACAAGTACCACAAGTGCCCTCACGCATATTCACCGGGTGAGCCCCGAGTGTGATTAACAACATGGAAGAATCCCAAAATCCCTCAGATCTCCAGGCCATGATTGCAGCAGCGGTTGCTGCATCCATGGAAAAAGCTTTGGCTAAGTCGTTCCAATTGGAACAAGACGCATCTAAGCCCATTCCCAAACGGGCTCATTATGGGGCGGATTCGGAAGACTCCGATTCCTCCAGGGAACGCTCCCACCTCCCTAAGCGCCATTGGAAAGGCGAGGCTATGGGACCACGTAAATCCAAAGGAAAGGCCCCTGCTAAACGCAGACGAGACACAAGCAAATCATCACAAAAACCCGCTCAGGTTTCCTCTGGGGAAGAGGACGCAGGTCCCTCACACGCGTTAGCCGTGGTTGACGAATGGCAGGCGGCAGCCTCCGACCAAGAGGAATCCGACTACTCCGCTGCCAAATCGGACCCTTACTTTATAGGGGAACAGACCCTGGGTGAGCCCCAGGAATCCGGGACCACATCCCTAGACATCCCACAAGAGGGTTCAGAAATATTTTTGGACAATTCTGGCCTCCGAATGTTCGATCCTAGGAACATTCGCCATCCCCGTTCGGAAGAATGGACACCACCCGAACACTTGACCAGATTCATGCACTTCTGGCTCCGGAAGTCTCTGGACAAAGAAGTGAGAAAGCGTATGAGATCTGAATGTCCTCGCCCGAGCCTACCAGATAAGGTAGCACACACCCCCGAATTCGACCCGCTTATGACCACATTCATGTCCCGCGGGGGTCGGGACCCACGCAAGGGTGTGGAACGTGGTTTCAAGGGAGCTCAGGACAAACTATTAGATGCCATCGGGCCTTTGGCGAGGATCATGGATATGGCAGATGATGCCTATGAAAGGGCTGATGACTTCTCCCCAGATATGGTGCGTGAGTGGGCACGAGATACCCGAGAGTGGGCACAAAGGTGCTTCTGTTTCCTCGGGAACACTAATGTGGCCCTCTCTTCGGAGAGGCGCCGAGCAGCACTTTTCAGAATCGATGACAAGCTTGTCGAACTGGGGGATAAAGAATTAGGCCCTTTGGCACAGGGCAAACTGTTTGGCGAGGCCTTCCTTACTGAGCTTAATAAGAGGGTCAACATATTCACTTCCCTCAATAAGGCACAAACATCAATGCGGAAAGTGTTCCGCGGCCACAACACCCGTGGTGTTTTTGGGAGGGCTGGTCGGCAGAGGGGCCGTGCCACCAGCCGCTTCTGGCCATCCGGCCCCAGCACAACCAGGTCGCAACCATTCTACACAGATCCATCTGCACGCCATCGATTCCATCAGTTATGGGGATCGGAACGTGGCCGTGGCGGCCGAGGACGCTCCCGAGCGAGATTCTCCAACGGTAAGTTACCATTCTATACTGCCTCTAACCCCTTGCCATATCGCAGGTCGTGTTTCTCTTTTTTTCCAGAATTGGGCAGACCTCTCCTCCGACACATGGATACTTCGGACGGTGCGGGGCTATCAAATAGAATTTGAGACGAGGCCACTCCAACAGGCACCACCTCGCCCTATTCAGTTTTCACGGGCAGACGCTTCTTTGATAGACATGGAACTTCAGGACTTACACGCCAAGGGTGCCATCCAACCAGCTCCGGACTCAACCGGGTTCTACAGCAATATCTTCCTAGTCAGGAAGAAAACTGGGGAATTCCGTCCCGTCATCAACCTCAAGGAGCTCAATTCCTATGTGGTGTACCGCCACTTCAAAATGGAGGGTATCCATCTTCTCCGGGACCTACTGCGAGACAACAATTGGTTCACGCGTCTAGACCTAAAGGACGCATACCTTACCATACCGGTGCACGAAAGGAGCCGCTCATACCTCCGCTTCTACTGGCACGGGACACCTTGGCAATTCACCTGTCTCCCGTTCGGCCTCAGTTCGGCCCCATGGTGTTTCACCAAAATGATGAAGCCGGTAATGGCGAGACTAAGGGCCCACGGCATAAGATGCATCGTCTACCTCGACGACATCTTGATATTCGACGAGGATGCAAGGACCCTAAAGAGACATACAGACTACGCTGTACACCTCCTCGACTCACTGGGTTTCGTTATCAACGGCCCCAAGTCATCACTGACTCCTGCTCAGTCGATCGAATTCCTTGGGTTCGAGATAGACTCAATATCGTGCACGCTACGCCTCCCGGCCGCAAAAATTGCCACCATCCGCAGAGAAATTCGGAAGGTACTTCGACTGACATCCATACCTTTACGTCTACTAGCACGAATAGTGGGCCTGCTCTCGTCATCCATCCAGGCCATCTTTCCTGGACCCCTGCATTACAGAGCCATGCAACGCCTCAAGACAAAGTTCCTTCGCAAAGACCCAACATACGACCAACCGGTCCCCATGTCGGACGAAGTTCGGGAGGAACTGCACTGGTGGCTGAACTGCATGCAGGCTTGGAATGGCCGGGCGATATTCGGAAATCAACCAGACTTCATATTGGAGTCAGACGCCAGCCGCTCAGGCTGGGGAGCAACAGACGGCACCTCCTCCACGGGGGGAGTGTGGACTCCCCAAGAACTTTCGATGCACATCAACTGTTTGGAGCTCCTGGCGGGATCGTTCGCCATTCGCAGTCTGGCAAAAGAACGATCCAACTGCTGCATCCTTCTCCGGATGGACAACGTCTCGGCGGTAAGATACATCAACCGACTCGGAGGCACCCGCTCCCAAGCATTAGTAGAACTCACGAAGGAAATCTTCGATTATTGTCTGCCTCGCAACATCACGCTATTGGCGGAACACTTACCAGGAGAGACCAACACGACAGCAGATTGGTACTCACGCCACTGGAGGGACGCCAGCGACTGGCAACTAGACCCTCGCGTTTTCACGATGCTAGATACACAGAGGGGCCCCTTCTCCCTGGACTTATTCGCCTCCCGCAACAACCGTCAGACAAAGGACTTCTTCAGTTGGCTCCCAGATCCGGAGAGTCTAGCAACCGACGCGTTTCTGCAACAATGGCCACAACACGGGGCTTACACCTTCCCTCCATTCTCGATGATTACGAGGGTTCTCCACCGAATCCGCAGGCAGAGGGTGATACTGACCCTCATCACACCTCTATGGCAAAGCCAACCATGGTTCCCGGATCTTCTGGAACTATCGAACAAGGATCCCCTCCTCTTACCAGATACTCCATCCATTCTCAGGAACCCGATGGGACTTCCCCATCCGCTGGTCCAGGAGGGCCGACTGCCCCTGGTGGCTTGGACTCTTTCAGGGGTTCCTGGCGAACCGAGGATTTATCGCAGGAAACTAGAGAGCTCCTATGGGACTCATGGGCGCCAGGAACAAGGAGGTGCTACTTATCAGCATGGCACTGCTGGACCACTTGGTGTCTGGGACGGGATCTCAATCCCTTTACGGCACCTATTCCCTCCATCATGAATTTCCTCACCTCTCTGTTCACAACCGGGAAGTCATACCGGTCCATCAACGTGATACGTTCAGCCATCTCAGCGGCTCATACGCCGATTCAAGGGACACCAGTGGGCCAGAACCCACTCATCTGTAGACTCCTCCGTGGCATGCGCCTTCGGCGCCCCCCGGAACCCAAATACTCGAGACTCTGGGACGTTGGCATAGTCTTACAGTTTTTACGGGACTGGCCCCCTAATGAGAACTTGTCACTCCGCCAGCTTACGGCAAAGTTCACCTTCCTACTCTGCCTAGTCTCCTTTCGTCGGGTGTCCGATGTACGCGCTTTCGATGCCGACGCATTTACCTTCTGCCCAGCGGGAGTAACCTTCCAGATCTCTAGACGCACGAAATCTGACTCTTCCTCTGTTTTTTACCCCTTTTTTCCCTCAGACCCACAACTCTGTGTGGTCTCTACTCTTCGTCGATATGTGGAAGCCACCGCGACGTTGCGGCCTACTTCCAATCGCCAACTTCTCATCTCTTACGTCCGCCCCTACGCTCCAGTCTCGGTTACTACGTTGGCCAGATGGGTTAGATGGCTATTAGCCCTCGCCGGGATAGACCAGGCTTTTGGTGCACACTCAGTCCGAGGGGCCGCGGCCTCCTCTGCCTACGCAGCGGGGGCCTCCCTTCCAGATATTTTACGAGCGGCGGACTGGACCAGAGAATCCACCTTTAGGACGTTCTATTTCCGTCCTCCATCTAACCCAGCTTTTGCTCTACTTACTCAGCGTTGAAATTGCAAAATACGAAGCCTCCTGTCATGTGATAAAATTGAAGATTATGCTAGCTTCAGTGTACAGATAATCTTAATTTTAATAATGACAGGAGGCGAGTATTTTCCCACCCTGCTCTCTTTCGCTCTTCCCCACCTCTGTCTTCATGTATATTTCTATCTCTTTATTCACATGTTTTTGTGCTAAATGCCTAAGTTGTCTTCTTACGATTAATACAGATATTTCATATGGGTGGGATGGCTTAGGTAGCATCAATAGATGGGTGGAATGTATTCGCTCTATTGCAGTATGATGGTTACTTAATCATAAGGGATAGACATCTTGTTGTTTTACACAACCATCTCCGGAATCTAATACCCTTTTACATTCTCGTTTCAGTTTAACCAGATGAATCAGGACACTGCAGACTTCCTTCAAGATATCATCATCATCTTGTCATGGAAGTTCGTCACTTGACACCAAGAACTCGTCCCTGTCAAGAATTCTTCATACGTTTATGTTCTATTTTCATGCTATACGTTATCTTTATTGTTTCTGCATTGTGATCTTGTGATGTCGCATGCTTTAAAGAGGAAATGATGTCATACGTTACACCTCTTATACTCTATACTGCATTGTGATTGGTTCTCAGTTATGTCACTCTTTTCTTTGCTGCTATGGAGTTAGTACAGAAAGATTATGCAAAATACTCGCCTCCTGTCATTATTAAAATTAAGATTATCTGTACACTGAAGCTAGCATAATCTTCAATTGTCAGCACCAGGCCCACTGGGCTCTTAATCTGGCCCTGTATAGAGCCAACATATTCGGCAGCGTTATACAAACATAGAAAGGGGAAGAGGTAAAGAAGGCCCTGTTCAAACAGGCTTACAATATATGAGGATTTACAGGGGGACAGTATATATTGTTAGGTGTCTTGATTTGGATTTAAACCTTCACTGATAAACCTTGTCATCCCAGTTAAACTGAAATAAAGACCACAAATTACAATTACCTTTAATTATAGGCCATTATTTAAAATAGATTATTTAGTACTGGCATATAAAACTCATAGACAGATATAAATTTGCTTTTCAAAATTTCCACATGCACACAGACTCCCCTAGCAACCACAAACTGTTTTAAAACACAGGTTCTGTTTATTTGAATGTCCACTACGTTAACTTCAAGTTTTCTCTATGTGGCTGAAATTAGCAGTGGAACATCTATCATGGGAGACATCGAGTGCAAAGCTTCTTATACACAAATATTACTTAACGGAATTGTTCAGCTAATGAATAATGTTATGATTCCATGCTTTATTCTATTTTGCCATTTCTTTAAATACTCTAATATAGATATTGCTAAAACATCTAAGTTTAAAATTTGCTAATATGCCAGTAGGAATTCATGTGGGTAGTAAGTGTTGTAATGTAGATAACAAAACATGTTTCCATATTTATGTTCCCAATGTTGTCCAGTACATTTGCAGTATTTCTATAGATTTAAAACAAATTTATAAACAGCTCAAATAGACCCTGGACTCCAAAAATTAGACATTTCACTAAAGAAACGTACTAACTGCAATTTAAAGGTTAATACGGAATTACATCATTTGTGCTCATTCTTTTTGGAGCAAATTGATGAAATGGCCTAAGGGCCACACCAATTGACACATATAGTTAGCCAAGTTAAGTCCAACCTGGCACAGAAAGAGGCACATTCAGAATATTTTGTCATTAAAAAGCGGCCTAATTAGCAAAAATCCACAAGCAGCCAATTAGAAAATAGTTAATAGGTAAATAAATAAACACACTTTGGAGTCTCCAGTAACTCATTGTAACTTCGAGGAACAATATAATCCATTCTACTCCCTTGTTTTTACTGGCGTAGGGATAATGGCTGTGGCAGGAAGCTGCAGATAATATAATTTATTAATTTTAGGGTTCATAGATCCATCTAAGGGGAATACCTAGGCGATATTTCTCTCCTCCCTTAACCATGGTGGCCCAATAGAATCACTATAAGGAGAGAGCCCTTCCAATACCACATAGAGCAGGGGAAGGCAACCTTCGACTATCCAAATCTTGGTGCACTATATCTACTCTGATGGTTTGTCCGCATTATGGCTGTAAGAGCATTATGTTATATATTGTCCAAAACATCAGGAGTGCCAAAGGTTGCCTGTCCCCTGTTGTTAGAAAATAATTTAAAAAAATAAAGAGTACTAAGAAGACAAACAGACAGACAGACAGATGCTAGTATTAATTCTGATTAACAGTTGCAGCGAAGGAACTGGGGTTTAATGGAAGTGTGATTTACATCACTCTTAAGTAGTCTGGGACATGGATTTTATATAACACTCTACAAGTCCTGGCTCTTCTCCTTAAAATTCTAAGTAGAATATATTACTGTTAATTACAGGACATATGATCCATTCATCAATCATCAATATTATGTAATTATCTGTCTGTCTGTCTGTCCGTTTGTCTGTCTGTCTATCTATCTATCTATCTATCTATATATATATATCTATTTGTCTGTCTATCTATCTATCTATCTATCTATCTATTTATCTATATATCTATCTATTTGTCTGTCTATCTATCTATCTATCTATCTCTAATCAACCTAAATTCAAAGGACTAGCGCTAGATAATAATAAGTTCCATATAATGTAAATAAATGGATGACCTTATGCCATCTATACAGCCTGTGGGAGGAAATGTTTCCAAGAGAGATTACTGTGCTGACAGTGCATACATTTGCATAAAGTAATCATATTTATTCTAAGGCAGCTATTTTCTAATGTAAACAAATTTAATTTACAATCTTTCTTCATAACTAAAATCATATTAATTGTGTTGCCCATCTCTGAGCTATTTCCTTTCTCTCCCACAGCTTTTAATGCTCTGTTAGCTAAAACCTTATTCAATATTCAAATAAGGTTGTCAGAGTCTTTCTAAAAATACATTTTATTCGTGTACTTTTTTCCAATTTATAAATTGACTGAAAAAAAAAGAACACAATTCCAACTCGTTGTTGGAAAATACTGATTGTTAAAGTGTTGAAACCTTGGGGTCAAAGGTTCCACCCTGGCATGATCATTACAAACATTCATTTAAAAAATGTTGGTCAAATGAATACCATCAAGATAATATATTATGATTGATAAATCAGATACGTTTATGCAAATTATCTAAGCAATTGTAATCACTTGTAGGGTAATGGGCTATTTAAAGGGACATTCCACTGTCCAAATAAATAAATCACTGTTTAGTAGATATACCTCAAATGAAAACATGCATGCATTTACTTAAGCATTTTTTTGTTGGGATATATCTAAAAACAGAACAATAAGGAAGAAATCCACCCTCTAAAGTTTAGATATTCTTATTTTTAATTGCAAAAAATGCAGTGTATTTATTATTTAAAATTTTTAATTTTTTGTGATTTTTTTTCTGGTAAATTTGTATTTTTTCATATTTATGGCTATCTGATATCAGATTAATGTTTCTTATACTATGTACTAAATATAAATCCCTTGTTAATGTATATTAGGGTCTTATAACCAATCTCAGACATCATAGTACTGACTACCTGAGACTTCATTTTTGCAACACATTATAACATTATATATCAAATTGTGCTTTGAATATACATATATTAGCTTATTTCCTAAAGTTATCTCACTATTTTGCTCTTTAATGTTGATTGCATAAGTGTGTCTGTTGCCAGGTTAGCCGTGATATCTTTTAAATGTTTTCTTCTTCCATTTTTTTGCACTGGTACCCTGCACCCCAAAAAAAAAAAATGATAATTCTCGTTGGTATCCATGTTATATTATTTCAGCATTTTGAAAAATCCAAAAAAATTAAAACGGTGTGCGGATTCTGTACTTGTTTTTTGTGACATCTTTGTAGAATAGGTTCACTTGGATCCAGTACCTATCTTCATAAGATAAATAAATGGGCTGTTCGACATAATATATTATTTTGTTTTTATCTTAAGTTTTTTTCTTGAGTTATTTTGAGAGGAGAGCAAATTTACACTGTTATACAGGCTTTACACTTACTACTTTACATTGTAGCAACGTATCATTTCTTCAGTGTTGTCACATGAAAATATATAATAAAATATTTACAAAAATGTGAGGGGTGTACATACTTTTGAGAGATACTGTGTATGGACTGAAGCTTATTAAACTTGTACCAATCAGGAGATTTTGAACTTCTAGTCAAGTCTATTTTACAACAAATTAAAGGCTTCTTTTACAACTATAAATACATGAAAACTAAATATTAAACTGTGCCAATTTTTTTTTTTTTTTTTTACTTAAGAACTTATTTGAAAGCTCTGTTTTTATGAAACATTTTATAAAAAGTTCAATTTGGTTCTGAAACTCCTTATGTTGTATATTTTCTTGGTTGTGGTTATGGAATAGAATGTACACTGAGCATCTAGGTCCTAGAGTAATAGATATTTTTTAAAGATTAAAGACCAAACATATCCTATTACCAATCCAGTGCATGTTGGTTTCATTAACTACTCTTTAATATCTTGTATTTAAACAGTTTTCTTCATGATTCCTCTGGTATTTATATGCATTGAACAGATTTATCTGTTTTTAGCCAGTATAACATTATAAGAGAATCTAATTTTCCATCAGCATTCTTACATTTTAGACATAATATAAATAGTGATTTTGAGGCCAAGTGTAGCAAACATAATGGAAACCAATTTAAAAAATTAATTGGTGTCTAATTAACAATGACAGGGTAATTCACTAAAATATGAATGGCCCTGTATCGAATGGGACAAAACCATCAAGCTGTGAGTGGGGCCATTCAGAAAGCAAAGTCCAAACATTGTTCCCGCTATTTAACAATGCTTGGATTTTATATAGAAAGCTCTGAATGAGCCTGAATATGGTCTGGACTTTAGCCGGAATGAACGCTACAAATCTGAAATTAAAAAAAAAAAAAAATTCTAAATATTAGATTTTTTGGGGCAGCGCTAGTGCTATGTTCAGGCAAGTTTTGAATAAAGCTAGATTTTGCCTGTGAGAGGAATTTAATTGGTTGGCTTACAAAATATGGTTCTGATGTGAAAAGTAGTGTTTTTAAAATGGACACCAAATGCATCCAGCTGTTCCAGTAAGGGTGGCTGAATTCCAACAGGAATTAGCCTTAGTAAATATGAGAATGGTCATTCTCCTGTCAGAATTTGAGCATTATCACAGGATGTTGTCTATTTGGACAAAATCCGGTGTTTAGTGAATTGTCCTGCTAGTAATCATAGTCTATTATATATTTATAGCACTTTTTTCACAAGACAGACTCAAAAACTTTCTACACATCATCATGTATTGAACCATACTGTTAAAGATAAGTATGTTTTCATTAGATTTTATTTGCATTGTCATTAAAAATGAATTCATTAATAAACTGGGTATCTGTTTTCCACCACCCTTTTTGTGTAAGCACTGTAATCAGAGGAACAAAGATTGTTCCAATATTTTATTGCGTATGTGAAAGTATTCTGTTTAACTTGGCTCCTTGGTGGGGGTGCACCCAGATTAAACACAACTCAGTAGAGGCTTGCACTCATATAAGCAAACAAGATCAGATGTAGATAAAATGAAAAAAGTTTTATTAAACATAGTAAGACTGATTCACATCCATGTGTGGTCAATACCTGAAATAATATCATCACTCATTTCTGTAAATAAAGACTCTAGCATTTGAAATAGTACTTTGAACTGAATTATGCAAGTAGTATTGCATTTTTATAGATCTCAATGAACAAAATACTTTTTTTAAACAAATCTAACACATGTGACAAGTCTCATCTCATTACATTCGCATAATACATTTTCTCTAGCATTTTATATAATGCAATTAGACTGGCACATATCATAAAGCACTACTCTTATATTTAGATTTTACTATTGGAATGTTTCCTACATTTTTTCCCTCTTCATCCACAAAAGGCTGAGCTGCACTGAATTTACAAATAACTTACATAAATTCTTGGTGAAATAACCACCTTGGTGAAAAATAGCCAAGATGACCACTGACTAAAGGTATGTTGGCTGCAAGATCTTTGTAAACAGTAACAGAACTTGTATTTGTCAAAGCAGATTGGGCATTCATAATTATAAGTCATCCATCAAGTGTCATTTGCTAGATTACTTATGAAACTGGGCCAAAAAACTAGGTTCAGAGAACAAAACTTTATTGCTCCATTTTAACAGTCAGGGGGAAATGCATCAGGGTCCTTCCAAATACCATATGCAGGTTATTTTAATGTAATCTAAAACTCTTTTTGTCACAAATGCTATATGTGGTAATTAAAACCTGTTTTTGCTTTTTTTTCAGACCCAATGACAAATATGTGAAATATTACATGATGTATCTATATAATTCCATTATTTCTGTAACACTTGAATTAATGTATACAATTTATACATTTATATGATTTCATTTTTTAGGTATATTTGAATAGCAATCCATATGCAAAATAATTGCATTCACGCACTGGCTATGCAGTCCAGATGTCAAATACAGGTTATTCTAATATTTTTAAAAGGAAAACATACTTGATAGTGAAAGGATTAACATTTGATGCAAAACAATAAACTCAACATCATAAAAAATACACTTGAAATCCCTGCATTTACAGGATATCATCTGGCTTTGCAGCTTCTGCAGTGAGATTTGCTCAGGCAAGAAAATGAACATGGTGCCCATATTCAGTAGTAGATCTGAGATATCCCATAAATCTCTTCTGTTGGCATTGCAGCGCTTTGGCCTACGTGGTTAGTCATGACATCCAAAAGTGTAACAGATTCCCTATACTCCGACTGAGTATATCCGTTGTGATTCTCCCAGTTCCCAAGCGAAGCAGTGATTAGAGCTTTTAGTTACCCAAACATTAGCCTAGACTTGATGAAGGATACAACAGGATCTGTTTATTGAAGGCCAGATACACAGTGTTTGTGACCAAATGGCTACTAAAAAAGACTGGACATACCCCATTACCTTGGGTTGTCTACTATTGCAAATGGTATGCCATTATGGGTGTAAATTTAATTCCCGGGCTACTATACAGTCTCAAAGGCAACGTAACCAATCTGGCGAATTTCAATTTCAAATGTAATGTGCTATATTTGACCCTGTAACTTCCCAAAATGCCATAAAACCTGTACATAGGGGGTACTGTCTTACACGTGAGACTTTACTGAATACAAATATGTGTATTTTATTGCAGTAAAAGCAAACAGTATTATGACATTGACCGTTAAAATGTCATGTAGAACAAAAAAAATAAAAATAAATTGTATTTTCTCCCATTTTTTCATATTAAATTATGTTTCATAGCTAAATATTTGATATTAAATGAAAGCCCTGTTTCCCCTGAATAAAATGATATATAATAAGGGTGGGTGCATTTACTATGAAAGAGGTGAATTACGGTTGGACAGACATATAGCGTAAATGCCAGGTTTTGTTTACATTTTGTTTTGTTCACAACGTGTACATTTGGCTCCGTCCTTAAGGGGTTAAAGAACACCTCCTTTATAACTTACTGTATCCTAACTTACACATTGCATCTACTATATATCGGGACCCTTTAACATAGAGACCAATCTTACTAATATTTACTTTTTTTCAGACATTTACATTTGTTATTTTTCTAAAAGTCCATATTATATATAGACCAGTATCTAATGACTGGTGTATCCTCCCTTTTCTTATTATTACAACAGCAAATATCCCTTTACGTGACTCATTCATAACATTCATGAAATGTCCCATGTTCACAGATATACATAATTATGCAGCTGTGTATGCTTCTCAAGTATCCACATGTCCTGACTTAAATTAAATTTGACAAGTTTTTTCCGTGATCCTGTGAATATGTTACCCTTTTTCTGCTTTGCTTTGCTTTCAGAGTTCATTATATTTTAAAACAACATACGCATGGACAATGTTGGTGCTTTTTAATGTTCGTGGTATCTGGCATAAAATGCCTGCACAGAATGGTTTAGCTCTGTCAAAAATAACAATTATAAAAAACAAAACTTGCAGTGTAACACCAAATCTTTATAAGTAAGAAATACAGATTCCCTCTTTTTCATTCCCTCTTAGTATTTACACTTTCTGCATATCTGCTGCAAATTACCCTTATGTTTTATACTAGTATATGTTCTGGTATGCTTATATACTGATTCTGGTGATTTTTGCCATGTAATGTAATTTATCCCTAGCAGGCATTCTGTTTCCTAGCAACGCACGTCATGATGCGTGACGCCAAAAACATCATATGTCATGAAGCATCACTTGAGCACAGGTCACACATCGGGGACATGCAAGATGGTGGCCGGAGTTCTGGGGGATTTCCCTCCCATTTGTGCATGAAGGGGGTGGGTTCACATGGACTTTCTGCAGTATTTGGGTGAATTTTGCACGTTAACCTTTTTTTGGACACAATGCATTGGTAAAGGGCTATGCCCAAAACATTTGTAATATACTTGTTCTTCAAATAAATATGAGGTAGCACTGTGTGCACATCTGCTGTCGCACTTCTCACATTTTTTTCAGCAAAGTGTTTCACCTTTGTACTTATAAAATATAATGTTTAATATGAATGAACTTGCTTCTGTAAAGAAGATTGATTAGAACAAATTGGGTTCACAAAAAGACCTGTTTTATTTAACAATACTAAATACATTACATGACGGGTCCATTCTGAGTTCATATTAATTGCATGTATACTTTGTGCTAAGTAAAACGTTACTAATGGTATTGACAATCATGTGTAGAATCAATCTGTAGAGGTTCACATTGTTTCATGATTTGGCAGTGCAGGAGTTCCTTGTTATTAACTCTGGGCATTCTGGAACAAATAAAAGAGGATGCAGAGAATCTGCATGTGACGTAAGAACATTCGTTTCTACATATAAATTCAGGTGGACATTTTCTGGCTCTTTTTGGGTAAATGAAATGAGCAGAACAACAAAGCTATTGTTAAACATGATAATGTCCCTTTAGGGTAACAGTTACAGGAATGTTACACCAAATAAAATGTAAAAATTGTACCCATCTCCCACCTACAACCCATTTAACACCTCACATGCTAGACCTCTTACTTAAAAAAATCCCTTATAAAAACAGCAGTGACAACAACAAAATGAGCTCTGAAAATATATTACATTAATATTAACAAAATGGCTGTCTGGCTGGTGGGATAAAGGTGAGGAATGAAAACAAAAGGTAGTATAGTAATATATTGCACAAACTAAGTGGGGGAGCTATAAAAATAGAGCAAAAGGCACAAGTGAAGTAGGAAATTACTATTTCATGTGACTCAGCAAAGTTTATTTCTTGAAAGTTGGTTTCTTCTTATGAAGGCACTAAGCGGAAAACCACAAACTATTAATTTTCTTCACTCAGCAACCATAAATCTGCGTGTCTGTGTGCTTGGGGAAAAATGCTGATTTTTCAGACTTGAAGAGCAGTCTTTTATTTTGTAATGAGAAATTCTATCTGGATAAGTGAAGTAGGGAGATGTGGAATGCGTATTGACTTAGCATCGTTATTGTAACATTTCCACTTCTAATCCCTTCAAAATTAAACACATTAAATGCTAATAAAAAGGCTTTCTTGAGGTGTGTCTGATCACGAGAGGGGTCTAGCAGCCACACATCTACTAGAGCATCATCTGAGGTTTAAGTAATATGCTGAGTTTTCTGTTATGCGTTTCACATTTCAAAAAAGCCAATAATTTTCACTGATAAATTGATGTCTCAATTGACATTGAAATTTGCACCAGTCAGTAACATGTATTTTCAACAAAATGTTATGTCTGAATTAGAAACATAGAAACATAGAAACATAGAATGTGACGGCAGATAAGAACCATTCGGCCCATCTAGTCTGCCCAATTTTCTAAATACTTTCATTAGTCCCTAGTCTTATCTTATAGTTAGGATAGCCTTATGCCTATCCCACGCATGCTTAAACTCCTTTACTGTGTTAACCTCTACCACTTCAGCTGGAAGGCTATTCCATGCATCCACTACCCTCTCAGTAAAGTAATACTTCCTGATATTATTTTTAAACCTTTGTCCCTCTAATTTAAGACTATGTCCTCTTGTTGTGGTAGTTTTTCTTCTTTTAAATATAGTCTCCTCCTTTACTGTGTTGATTCCCTTTATATATTTAAATGTTTCTATCATATCAATTGTGCAATAGATTTAGATTTTTCCACATAAATATGTTTTTAGAAAATTTCCATTGTGGAATGTCTAGATATAATATTTAGCTCAAAATAAATACATATTTAGTTTAAATTAACCTTGTTTAGAGTTTTAAACATTTGTGCTAAATACATCACTGTTCATTTAAAGTTTTAAATTCAGTGTGGTTTTATCAGCTGCTACTCTGAAATAGTTGTGGTTGGAATATCATTTACTGGATGAATTGAAATGAAAAATATCCTATTTGATAATATCCTAATCACAGGTTGTTAAAGAGACACTGGACTGCCAAAATATATTATATAAATAATTACAATTTTTTTTTAACATTCTTTATTTTTGTAGTGCATTGCATACACAGGTAAGTAAAGACATGTCAAAGTGTAGCATAAAAAAAACATTCAACAACAAGTCGCAACACATAGCCAGATTACTGCACCATTTTTTTAAATTAGAGAATATAGGTTGCTTAAAAAACAGAATAACAGATAACATATAGCATGTATAAACTAAAGAATAGAGGGAAGGAACAAAAGGGTGAACCATACAAATAACGTCCTGATGCACATTTCGCTGTTAAGGCTCTTCTAGAGCCTTAATGATGAAATGCACGTCGGGACTTTATTTGTATGGTGTGGCTTCTATGATAAGGGAAGACAAGCTTTAATATAGTCAGACTATACCACCCATACAAGATTTATTATTTTATTTTACATTTATTTATTTATTTCATTTGCATATTTTCTTTTATTCTTTCTTCCAGTTTTCGTTCTGTGACTTCTAAACATACTGCATTTACTCTACTTAGAGGAGGGGAGGTGGTTATTAGTATTTTTTAAGGGGTGCCCTCGAAGGCACAGCAGAGTAGTGAAGCTAGTCTCTCCACTTTTAGCTTTCTCTCCTGCCTATATATACAATCTTTTGCAGGGCTTGTCGTTCTGCTGGTATTCAAACTGCATTTATCTGTTTCCCTCCTCTCTATTTACTAGACTAGCAACATTTGTTACTTTTGCTAGCAGTTACATATGCTGCTATTCTGTATCTACTTTTTGCAGTATGTCCTCTTACTTCTAACTACCACTGACTTACAGAGTGATATTATTCAATTCTTATTATTTGTTATTTCTTTATGTTATCCAAATAATAGGGTTATATTTCTTTATTACTTTATTTATTTTTTCTTTATGTGATTTAGAAGTTTTATTTACTCCTATCTAAGCAGAAGCTATATTGACTCTGCTTGTTCTTATTTAAAAAAAAAAAAAAGATTTTTAAGACGTTTTATCTGGGTTACTCGTCTCTCAGAAGGGTTCACCTACTAAATGGTTCAACCTTTTGTTCCTTCCCTCTATTCTTTAGTTTATTGATTCTGGGAGTTATCCCCCCCCCCCCTACTTCAGAGTAACCTGACACCTTCTCCCTAATAGGTTTTTCTCTATCTCTATATTTCACCATATTTCACACACCAACACTACACACTACGAAAACAAAACTTAAATAGAACATATGCTAATGAAAAATATCTTAAGCTGAGGGTAGATGAGTGACTATGGTGATACTGTCCCTTGATAAGGAGCCTGCTGAGATAGGACACCATGTAGACAAGCACGATGGTGACTTGCCAATTAATTTCAGGCCGAATTGGTGAGAAATTGTCAGCTTGAGATGGGTGTGATGTCGGCTGTGATGATGTCTTCAAAGATGTATTGTACTAGAGCCCATTGTGGATAGAGTCATGGTGATCCCCAGTGAAGTTGGGAAGAACGTTGATTCCCAATTTGGCTCCAGAGAGCCAAGGCTTCCCTGGCACACGCCGCTTGGGTAAATTTAAAGTAGGTGCCTTCTTTTTGGTGCCCCCACTTTGTGCTCGAGGTGAGTGGCTCTGAGTGGTCAGAGACAATGTAGGGGCCAACAGAACCTCAACAAAAGTACCAAAATGACCTGTGAGTGCAGACAAGAAGTCTGTAAACAATTTATCCAGTCTATCCACAATAGAGGGTGTTTGGTCTCAGAGTGCGAGGCTATGGGCAGCACCCACAAATGTGTAAGAGACAGAATTGCTGTAACTGTAGGAGTATGGCTGATGTCTGTTGAGTAGTCACCACAGCAAAGGCTGTAAGCATCGGGATATCCCTCACCAGTAAGGGGGGAACGTGGGGAAGACTTTGTGAGTGTAAGTAAGCAGAAGGTGGAGGGATCATCCACCTCCCTTCCGTCGTCTGTGAGGAGGGCTCTTGCAGGCCGCAAGTCAATCCCCAGCAGGAGCATGTTCTGGTTCGCAGCTCATTCAGTCTCTGTCCCTTTATCGAGTAGTGTCGACTTCTGAAATTCCGCAATTGCGGTCTACCAAGCAGGTAATTAGCTAATGACTTAGAGTTGCCCCACAGAGGTCTAGGGGTATGTGACCACTCAGCATGACTGTCAGGCCTTGCCCCCCCCAATAATCACTTTTTAGCAATATACCCCCATTCACTTATGCTTGTTTTTTGTCAGGGATTATTGATGTCCCGAACGGTTCGCAGGCGAATAGTTTCTGGCGAACATAGCTTGTTCGCGTTTGCCGCGGACGGCGAACATATGCGCTGTTCGGTCCGCCCCCTATTCGTCATCATTGAGTAAACTTTGATCCTGTACCTCACAGTCAGCAGACACATTCCAGCCAATCAGCAGCAGACCCTCCCTCCCAGACCCTCCCACCTCCTGGACAGCATCCATTTTACATTCATTGTGAAGCTGCATTCTTAGTGAGAGGAGGGACACCCACACCCTCAGCCTCACTACCCCCCACACCCTCAGCATCACCACCCCCCACACCTCCCTCAGCCTCACTACCCCCACACCTCCCTCAGCCTCACTACCCCCCACCACCCTCACCACCCCACCCCAGCCTCACCACCACCCTCAGCATCACCACCCCCACCACCCCCCACCCTCACACCCACCACCCTCAGCATCACCCCCACCACCCTCAGCATCCACCACCCCCAACCACCCTCAGTCTCACTACTCACCCACATCACCTCCCAGCCCCACTTCCCCCTACACCACCCTCAGTATCACCCCCCACACCCCTCAGCCCACTCACTCCCCACACCCCTCAGCCCCCATCACCCCCACACCCCTCAGCCCCACTCACCCCCACCAAACCCCTCAGCCCCACTCATGCCCCAACACCCTCAGCATCAATACTACCCCCAACCACCCCCTCAGCATCACCACCCCAGCCTCACTACCCCCCACACCACCCTCAGCATCACTACCCCCCACACCACCCTCAGCATCACCACCCCCAGCCTCACTACCCCCACACCACCCTCAGTATCAGCACCCTCAGCATCACCACCCCCAACCACCCTCAGCTTCCCCCCACCACCCTCAGCATCACCAGCCCCCACCACCCTCAGCATCACCACCCCCCAACACCACCCCCCACCACCCTCAGCATCACCACACCCCACCCTCACCCCCCACCACCCTCAGCATCATCCACTCACCACCCCCACCACCCTGAGGGTGGTGAGGCTGGTGGGGGGGTGGGAAGGCTGAGACTGGTGAGGCTGAGGGTGGTGAGGCTGGTGGGGGGGTGGGAAGGCTGAGGGTGGTGAGGCTGAGAGTGGTGAGGCTGGTGGGCGGGTGGGAAGGCTGGTGGGGGAGGCTGAGGGTGGTGAGGATGGTGAGGGGGAGGCTGAGGGTGGTGAGGTTGGTGGGGGGAGGCTGAGGGTGGTGAGGCTGGTGGGGGGGAGGCTGAGGGTGGTGAGGCTGGTGGGGGAGAGGCTGAGGGTGGTGAGGCTGGTGGGGGGTGGTGAGGCTGGTGGGGGAGAGGCTGAGGGTGGTGAGGCTGGTGGGGGGTGGGGAGGCTGGTGGGGGGAGGCTAAGGGTGGTGAGGGAGCCTACCTTCTCTTCCCTGGTGGTCCAGTGGCCACTTCTTCCGGTCTGCAGGTCCGCAGAGCTGCAGACCGTGTAATATCGCGAGACCATCAGAGCGTTGCCGTGGTAACCTGCGGCAACGCTCTGATTGGCCAATTCTCGCGAGACACATGGTCTGCAGCTCTGCTCACTGCGGAGCTGCAGACCTGTGTCTGTGATGGTGGCCGGGCAGCCAGAAGGGGCCTCGCACCCGGCGGCATACCAGGCAAGCCGCCGGGCCTCCTCCTGGTGTCAGGTCCTCCGTCACTAACCGAGGACCTGACACAGTCTGCCATAAGGTGGTTTAGGTGGCCGCAAGGCCCCAGCCAGCGCGAGGCCTTAGGCGGCCGCCTAAACCGCCTAAAGAGAGCCGCCTCTGTTTGCGGTTGTTTGCGGTGCGTTAAACGGGGAGTTTGGTCTGTCACTGTGAAGCGGGCATAACCCTTACACTACTTGATCGATACAACATCATACCTGATGTTTTAAAGCACGTTATTCCAAACAATTTAGGAATGTTAGGTGATGTATGCCCTTTATGGATTAAAACCAGACTCTGCATCAACTATGTAATTTTCCATGGAAGTTTTGCCATGGATCCCCCTCCGGCATGCCACAGTCCAGTGTTAATCCCCTTGAAACAACTTTTCCATCACTATTGTGGCCAGAAAGAGTCCCTGTGGGTTTTAAAATTCGACTGCCTATTGAAGTCTATGGCGGTTTGCCGGTTCGCGAACATTTGCGGATGTTCGCGTTCGCCATTCGCGAACCGAAAATTTTATGTTCGCGACATTACTATCAGGGATATATCTAAAAATAGCTTGCAAAAGCTGCACATTTCTGATCTACTGCCTTTGAAAGCTCTCCCCTTATAACTCAGGCCAGACTTTCTGTGGCTGTCCAATCACAGACTTCCAAATGCAGCTCAATGAGAATCACCAGTGAGACAGATGCTCTGGGCAATTGCCTGCTTCTCGAGCTTAGCTAAACTACCAGCATTTAACAGAACAAGTTATCTGATTGACAGCCAGGTGGGTGTAGCAAGGTTAATTTGCAAAAGTGCTAATATCTTTTGAGATCTGCACTTTTTGTAAAATGAAAAAATGGGCACACTCTTCACACATAAAGCACTTCAGCAAACTAAAGTGCTTTGGTTGTGTTGAGTGTTTTTTTTTTAACTAGTTTTCCTTACAGAGCTGACATCAGGAATTGTGTGATCCTTAAAAAAACTATTTTGTGGCGCTCTCTGACACACACTCTAAGACATGCACACAGATACAAATTCAAAGAGGCAAAAGCCTTCCCAGACACACACAGATATGTTCTCCAAGATGCATAAACACAGATACATGCTTAAAAATACACATTTTCAGCTACATGTGCACATTTCCAAACAAACACAAAGACAGACACAACTCATAGAAATAGATCTTATCCTCACTAGTGGGAATGACAGAACCAGGAAAGGCACGAAAAGTGAGGAGAGGAAGGGCCCAAGGTTATTTTCAATATTTTTGATAAAATGCATAATTTGTAATGATATGCTATAAATTCTGAATTGGATATTTATTGTGTTCAAAACTTGTGCAGGGCAAACTTTTGTATTTCTTCTAAACCACTGCAACCGCAGCAACAGTAATTGTATTTCATTCTTTTTTATGAGATGAGTGAGCACTTATAAGGTATGTGAACATGGATATGACCACCAGGACCACAATATTTTAGTTAATATTTTTTCCTCTAAAAGAGATAAATAAAACAACTGTTCAGTGTAGGTGGGGTTCACCTGTGCAATTAAACTGCAGCCAAACTGATCATAAGGGAAGAAGCTAGCAATTTCCAAAGCATGAGCAGAAGCACAGAAATACACAGCAAATTAAATGTGTTTATTACTTGAAATAAAATAAAACACAGTACAACAATTCTAAATCAATTAATCAAAGTGGTTGTAAGTGGCACTGGCAATAACAAAAAAATATTATTTTTATTTATTTAATTTTTCTACTTTTTTCATTTTTTCTTTCAGTATAACGAATATGGAGAGGTGTGAAAATTGCTGTCCAACTTGCCTCTGTCAACTACAGGTAATATCTCCACCATTCCCCCTGCTCTGCCTAAGATGTATGTAGTAGTAGGGGGATTTCATCTGTGGCATTGAGAACTGTCTCAACATTAGCCTGTACACCAGCACTTGGTTGATTAATTCTAATGAAAATATTGATGGTGCAGTACAGCTGATGTTGATGAGGATAGTGGTGATGGTAACATAAAAAGTGGTTGAGCTTATGTCAATGGTAGCAGGTTCAGCTGATTTTTCAACTGTCTCAATTGGATGATATGATTCTATAGCAGAAAAAGGAGGATTTGGAGATTATGGACAAGATGTAGAAGACAAGTGCACACTAAATGCCAGAGAAAATACTGGGCTGCAGTCTGCCATCTCTACACTCTCCTCTTCTAATTCCTATTGCTCATCATACTTATAATTGATTAACTCGTGGGCAGGGCCGTCATCAGGGGTTGACAACCATGACGGTTGTCACGGGCCCGGCGGTCCTGTTTGGCCCGAACTGCACAGGTAATCCAATGCGTGCCCGGGGCCCCTGGCCCTTCAAAGTGCATATATATATATAGTGAGTACCGCTATATATATGCCTCTGCGGGCCCTGCTGGCTACCAAGCAGGGCCAGGGACACACTGACCTTCCCCTTCAGCACTCTTGTGAGCCATGGCTGTAAAGCATTGCCGCGGGTTGTTGTGACAATGCTCCGCGGCACGCAGTGCATGCTGGGCTCGAGGGGGAAGATGGAGTCTGCTGGGCCACTCTATGCTGGCCCAACAAGCAGAGCCACTGGTGACCGGACCGCCAGGGAATCCAGTGTCCCCCCTTCCTGGCTACAGGTAAGAGGCAAGGAGGGGGAAATACATTTTTTTAAAAAATTATAGAAATTCAACAGCTAAAAAATAACCCCCAGCAGCATTTGTCCCACATCCACCACACACATACATCATCAAACACACAAACTGCATCCACTACACAACCACACACATCATCCACTACACAAATACACATCATCCACTACACAACAACACACATCATCCACCACATAAACACACATATTATCCACTACACAAACACACACATCATCCATTACACAAACACACACTGCATTCACTACACAAACACACACACACATCATCCACTACAAAAACACACACACTGCATCCACTACACAAACACACATTAGCCACTACACAAACACACACCATCCACTACACAAACACACACTGCATCCACTACACAAACACACACAGTATCCACTACACAAACACACACACACACATCATCCACTACACAAACACACACATCATCCACTACACAAACACACACACTGCATCCACTACACAAACAGACACAGCATTCACGACACAAACACAAACACTGCATCCGCTACACAAACACACACAGCATTCACTAAACAAACACACATTTGCCACTACACAAACACACACATCATCCACTACACAAATACACACCATCCACTACACAAACACACACATCATCCACTACACACACACTGCATCCACTACACACACACATCATCCACTACACAAACACACACATCATCCACTACACAAACACACACACAGCATCCACTACACAAAAACACATCATCCACTACACAAACACACACACACACAGCACCCACTAAACAAACACACACCATTCACTACACACTACATCCACTACACAAACACACACTCCCCACTCACTGTACACACAATTCATCCACTCTACACACACTCTCTATCCACTACACAAACATTCAATATGAATCCACTATAAGCACTGTATCCTTTTTACTCATGCACTTTGCATCCACTACACACATTCTACAGCCAATATACACACACAACCAAATTCAGAACACACACACTTCATCCTTGTGGGTGGACTGAAGATGGGCTCTGTTTTTGGGGGAGGGTTGTGTGGGCGGACTCGGGGGAAGGTCATGTGGGCTGACTTGGGGACGGGCCATGTGGGCAGGCCCTGGGGGCCCAGACCTTGAGCTGTGTCAGGGGCTCCAACATTTCTGGTGGCTGCCCTGCTCATGGGTAAGATATCAAATTGCAATGTCTGCAGTGGGAGAAACAGAATTTTCCTCATTGTTTTCATCACCACCAACACCAGACAATGGCACCCTACTCTGGTCATATGCACTTAGTGCTCACTAAAGAGTGGCTCTGATTAACCCCCCCACCCCCCAAAGTAGACTCTACTGCAATATCTTTTAGTAGCTGTGGCAAGAGGAGTTGCAATGCCTGTGAAAGTGGCAGAATAAGTTGTTTCAGCATGAAAAGGATGAGAAAAAAAGTAATTTCCTCTTGGTAATAAATAGGACAAAAGAACATGCTGCTAATTGCATCCTACCAACACTGTTGGTGGCATTAGTGGTGGTGAATGTGTCAGCAGTTTTCATAACTGAGGAAGTGGTGTTCCAACTCACAGAAGCCATGATGCTATCCATGAAGGTAGATTGGTGAACAGAAACCCTTTCCTTATCCTTCCTCAATTTTGACTTGTGATTAGTATGGGACATTATTACAATAAATTTGGTAAGGCATATGAACTTATACAATTCTATTTAGCATAAGTAGACGTTTGTGTTGCAAAATAAGTTAGCGTTTTATTCATTTACTGCTGTACCGTTAATGTGTTTGATGCTAAGAAACAATGTGCAGTGCTTAAAAATTAGCATGTTTTTTTAATGTTTTTAGAAAAAAATAAAAACATTTTCAGAAAACAGTTATTTTTTTCTCAAAACATTAAAGGACCACTATAGGCATCCAGACCACTTCAGCTTAATGAAGTGGTCTGGGTGCCAGGTCCAGCTAGGTTTAACCCTTTTTTCTATAAACATAGCAGTTTCAGAGAAACTGCTATGTTTATATTAGGGTTAATCCAGCCTCTAGTGGCTGTCTCATTGACAGCTGCTAGAGGCGCTAGCTCGCTTCTCACTGTGATTTTCACAGTGAGAAGACGCCAGCGTCCATAGGAAAGCATTGTGAATGCTTTCCTATGGACTGGCTGAATGAGTGCGCGGCTCTTGCCGTGCATGCGCATTCAGCCTAAGAGGAGGAGAGGAGGCGGAGAGGAGGAGGAGAGCTCCCCGCCCAGCGCTGGAGAAAGAGGTAAGTTCCTTTCCTCCCCCTAGAGCCCGGCAGGAGGGGGACACTGAGGGTGGGGGCACCCTCAAGGCACTATAGTGCCAGGAAAACGAGTATGTTTTCCTGGCACTATAGTGGTCCTTTAAAAAACATATTTTACAACTATTTATTGATAACGTAACATTTATAGGATACATTACAAAATGCCTTCCAATCTCCTATCTTCTGCTGAAAAGTGCTTCAGGTCCTCCAAGCAGTACCTGCTAGCTAGATAAAGCAGAAAGAAAAAAACATAGTTTCACACAAGACTCAATGACTCCAGGTATCTCCCAATCCAACACACAGCACAGCATAGGTAAGCACACAGGATCTGTCTTCTTTAGTAGATTAAGTAAAAATGACTAGAATAATCCTGCTTGGAAATATAGTTGTTTTATTACTCCACTTTTTTCACTCTTTTGGTCAGTTGTTCTTGATCTGTGCATAAAATCAACATTTATTGGCTGTCCACTAACCATAAGTCATCTTTTTTTCCATATCCCTTGATTAGACAGGAGATAAAGTCCACACAATTGGTCAGGCCTCTTGTCCATTGAGGGAAAGTAAGCTGATTTTGGTGCCAGGAATGGCATTCTGAATTAAGAACTGAACATAGTATGTTTGAGTTTGCATGGATTAGTTTTCCTGAGGTTCTGTCATTTGGCAGCTCAGAAAATGGAATCTCTGCTGATCACCCTATTAGTTTTAATTTGGCCATATTACAGTCCGTCCTGAAATGAATTTCCAAGTCTATAGCATGCTGCTATAAAGTTAAAAACAAAAACCTGAAACAGGTTCTGAGGGGGACATAATATCACTGGAAGGAAGAAGAATGATGATAGGGGTTTTTTATAGGCGAAAACATTAGCCTACACCTCAATAGGAATTTAATTGCCAATTAAATTTTTGAATGCTGCATGAAGGGACATTTATACAGTTTGACATTTGCATACCCAACAAGAACCACAGTACATAAACGAAGTACTTGAGAAATGTTTGTATTTCAGTTGTCAAATATCATGTATGTAGAGAATATGATGAAGGGACCAAAAACAAGCCCCAAGATCATAAAGGGATATCTCAGCGTCTTTATCCAAGTAAATCTAAAAATTTACTACACATGTATGTAGATATAAATTAACCACTTGAAGGATCCAAGCTAACTGTAGCTAACAGAGAAAGGCGCTTTAGCAGCGCCGAAACGCGTTAGGCGTTATGATTTATTTTATTTTGCACACTTCACTTTTGATTTGAGCACGTTATTGCTTAATTTGTATCTACATACATGTGTATCTTTTACTAGGTATTTAGATAGGATTTGAAACAGTAAATTTACCTATCTTTATAGGTTCTCATCATGCTATACTGTTCCTTGCTTATACTGTGATAAGGTTATTTGAGCTGATTAAGCTCCCCTCTAGGAGTTTCATATTTATTTTATTTTGCTTTATAGATTTTTCTTTTGAGTGATTAGTATTTATTTATTTTTTTCTGTATATTTCTGCAATTAATAAAGTACGATTTTAGATTTACTTGGATAAAGACTCTGAGATATCCCCTTATGAACTTGGGGCTTGTTTTTGGTCCCTTGATCATACTCTCCATTTACTTTATGTTCTGTCAGGGTTATCCCCTATTTGGATATTCTCAGGACACACACACATTCCCCTAATATAGATGTCTGTGTTTCTTTGTTTTTTCTGTTTAGTTAAATATCATGTATGATCTAACAATAGTTTCTTTGCTAGTTATTCTGACTCTGTTTAGGGTAATGGGAAACAGGTGACATCAGGTCTAAAATTTTACATCCCATTATCAAACTGTAAACAAATTAAACTTGAAAAATACCATTTGAGGGTTGAAACGTTGATTGCGATAAAGATGCAAACTTCTTTTGCCACATTAAACCACAAGTGAATTTACAAGTCCTGTGAGTGCACCATTTATTCTAAATCATATATAGATTTGCATAATATCCAGCACTCTCCATGAAAATGATCTAAACAGAAATCAGCATTGGTGCTTACCCACCCATGCAAACATAAAAAACAACAAAGTGGCAGTACTCTTAGGACCTCCAACCAGGTACTAGTTAATTAATTATTAAGACCTGCACATTATACATTTCTGAGTTATATATCAATCAGGTCTCAAAATTTCCATTCACCACTAGCCATTGACATGTGAAAGTTTAGCCCTGGTAAGTGGACATTCCCCCCTAGTGAGTGTGCCAGTGACATTCCAGGCTTTCAGGGGTAAACAACTTTTAAGACATGGCTACTAGCATCAGACCTGAACTTTTAAACCATGTATATATACACTTCTCTTTTGTACTTCATATGCTCACCACGCATGTTTTTTTTAATGCATTCGAAAATGCACAAAACATGTTTTCTATTAATGTTAAGTGAATTACATTGTATAAAGCATTTTTGTGTATTATATAGCATTAACTGAATTCTGTGTCCTTGTTTTAAGAGTCATGTGCAAACAGGTTTCTTGCCTCGACCAACTTTAGCAAGTTCTTTAGGGTATCCTACATAACAGTGTTTTAAAAAAGGCAGTGTACCACTTTATATTTGTGTAAATCTAACCAACTTTCTTAAAATTACATTAAGGTTCAAACATATTAATATTGGCTGAGTAAGTAAATTAATATGTCATGATTAACATAGTAAAGGACATCTTTTGTAAAATTACAGCAAAAATTATGCAGCAAATTTTACATATTTACAAACAACTGTGCCTACTAGAGTAAAAAAAAAAAATCAAGAATAATCCTTTAATAATAGGAAATTAAACTCCAGGATTTCAATGTTCTCTACAAAATACGAATATTAAACATGTTTTTTGGGGAGAAAAATATGAATTATTATTTTTATTATTATTACAGTAGAACTGAATGTGCTTCAAGATATAGTTAAGATCATCTTGACCAATGGAAATAGGTTTTAACAGATAATGTTTGGTCAATCCATCCCTACAATATTTGCAAAAATAATCTGCACTCACTTCAATATGTATATATCACAGGAGTATTCCTGAAGAAATACAACATTGTTATTCATCTTAATAATTTAAAAATGAAAAACCAGTGTGGACCAGATCAAATCCCATCAATGTTGCTGAAGCTCAGTGCGCCAGCAATTGCTAAACCTGTCACTATCCTTATCAATGAATCCCTGGTGTCAGGATACATACCCAAACTTTGGAAGACTACAAAAGTAGTACCTATCCATAAAAGTGGTGACTATACTTTGGTGTCTAACTATCACTCGATATCATTACTCCCTTTATTATCAAAAACTTGGAAAAATGCATCCACACACAACTATGTGAATATTATCAACAATCAAATTATCTGACCCCTGATCAATCAGGCTTTCGTCTAAATCACTCAACTTCAATTGCCCTCTGAAAAGTTTGCAATGATTTCCAAATTGGCATGGAACAAGGAGACTTAACTGGAGCTATTTTCCTTGATTTTGCTAAGGCCTTTGACACAGTAGATCATGGCATTCTTTTGCAAAAACTTAAAAACTCAGGCATTGGTGATCATCCGCTAACCGGGTTTCGATCGTATGCTTCAAAACGATTACAATATGTGGCCATTTCTGATAGCACTTCCCTCCCTCTTCCAGTCACGTGTGATGTTCCCCAAGGTTCCATACTTGGCCTCTTCTATTCACATTGTTTATAAATGAACTGACTAACGTCTGCAAATCCTCAACTGTAAACATGTATGCAGACAACACTGTAATCTACGCTAGTAACACAAGCTACAAACTAATTCACAGAGGTACAAAAGTGGATAGAGGATAACAAACTCTTCCTAAGCACTGACAAAACAGTTACAATGATCTTTGGAACTATACCTAAATTACGTAAACTACAAAATCAACAATTGTGTATCAGAACAAACCCAAATAGCACACTGACAGCAGTCTGCTCTTTTAAATATCTAAGTATGTTGCTAGACCCCAATCTATCTTTTGGCCTTCACAACTGAAAAAATCTCTTCAAAACTTTACCCAAAACTAGGTGCTTTGTACAGAAACAAATCCTGCTTAAGCCCTACAGTAGGGAAACAGTAAGGAAGATAGTGCAAAAAAGGCTAATGACGGTCATTGATTATGGGGATGTAGTGTATGCAACCGCACCGCAAACCTTTATAAACTTAATATGTTATATAATTCATTCTGCCACTTTCTACTAGAATGTAATTACTTTACCCAGGGCCGAACTGGGAAAAAAATTCGGCCCGGGCATTTTTTATCACAACGGCCCACTAAGAAGAGGGCGGGGCAGAGAGGGTGTGTTTTGTCATCACTCATGACAAACACGCCCCCTCTCAAAGTGAGCATGTTGGTTCAATGCTCTTCCAGTGCAGACCATGCGCAGAGCTCTGCTGAAGAGCTCTAGCATGAGAAAAAAGCCCTGTATTTGTTCTGCACAGTGCAAGCAAATTTAATAACATGCTTGCACTGTGTTTCCTTGCAACTTGTCTCTGGTGTCTCTATAAATGGATACCAGGAGACAAAAGGGCCAGGAAAGAGTATTGTGCATGTGTTTGGAGCCTGCTTGTGGTATTGCGTGTGTGCAGAGTGAGCTGGTCGTGGTGTGGTATTGTGTAATAAGGTTGGTTTTAATCGTGTTGTGTTTGTGGTGTATTGTAATGCATATGTGGCTAGGGGCTGTAGAGAATGTGTGTATAGGGGATGTAGCAAGTGTGTGCATACAGGCTATAGTGTGTGTGTGTGTGTGTGTGTATAGGTGATGTAGTGTTTGTAGAGAGTGTGTGTTCAGGGATTGTAGTATGTGTTTGCTTACAAGGAATCTAGTGTGCATATAGGGGATCCAGAGTGTGTGTATATAAGTCTTGTGTGTGTTTGCAGGACCCAGAATATGTATAGCAGATCTAGTGAGCGTGTGTATATAACGGATTCAGAGTGTATATAGGGATCTAGTGTGTGTATGTGTGTAGATGATCCAGAGTTGGGTAAAGGATCTAGTGTGTGTCTGGAATGTAATGTGTTTAGGGGTGCAGTGTGTGTGTGAGGGGTGCTGTGTGTGTGTGTATATATATATATATATATATATATATAATATAAATATGTTTGGAAGTATTGTGTATGTGTGTGATGCAGTGTATCGGGGGTTGTGTGTGTATGTGAGGGGTGCAGTATGTGTGTGTGATGGTTGCTGTGTGTGAGGTGTGATGTGTATGAGGGTGGTGTGGGTGCTGTGTGAGGGTGCTGTGTGTGTGAGGGTGCTGTATGTGATTGGTTTGTGTGAGGGTGCTGTGTGTGTGGGTGCTGTGTGTGATGTGTGTGAGTGCTGAGTGTGATAGTGCTGTGTATGAAGTGTGTGAGTGCTGAGTGTGATGTGTGTGAGAGTGCTGAGTGTGATGTGTGTGAGAGTTCTGAGTGTGATGTGTGTGTGAGATTGCTGTGTATGATGTGTGTGATAGTGACGTGTGTGATGTCAGGTTACCTCTGGTGTCTACCTCGGAGGAGGTTAGACACCTAGACGTCCATCCTCCTAGGGGGGCTGACTCACCCGATCCTCGCAGTCCTCCCGGCCGTTTACACGCCAGCCGCGATAGCTCCGCCTCCTTTTATGACGCGGCGCTCAGTAGCCGACGTCATGACGGCAATCACGTTCCGACCCGTCAATCACGGCAACCAAGTGCCGAACAACGAATCAGGACTCGTTGGGGGCGGGATCAACAGTTAAAGAGCCAAGGTATAAAAGAGGGTTTTGTGGAATGATTCATTGCCCTGTCGTGGTTCTAGCTAGTCTGGTCACTCAGTGCTCTTACCTCTATTGTCTTTTGGTTCCTGACTCGGCTTGTATTTTTGACCCTGCTTTCCTCTCTTGTCCTTTTGACTCGGCTTGTCTCTCGCTTACCTACTCTCTCGTTCCCTCGACCTCGGCTTGTCTCTGACCATTCTTTGCTTTCTCCTTACGTTAGTCCGGCCATTCTAAGGTCCGGTATACGTACCTATCTCCTGTTTGTATTCTGCGTGTTGGATCCCTGTCACGATCCTGACATTACGACAGGGCCAATGGATCCTGCAGGTACAAACTCTCAGGTCGGTTCTCCTGACTCTAGATTTGAGGCCATGGACCATAGAATGGACCAGATGGCTCTAGCTCTGCAAGCGTTGCTATCTCGTCCTAGTAATCAGTCAGAGGAGATGCGTACCCCATCTATCTCCCCTGTAAGTACAGGCCTAGAGGTAGCCACAGTGGGTGCTTCTTCCCGTGTTACTTCCCCTTCACGCTATGGCGGCTCTCCTGACACTTGTCGAGGCTTTTTAAACCAGATAGGTATTCATTTTGAGTTACAACCCCACGCCTACCCTACTGACAGGGCGAAGGTTGGATTTATAATCACGTTGCTCATTGACAAAGCACTTAGATGGGCTAACCCCCTGTGGGAAAATGATAACCCGTTAGTTTACAATTATAATGCTTTTGTCGCTGCATTTAGGAGAACTTTTGACCCCCCAGGAAGAAAGGCCAATGCAGCTAGACTACTGTTACGTCTTAGACAGTATAACCGAACCCTCGTGGATTATGCGTTAGAGTTCAGATCCTTGGCGGCAGAAGTCAAGTGGAATGAACAGGCTTATATGGACGTATTTATAAACGGGTTATCTGATGAGATTCTAGATGAGGTTGCCACAAGAGAACTTCCTGAAAATTTGGAGGATTTGATTTCATTTATTTCCCGAATAGATGAACGTATGAGACAGAGGCAGAATACTCGGGATAGAACCCGCAGATCCTCCATAAGACTAGCTCCCTCATTTCAGAGTTCTGATTCTACTACTTTAGCTGTCCCAGAACCTATGCAAATAGGTAACACTCGACTCTCAGAAGAGGAAAGACAGTACAGGAGAAGGGAGGGGCTTTGTATGTATTGCGGAATAAGAGGTCACCTACGCCTAAATTGCCCTAACCGGCCGGGAAACGCTCGCACCTAAGTTTCTCAAGAGGACAGGCCTTGGGTGTTTCTATCTTGTCCTCTATATATGATTATAAGGATCATAGGCTTCTGATACCTGTTTCTTTAGCTTGGGAAAAGGGAGTACTTAATGCTATGGCTTTGATAGATTCCGGAGCAGCTGAAAGCTTTATTGACCAAGCCTTTGTCACTAACCATTCTATCCCATCTCAGCTAAGGGATACACCCTTGGCCGTTGAGGCCATAGATGGTAGACCATTATCTGAACCTGTTATTCTTCGTGAAACCATACCAATTAAGTTAACCATTGGTATCCTACACGAGGAAAGAATATCCCTCATGCTGATCTCATCTCCTTCAGTTCCAATAGTCTTGGGGTATCCCTGGCTTAAGAAGCATAACCCTACTATTGACTGGGAACTGGGTGAGATAGTCTCCTGGGGTCAGGGTTGCCAGAGAGGATGTTTACAGAAAGTCTCACCGGTTTGCATAGTTGACGCCCCGGTTAACTCTTCCCAATCTACAGATTTACAGATACCGTCTCAGTACCTGGATTTAAAGGCAGTCTTTGACAAAAAGAAGGCTGATACTTTACCTCCACATAGGTCCTTCGACTGTAAAATTAGACTCCTGCCTGGTACTATGCCTCCGAGGGGTACGGTATATCCTTTATCCACTAAGGAGAACTTAGTCCTAGAGGAATACATACGTGAAAACCTAGACAAAGGATTTATTAGGAGATCTTCTTCTCCGGCCGGGGCCGGTTTCTTTTTTGTGGATAAAAAAGACGGCACTCTACGGCCTTGCATTGATTATCGGGGCTTGAATAAGATAACTATTAGAAATGCTTATCCTATTCCTTTGATTACTGAGCTCTTTGATCGACTGAAAGGCTCCAAGATTTTTACCAAGTTAGATCTGAGGGGAGCTTATAACTTGGTGAGAATTCAGCAGGGAGACAAATGGAAAACGGCTTTCAATACCCGTTATGGCCACTATGAGTACACGGTAATGCCCTTCGGGCTTTGCAATGCACCTGCAGTATTCCAGGACCTAATTAATGAGGTTCTTAGGGAATTTCAGCATGAATGCGTTATAGTATATTTGGATGATATACTAATACACTCTAGAGAGATTGAGACTCACCACAGACAAGTCAGAAGGGTATTGCGCAAACTGTTACAACATGGATTGTACTGCAAATTGGAAAAGTGTAGCTTCGACCAATCTCAGATAAACTTTCTTGGCTACGTTATTTCTGGAGACGGATTTAGGATGGACCCCATTAAACTCCAATCGATTTTAGATTGGCCATTGCCCAGGGGACTCAAGGCCATTCAGAGGTTTATCGGATTCTCCAATTATTATAGGCGCTTCATTAAAGGTTACTCTTCTATTATTGCTCCTATTACCAATATGACTAGACAGGGTGCTGATACCAAGACTTGGTCTACAGAGGCTCTCTCTGCTTTCAAAACACTCAAAGAACATTTTGCCTCAGCACCGATATTAGTTCATCCTGACACCTCTGTGCCTTTTCTACTCGAGGTAGACGCCTCGGAGACAGGTATAGGCGCTATCTTGTCCCAAAGGCTAGGTTTGGATAAACCGTTACATCCATGTGTTTTTTTTTCCAAGAAATTATCTGGGCCTGAAAGTAGATATGACATTGGTGACAGGGAACTGTTAGCGGTCATTATGGCTTTAAAGGAATGGAGACATTTATTGGAAGGGACTTTATACCCGGTTACTATTTTGACGGATCACAAGAATTTGTCCTATATAGGGGAGGCCAAGCGCTTGTCCGCCAGGCAAGCTCGTTGGTCCTTGTTCCTTACACATTTCAATTACGTGCTCACTTATAGACCTGGTTCTAAGAACTCTAAGGCAGATACATTGTCCCGCCAACATGAACCTTCTACGGTGTCTGAAGCAGCTTTGTCTTCTATCGTTCCCAAGTGTAATATTATTGCCAACACGTGTGTCAGGATACACTCGCCGTTGCTTGCTGAGATCAAGAAAGTACAACATCTAGCTCCCAAACCTGTTCCTGGGGCTCGGTACTTCGTTCCTCCTGAGCTCCAAGTGGAACTGCTGCATTGCTTTCATGACAGTAAAGTTGCTGGGCACCCCGGCATACGCAAAACGTTCCCTGATTTCTAAAGATTTCTGGTGGCCTTCTTTTCGTAAGGATATAAGGGATTTCGTCGGGGCATGTGCTGTCTGTATGAAGACTAAGCAACCTCATGCGCTCCCATGTGGGCTTTTGCACCCCTTAGAAATTCCCGAGAGACCATGGTCCTGTTTGGCTATAGACTTCATTGTCGATTTGCCTGTTTCTAAAAAACATACTGTTATTCTCACGGTGATTGACAGGTTTACTAAAATGGCTCATTTCGTGCCCTTGCCTAAACTGCCCTCGTCTCCCGAATTAGCTGAGATATTCGCGAGGGAGATTTTTCGTTTACATGGTATTCCCTCTGAAATTGTTTCTGATAGAGGTTCCCAATTTGTTTCCCGCTTTTGGAAGTCTTTCTGTTCTCACTTAGGCATCAAGTTGAATTTCTCATCTGCCTATCATCCCCAGTCCAACGGAGCTGCCGAACGCACCAACCAAAAGATTGAACAATATTTGCGTTGTTTTGTTTCTGAACACCAGGACGATTGGGTTGGTCTGATTCCTTGGGCAGAGTTTGCGCACAACAATCTCGTTTGTGATTCTACTCGTTCTAGCCCCTTTTTCTTGAATTATGGTTTTCATCCTTCCATTCTTCCGTCGGTTTCCCCTTCCCAAGGGGTACCGTCGGTTGATGTTCATGTCGCCAATCTGAGAAAGTTGTGGGATCAGACTCGACAAATTCTTCTTCAGAATTCCACGGTGTTCAAACGACACGCTGACAAACGGAGACGGGTGGCTCCGGTTTTTGCCCCGGGTGATAAGGTGTGGTTGAGTACCAGAAACATCCGCTTGAAGGTTCCTTCCATGAAATTTGCCCCTCGTTACATAGGCCCTTACAAGGTTCTGTGTCGGATTAACCCGGTTGCGTATCGTCTTGCCCTTCCGCCTGCCCTGCGCATCCCTAACTCTTTTCATGTTTCTTTGTTGAAGCCTTTGGTTTGTAACAGATTTTCCTCCGTGGTGTCCTCCCCTCTCTCTGTCCAGGTTGAGGGTCAGGAGGAATATGAAATCAAATCCATTCTCGATTCTCGTATTTCTCGGGGGAAGTTGCAATATCTTGTTGACTGGAAGGGGTATGGGCCTGAAGAAAGGTCTTGGGTGGGCCGTGAAAATGTGCATGCCCCTCGTCTCCTCCGGGCATTTCATGCTCGTTTTCCGTCTCGCCCCGGTTCCTTCCGCCCGGTGGGCGTTTCTGAGAGGGGGGGTACTGTCAGGTTACCTCTGGTGTCTACCTCGGAGGAGGTTAGACACCTAGACGTCCATCCTCCTAGGGGGGCTGACTCACCCGATCCTCGCAGTCCTCCCGGCCGTTTACACGCCGGCCGCGATAGCTCCGCCTCCTTTTATGACGCGGCGCTCAGTAGCCGACGTCATGACGGCAATCACGTTCCGACCCGTCAATCACGGCAACCAAGTGCCGAACAACGAATCAGGACTCGTTGGGGGCGGGATCAACAGTTAAAGAGCCAAGGTATAAAAGAGGGTTTTGTGGAATGATTCATTGCCCTGTCATGGTTCTAGCTAGTCTGGTCACTCAGTGCTCTTACCTCTATTGTCTTTTGGTTCCTGACTCGGCTTGTATTTTTTGACCCTGCTTTCCTCTCTTGTCCTTTTGACTCGGCTTGTCTCTCGCTTACCTACTCTCTCGTTCCCTCGACCTCGGCTTGTCTCTGACCATTCTTTGCTTTCTCCTTACGTTAGTCCGGCCATTCTAAGGTCCGGTATACGTACCTATCTCCTGTTTGTATTCTGCGTGTTGGATCCCTGTCACGATCCTGACATGTGAGTGCTGAGTGTGCTGTGTGTGAGAGTGTTGTGTTTGATGTGTGTGAGTGCTGAGTGTGAGAGTGCTGACTGTGATGTGTGTGAGAGTGCTGTGATGTGTGTGAGAGTGCTAAGTGTGATGTGTGTGTGTGAGTGCTGAGTGTGAGATTGCTGTGTATGATGTGTGTGAGAGTGCTGAGTGTGATGTGTGTGAGTGCTAAGAGTGCTGAGTGTGATGTGTGTGAGAGTGCTGTGAATGATGTGTGTGAGAGTGCTGAGTGTGATGTGTGAGATTGCTGTGTATGATGTGTGTGAGAGTGCTGAGTGTGATGTGTGTGAGTGCTAAGAGTGCTGATTGTGATGTGTGTGAGAGTGCTGAGTGTGATGTGTGAGATTGCTGTGTATGATGTGTGTGAGAGTGCTGTGTGAGAGTGCTGTGTATAAATGTTGTGTTGAGGGGTAAATAAACAAATAAAAAACTAAGTGGGGTAAATAAACAATAAAAAAAAACTAGGTAGGCATTAAATCCCTTCTTACCTTTAGCCTGGGAGGGGGGACAGGCACGTGGTAGCTGGGAGGGGGGGGACCGGCACTCGCTCACGATCCCTGGTGGTCCAGTGGTGAGTGAACTGTAGTCTGAGGGCTAGAGTTCACTCTTGCGAGATCGGGGCGTTGCCTTGGCAACACTCCCGATCTCGCGAGAGAAACCTGGTGGAGCTGCAAGTTAGAGCTCCGCCGGGTCCTCTCCCTCCCCAGCCGCAGGTCTATTTAAATGGGCCGGTGAGGCCGGCCCTCCATGGAATATAGCGGGGCCAGCGCTCGGATGGTGCCGGCCCTGCTTAGACCGGCAGGGGATGTCCTGTGACCTCCCCTGCCGGCCTCGGCCCATGGCCACCGCGGCCCACCAGGCATTTGCCCGGTGTGCCCGATGGCCAGTCCGGGCCTGACTTTACCCACCACTGTGACATGTTAAAAGTGCTAAACTTGCTGTCGCTAGAATCCCGACGCACTCTTCATCTTTCCAGCCTAAGAGCATTTCTGGGAAGCTCCCACCCTACCTGAGTAGAATGCTCTCCCCAGCTGTTCCCACCTCCTATAACCTCCGATCCAGTACTAGCATAATATTTAGCATACCGCAATAAAAAATTAAAGTGGCTCGATCCTCCTTTTCCTACAGAGCACTGCAATTATTGAATCACCTCAGGGACACAGTCAAATCTTTATTCAATCTAAAATCTTTTAAGAGATCTATGGCAATATATGCACCTGTTATATATTAAATTTATATATATGTGTATGTATATAGTTTGTATATTGTATGTTTGTAATATTGTATCCTGACTGTAACAATGTAATGTTTTGTGGACAAAGACCCAAGAGAGAAATCTCAATGTATCCATCCTGCTAAAATATTGTATAAATAAATAAATAAATACATAATTCACTAAAGTGAAAATTCAAGGTGAAATCAAAGAAAATTTAAAATTTAAGGTCAAAATAGACAAACTAGAAAAAATATCCAAATCAGCTTAACTTGCAGTTCAGCTACTCTGGCCTTAAATTTTGAATTCACCCTGCATCCACTTTAAATTATCATTTTATTAAATAACCCTGACATAATGCTGATTACACAAAATATTCATTTCAAACTAGTTTTAAAGTTTATAAAATAACATTGATTTTTTTCTCTCTGAGACTGTAGGTACTGTTACAGTTAAATAATAAATATGGGCTTAAAGTGCAGTCTCACATCTTTATTTTGAGGGTATTCACATCCACACTGGAGGAAGTTTTTACCAATTACAGCTCTTTTATATGTAGCTTCCTCTTTTTTCAAGGGACCAAAAGTAATTGGACAGATGAAACTAAGATTAATCTGTAGCAGAATAATGGGAAGTAAAAAGTATGGAGAAGGCTTGGAATGGCTCATTATTTGAAGTATACTACATCATCTGTAATATACAGTTGAGGCATGGGCATGATGGCATGTGTGTGCATGGCTTCCAATGGTCAGAAGCAGGTGAATGAATTCTGAAGTATATACAGATATAATGTCTGCTCAGATTCAGATAAATTCAGAGACGTTGACTGGATGGCGCTTCACTTTACAGATGGACATACTGCGAAAGTAACCCAGGCGTTGATTAATGCGAAGAAGTGGAATATTCTGCAATGGCCGAGTCAGTCACCTGTTCTCAACCCGATCAAGCATGCATCTCACTTGCTATACACAAAATTAAAAGCAGAAAGACCCCGAACAAACAACAACTGAAGACAGCTGTAGTAAAGGCTTGGCAAAGCATCAAAGAGAAGGAAACCCAGCATTTGGTGATATATATATGTAAGGAATAATTGACAACAGGCCGTTGAATTATCAGAAAAATAATGCACACCCGAGGTGGTAATGCAGTCACAACGCGAAGCGGAGTGGTCGTTACACCTCGGGTGTGCATTATTTTTTTCTAATAATTTAACGGCCTGGAGTCAATTATTCCGCTTATACTATAGTTACCACACCTTGAGACATTGTGCAGATGATGTATTTCAAGACGTTTGTCAATTTTTTGTCATTAAAACGCTCTTGTAGGACTAATTCCTTACGCAACTGTAATGCGGTCAAGACCTGTCTGGAACTACTTTAGCCGTGCTTCTCCCTGAAAATAATGCACACCTTAGAACATTTGTCAACCAATCAGATTGAAGCATTCAACGGCCCTGTAGTATAAATATATATATACACCAAAATAGAGATATTTTATTTATTTACCTAATTCAAAAACAAACTAGCATGTATTTAAATAATCACATTTTACTATTCGGCAATGGACTGTGACAATGTATTACACATTCAAAACTAAAAACAGTTATTATTACAATGTCACCAATTTCTGTCACTCTAAAACAACATACACATTTGTCACTTCAAAAATCTGTTCTGCATGATTTCATGTTGTTGAGAGAGTAATCATCTAAACCAATTGTTACAGTCTTGTGTTCACTATCTATACGATTTTAACAGTGCTTTACTATCTTAAATTAAATAAAACAAGCAACATAAAAGAGATAATGTTCTTGTAGTTCAAAATTATACAAACACTATAAGGTATGATTATGATCAGGCAGAACTCTGAATAATACTGTTCTAATGTAATCACCTCTTCGCATGCCTTGAGTTAATAAAATAAAGCACAGTTGTTTTAAATTATAGCTATTAGACAGCTGTTTTGTATGTTCAAATAAGTCTAAGACTCAAAATGTCATTCCTCTCTGGATGGCTTATAGATAATTTATAAAGGCATTCCCTTTATCATCACTTGATCTTTCTGACCTAGCTGTTCCATTGGGGCTTAGGGAAATCTTAACATCAGAGATTTGCTTTGTGATTCAAATCATTAATGAAATGGATAGTTTAATAAACGATTTAACTGCTCAGTGAATATTTGCATGTTTTAAGAGCCTATACCAGTTACTTGTTTTAGTGATAAAAATTATAAAAAAAATGTTTTATTTTGAATCACAGCATAGCTCTGTCTGTTTTGTATCACCAGTTTTCTTTGCATGACCTTTATTTCTCAATCAATATTGTTCCATTGTGACATTTCCTTCATGTGAGTGAAATTTCATATGCACATAAATATTGAATTGAAGCAAGATGATGTAGGAAGTTTAAGAAAAATGTTTAAATGCATATATAATGCCTATAAATAAGTGTAATTATATATATATATATAAATATATATATTGCTATTTACATATACATACATACATACACACACACACATATATATATATATATATATATATTTATATATATATACATATACATATATATATATTTGTGCTCGGAATTTAATACGTAATGGATAGTGTCTGAGATGAAAGTTGGTTGTGGTGATACCTTGGCTCCCAGAGGACTTAATGAAGGCTTTACCTTTACTCCATTCATTGAGACATGAATTGTTTCTGAGTATCATGCTTATCACTATGAGAGATGTGGGACTCACAATTTGTATATACATTGTTTATGAATATTTTTTCTAGGTTTATGTAGATTTTATTTTCTTCTCAAGCACCTCTTCTCTCCCCTCTTTTTTTCGACTGGCACAATTGGATTGACGCATCGTAGATCTACAGTTGGACCCATCTAGTCAAATGGATGTATATGTTATTTTACATTCACTAGGCACATGGAAAATTGATTATTTGTCCATTCATACACATTTCACCCCTGATATATGGAGAGGCATTGATATGTGTCTTCTCATCCCACCACATGGGGATGTTCCCCAGTTAGTGCCTTTGCACTACAGGGGACACCCTTAACATGCTCATAGGATATGGGGCATTACATTATAATTCGGTCCACTCTTTAATTGCACTCTGATCTGAATGAGCATGTAAAAGATGGAGGGATGTATCCCTATCTTTTTGTATATAAGCTCCCAACATTTCAATCTGTTCTGATATCTGTGATATATTGGTGGCTCCTACCCGGAGCTTTAGATATATTAAAAGGAACGGACACACGTGGTGATGAGTTTATTTCCATTTAGGTCCTCTGTGATCACAAATATGTGATGCTCGTTTATTTTTTTTAGAATTCTGGCACTCCGTGGGTTAATCTCACGAAGGGGTTTGAGTCTATTACGACAGCAACCAATGGGTTACATTAGCGCCTTTAGGGGGCGTTTCTTAGTTCCTCCATCTGGGCTAAGGTAGGAACGGCAAATACACACCCCCGGCTTCCATTGGTTGGCTGTCCGTTTAAAGGCCAGTCGGTACAGAGTATACCTTGAGATTATTGCCTCTGACGAAGGTGCTGGTTGTAGCACAGAAACGCGCGTCAGGCTCACTCATGACTCGTTTGTTAGACCACCAGGAATGCGCTGTTAAGCACTTAATCTTCATTATATCTGGGTTATTGCACTCTACAGTGTACTATATCATCAGTGTTTAGCTTTGTTGCAAATATAACAAAGCTGCACTGATTCACTCTAGTGATGGCCTTTCAGACTCTGTGTGTTTTTATGTTATCTAACATTTAGCAACTTTGTTATTATTACAAGTATCTACTTGTTTAGCTACATAATTTCTACGTCCTTGACACTGATTATGGTGCCTTAGCAGCTGTGTATAGTGCTACTCCTCAATAGTTTCTTAATTACTACAATAGAAGGTATTTTCACCTTTAGAGTTTCTTCTTCTTTCTCCTAGCCTGGCTCACCCAGTGTTTCGTGTATTTTTATATACAGTATATGAGCAGTCTATTTAGACCAGGGTTAATTTTCCCCACCAGTCATGTGGCTCTTTCAGCCTTTAGTGCTGACCCTGAAGGTCTGTTCAGCCTGTCATGAGTTTTTATTGTATTTTTTCATTTTTTTCACTTATTGGTTTTGAGTTTGGATTTATTTCACAATTATGTGTAGGTATTTTATAAAGTTTAATTTCAATACAGTGAGTTGTGGCAAACTAACCCATTGACCTTGGGCGGACTAGTGCTCCTGAGGTCTGTTTCTCTGGTGTGCCGAAAACCAACGTATGAGTGGGCCTGTAAATAAAAGAGGGCAAAAGAGAAGTTCAAGGAACACACACTTTACTGCATTTTGTACATAACCAAATTCCTGAAGGCTTGGAGAAGCTCTCTTTCTGGTCATGGTATGTACGTATGGTATATGGAGGATTTCCATTGACCCAGTCTCTTGATGATGTGGACCGTGGTGTTTGTACTAGAGTCTGATGAAGTGGTTCCTATGCGGAAGGAGTGACCAGAGAACGAAGCCGGGTTGTAACCCAGTTTTGCCAGTAAGGTTCTGACGTGTGTCGTGAATTTAGCAGTGGTGAGTGGGTGCCCTTGTAGTAATAAGAGCGGAAAGTCTGGTAAGTGCGTGTGATGAGTTGACCGTAGGTGGTCTAGTGCCTTAACCGGACACCAAGCATTATCAGTGGGAAAGAGGGGAATAATAGTGGGGTGTAGTGAGTGATTAGTTTTGGTAGATGGGAGTGTAAGTACGTAATTGTCACGACAGTGACCCCTTCTCACAGAATGTAACCCAGAGAAGAACGTATACTGGACCTTAGAGTGGCCAGACTAACGTATAGAGTAGTCAAATGGATAGCCAAAGATCAAAGGAGTACAGAAGACGGATAAACGATAAGACTTAGCCAAAGTACGGGAAACCAGAGAGCAGAGTAGTCAAAAGTCAATAACCAGGGAATCAACATTAAAGGAGAATATAAGCACTAGAGGTACTAACAAGAGCCACACTAGGGCGTCTTGCAAGTGACAGGGGCGCCCTTTTATAGTGTGGGGTATTTTGCTTTAAAACCACGCCCCCAGAAGGTCCGGGGGCGTGGTCGCGTGTGACCGACGTCGGCATTAGCTTGCCGGCTACGGCGCCGTATTATTAAAACATGTGCGGCATGAGCGGCCGGCGTCAGAAGGGCTGTGCCGCTCGCCGGTAGAGGATGCTGCGAGGCGCGGGACTGAGGAGGAAAGGTAAGGCATCGTTACAGTACCCCCCCTCCAGAACTGCCCACAGGGCAGGCAGAATGCCTCCTCTCAAACAAACTAACTAGGCGGGGGGCGCGAACATCGTAAGCATCTACCCATGAACGTTCCTCGGGACCGTAACCCTTCCAATCCAAGAGATATTGAAGTCTCCCTCTAGAAATACGGGAGTCCAAAATGGACTTAACCCCGTATTCGTCTTGCTCTACAACAACAGGAAGTAGAGGTTTCGAGGGACTTCGAGTAAAACGATTACATATTAAAGGCTTGAGAAGAGACACATGAAATGAGTTAGGAATCTTCATGGTAGATGGCAAATGCAGTCTATAGCATACAGGGTTGATGCGTTGAATGACTCGGAAATGTCCTATAAAACGTGGTTCAAACTTCATGGATGGGACTTTAAGTTTTATGTTACGAGTACTCAGCCATACTCTATCCCCGTCCATGAACGGGGGGGCAGCCCTTCGGTGCCTATTCGCATTGATTTTTTGAATCTTTGCCCTTTAAATCAAGATCTGTTTAACCCCTAACCAAGTTTCCTTCAAATTCCGGACTGGAATGTCCACACTTGGCATTCCAGTAGAAGAAAAGGAACTCGGAAGGGTAGTAGGGTTAAAACCGTAATTGATAAAAAAGGGACTGTGTTGAGTAGATTCATGCACCTGATTGTTGTGGGCAAATTCTGCCCGTGGCAGCAAGTCAACCCAATCATCTTGATGTTCCGAAGTCAAACAGCGGATATACTGTTCTAGACATTGGTTCATTCTTTCCTTAACCCCATTAAATTGGGGATGGTAGGAAGAAGAAAAAATAAGGTTGATACCCAATTGTTTACAAAATGCTCTCCACAACCGTGAAACAAATTGCAGGCCCCTATCGGAAACAATATCTTGGGGTATTCCATGTAACCGGACAACTTCCCTTATAAACACAGAAGCCAATTCGGAAGAAGAAGGTAATTTGACAAGTGGAACCAGATGGGACATTTTAGAGAATCTGTCTATAATAGTCAATATAACACTGTGATTCTTAGAGCGTGGTAGGTCCACTACGAAAGCCAAAGCGATACTTGACCAGGGTGTATTTGGAATCGGCAATGGCATGAGAAGACCAAACGGAAGGCCTGTGGGAGATTTAGTCGAGAAACATGCAAGAATGAATTCACAAACATCTTTCTTGAATGAAGGCCACCAGAACTGTTTCTCAAGCAACGCTTTTGTTTTATGCATTCCTGGGTGCCCTGCCAATTTGGAATCATGCACAAGGGAGAGGACCCTGTTACGATAAGTTAAGGGCATGTACAATTTTCCCCGGGGAACAGTTAATGAAGAACGATCCTGGAATTTAGTAAGTTCTTCCATCAATCCCGAAGAGATTTTAGCATGTACAGTGGCTACTATGTGGTCAGTAGGGATTATAGAGGACAACACATCTTCGGGGGATGATAAATGCTCATATTGGCGGGATAGGGCATCAGTTTTCGTATTTTTCGATCCCGGTCTATATGTGACAATGTAATTGAAACGGGTTAGGAATAATGACCACCGGATTTGCCTGTCGGACATTTTTTTTGTTTCTCCGAAATAAGAAAGGTTCTTATGGTCAGTAAGAATGGTGATAGGGACGGGTGACCCTTCAAGCAAGTGACGCCATTCTTGAAGGGCCGAAATAATAGCCAACAATTCCCTATCTCCTATATCATATCTTTTTTCCGTTTCCGTTAACTTCTTGGAAAAGAACCCACATGGATGTAGGGGTTGATCATCAGAAGGTCTTTGGGATAGTACAGCACCTATACCTGTTTCTGATGCATCTACCTCAAGTAAAAAAGGACGGGAAGGATTGGGATGGCTTAAGACTGGGGCTGAAGAAAAAGCCTCTTTTAACTTCTCAAAAGCTCTTTTAGCCTCTAGACCCCATTCCATATGATTCCTTCCCTTTTTAGTCATGGCAGTAATAGGGGCGGTTATAGAGGAGAACCCCTTAATAAATTTCCGGTAATAATTAGCAAACCCCAGGAAGTGTTGGATGGCTTTCAGTCCAACAGGCAAGGGCCATTGCTGAATAGCTTCTAGCTTTTTTGGTTCCATTTGAAAACCGGTTCCTGATATGATATAACCTAGGAAATGTACTTCCTCTTTATGAAACAAGCATTTCTCTAGCTTACAATAGAGTCCATTTTTTAATAATTTAGAAAGAACTAGCCTGATGTGTTTATAGTGTTCTTCCCTGTTCTTAGAGTAGATCAATATATCGTCCAAATAGACTATTATAAACATCTGTAAATAATCCCTTAAAACATCATTAATGAAGTCTTGGAAGACTGCAGGGGCATTACATAACCCGAAGGGCATGATCCGGTACTCGTAGTGACCATAGCGAGTATTAAATGCGGTCTTCCATTCATGCCCTTTCTTAATTCTGATTAAATGATAAGCTCCCAGCAAATCCAATTTAGTAAACATAGTTGCTCCTTGCAACCTGTCGAAGAGTTCAGTAACTAATGGAATCGGATAAGCGTTCCGTATAGTTATCTTATTTAATCCTCTATAATCAATGCAGGATCTTAAATCTCCCTCCTTTTTGGAAACAAAGAAAAAAACGGTGCCCGCTGGAGATGATGATTTAGTAATAAACCCTTTTCTTAAATTTTCTTTAATGTATTCTTCTAATACTTTATTCTCAGCTATAGCAAGGGGATATACAGTGCCTCTAGGGGGCATAGTGCCGGGTAACAGGTCGATGGAACAGTCGTATGCACGGTGAGGTGGTAATTTTTCTGCCTCTCGTGGTTCAAAGACCGCTTTAAGATCAGAATATTGTTTGGGTATCTGAGTGGTTAAGGGTTCCATAGTAGGTATATTAATTAGACCTACTGGTTTAATTGGGGTAATACACTTTCTGAGACATGAATCTCCCCATTTTAGAATTTCTTTACTTTCCCAGTCTATTAACGGATTATGCTGGGATAGCCAAGGGAAACCAAGGATAACAGGAAAAATGGGAGAAGTTATTTGTTGCAGGGTTATAACCTCCTTATGAAGGAAACCTACAGACAATACCAGTGGAGTAGTTTCTTGAGTGATCAAAGCTACCGACAGTGGTCTACCATCTATGACCTCAACGGCCAAGGGTGCAAATCTAGTTTGGAAGGGGAGAGCAAGTTTTTTACTCAGCTGCCCCAGAATCTATTAGAGCAGTGGTTGATACCCTTTTTCCTTCCCATTCAATAGTTACTGGTAGAAAAAGCCTAAGATCACTCTTATCATTGAAGGAGGACATACACATAACACCCAAGGCCTGTCCCCCTTTAGGGCTTAGGTGTGGGAGTTTTCCGGTCGGTTTGGACATGTAATGCGGCAATGTCCTTTCTTACCGCAATACAAGCATAACCCCTCCCTTCTACGGTATTGTTTCTCTGTCTCAGACAATCGTGTAACTCCTAATTGCATTGGCTCGGGAGGAGTAACCGCTGTTGTCTCAGAAGAGGGATAAGTCAAGGCTAGACGTTCAGGCACCCTTCTAGGTCTTTCCCTAGTGTTTTGCCTATGCTGGAGTCATTCGTCAATGTGAGCAAGATAAGTAATCAATTCCTCCAGAGTATTAGGTAAATCTCTGGTAGCTACTTCATCTAAGAGTTGGTCAGACAATCCGTTATACATCTACAAATGCTTGTTCGTTCCACCTAACCTCAGCAGCAAGAGTACGGAATTCCAGAGGGAATGTGGGCCTTGTCTCAAACGTAACAGAGATTTGACCCCCCTCCCTGGGGGTCAAAGGTTCTCCTAAAAGCTGCGACAAAATCAGCATAGTTAAAAACTATCGGGTTGTCGTTCTCCCATAAGGGGTTGGCCCAGACTAACGCTCGATCTATTAATAGGGTGATTATATAGCCAATTTTAGCCCTGTCAGTTGGATATGCTCTTGGGTGGAGTTCGAAAAAAATACTGACTTGGTTCAAGAAACCCCGACACCCCTTAGGATCACCCCCCTATCGAAGAGGCGACGTAGCCTGATTGGAAGAGCTAGCAGCGACCATTTCTATAGGGTGTTCCTGAGGTCTCTGGGTAGGGGTTTGCTCCTCCAATTGGAGATGAGCGGTACGGGTTAGTAAAGTTTGTACGGCTATAGCGATCTTGTCCATACGATGGTCCAATTCCTCAAACCGATTATCCGGTACTGGCCCAGGAGGGTTAACACCTGCAGGGTCCATGGCCCTAGTGTAATGTCACGACAGTGACCCCTTCTCACAGAATGTAACCCAGAGAAGAACGTATACCGGACCTTAGAGTGGCCGGACTAACGTATAGAGTAGTCAAATGGATAGCCAGAGATCAAAGGAGTACAGAAGATGGATAAACGATAAGACCTAGCCAAAGTACGGGAAACCAGAGAGCAGAGTAGTCAAAAGGGAAAGCCAAAAGTCAATAACCAGGGAATCAACACTAAAGGAGAATATAAGCACTAGAGGTACTAACAAGAACCACACTAGGGCGTCTTGCAAGTGACAGTGGCGCCCTTTTATAGTGTGTGGTATTTTGCTTTAAAACCACGCCCCCAGAAGGTCCGGGGGCGTGGTCGTGTGTGACCGATGTCAGCATTAGCTTGCCGGCTACGGCGCGCATATGCTGTATTATAAAAACATGTGCGGCGTGAGCTGCCGGGGTCAGAAGGGGCTGTGCTGCTCGCCGGAAGAGGATGCTGTGAGGCGCGGGACCGAGGAGCAAAGGTAAGGCATCGTTACAGTAGTAATTTTCCACCTTAGTGAGGTGTGAGGTTTTTAGGCTGTGTGTGATATCCCCTTGACAAACAACGGTGAATTCTCTGGGTCTGAGGAAACCGTAAAAAGCTAGATAAATTGCAAACTTGATCATCAGGTTTATTTTGGGATCGAATGGGGATTCATCAAGTAGATTGCTGAGTAATCTAAAGATAGGCCCATCTATTGGTAGTCTGGTGGTGGTAAGTGGAACAGAAACCTTTGAGATACCCTTTAAGACTTTCTTGATGGGGTATGATGACAAGAAGGGGGTGTTGTTAGGGAAATTAGTGAGACTGTGTTGCTTAACTCCTGTGAGGTATAGTTTAATGGTATTGTGAGAAAGTTTTAAATGTAAGTGGCAGAAGGAGGCAAAAGCCACCATAGTTTGAGTAGAAAAATCACCTTGTAATCCGAAATCTGCTGTGAATTTATTAAAAATGGTAAGTGCCCTACTGTAGGTGACAGCTGTGTTAGGTGATAGTGCTTGGTGTGTGAGAGACCTAGAGTGGTGCATTAGTGCGTTCAGTCCATGATTAGTTTGTGAAACCGCGGTGTCTTGGATGGCTGACGGTGGGATGTAGGGAGTGCCTGGAAGAATAACTGGAATTGAGAGCGAGACAGAGCATCAGCTGCCGTGTTGTGGATACCCGGGATGTGAAAACAGACCAAGTGGAACTGGACGGTTGCTGCCAGCCAGGACAGCTTGCGAATCAGCCGCATGATGGTAAGGGAGGATGAGCGCCCCTTGTTTATGATATCACAAGCTGCCGTGTTGTCGAAATAGCATTTTACTGCCTTGACGGACCAGAGATGGCCCCAAGTGTGTGCCACAAGTGTGTGCCACTGTGGGGTAAATTTTAAATAGGGCTGAAGTCTCCCTGAATCCTGGCAAGGCATCCGTCTCAGCAGGCCAGCGACCCCTGAACCAGTGATTACTGAAGACAGCTGCGAAACCCGTGTTGGCTGCAGCGTCTGTTTGAATGATGGGTGAGGAGTCGGAGAGAGGGGGGATAAACATGGAGATATCGTTCCACTCAGCCAAAAACTTCCCCCACATGAGTAGGTCAGCCTTGGCATGCTGATCCAAAGATATTGGGCAGGAGTCTGATAAGCCGTGAAGCAGACAGAGAAGCCTGGATACGAATGACCTACCCTGCGGAATGATGCGCATCTCAAAATTTAGGGACCCCAATAGGGACTGAAGTTCCTTTCTGGTGCATGCATCACTCCGCAGGAACAAGTCTATCTCCCCTCACAAGCGGACCAATTTACTATCCTTACTTAGTTTTTCTTGGTTTTTATGATTTTCTAGTCTGTCAGGTTTTCTTTATTACTGGGATTTCTGGGTTCATTCCTGTGATCCATCCCTGGCATTCCCAGTCTCCAGGTTTCCTTTAAATGTTTGTTTTATTTGCCACACCCGTTTGTTTTCCATCATTCCTTTTTGTTCTGCAGGCAGCTGCTCAAGGCTTCTGCTATTTCTTGCAGGTAAGTGCTATATATGTCTTCTTTGGTTGTTTTAGCATACATTAGGCAGTGTAGGACCTGCCGAATATGGGGTACATTGGCGTTGTGGCAGGCTTATGCAATGTATGATCATATAATGTAACTAAATCCCCATACTTTTCATATATAGTGCTTAGTTATGTCTCCTCTTGTTTTGCCTTGTATATCTTGTCTTGTTTTATTTTGTCTTGTATTCCCAGTTCATGTACAGTCCTGTCCTGCCCTGTTCTTGTTTTCCTCATGTCTTGTGTACATGTTCTGCTTTCTGTCCTGCTCTGGTTCTGGGCTCTCCTAGTTTTGTCTTGTTTTCATGTATGGTGCCTATCTCTAGTCTTACCTTGCTTCTGTACTAGATACACTCCTGCTGCAGAGCCTCCCTATTCAGCTCATGGAAGGTCTGCTTAATTCCAAGCTCCTAGTTCCTGGGATCCACATAAGCTGAATCAGGGTTCTGGTATGTGGCTGCACAAACACTGGTGCTCAACACCAGGGGGCGTGCGGTTACCCTGCACCAGACCCTGCTAATCCACCTCCACACTGTGACTACTACTCTGAACATCAGGCATACTGGGTCCCGGTCCTCGTACCGCCACCCGGACAGTGTCTGGGTCCTGGACACCGGACCGCCACCCTGACAGAATAGAAGTAGTGCACAAACGGTTAAGTATGCGAGGGATGAACAGAAAATTGCATGAATCACTAAATTAACGAACGGGTAAGTATACATGTACATAGTTCGTTCGTATGAACGAACGGTATACAAGAATTTAACGAAATTTACACCAGAGTTTATATGAACAAGGGTCGGCAGTTTAGGCCGCACGAAGGACCCACAAAATGTAAGTATAGCCAGCGTTCGACTAATTTAGTCGCACGAACCGCAGAAGTGCATGAACGAGTAAGTATACACGAACAGGCAATGTATAAGTAAAAGGGAAACTACCCCTACGTTTTTAGGCCCGAACGGAGGGAAATAGCTGAAAGCTTACTTGAGTGTGCCGGTCTCGTGACCGGAAGCCAGATACCGCGACCGAGGAGAAGCAAGGTGGACTGGCTGCAGAATGGACGGAGGATTCAGCTGGACACCTCTACTGCTGGAGACTGGAGCTGTTTGGCGGGAAGCTCAGATTGGAAGTGCTGGTTGCTATGGAGATAGACAGCTGACTATCAACTTGGATGGCAGAGGTGAGTAGGGGCTGGGAGTTTAAGAAGGGGACTTACTCCTCCCACAAATTCAGGCCTAATGGTATTTCTACATATATACATATATCTATACACTGCTCAAAAAAAATAAACGGAACACTTAAACAACACAATGTAACTCCAAGTCAATCACACTTCTGTGAAATCAAACTGTCCACTTAGGAAGCAACACTGAGTGACAATCAATTTCACATGCTGTTGTGCAAATGGGATAGACAACAGGTGGAAATTATAGGAAATTAGCAAGACACCCCCAATAAAGGAGTGGTTCTGCAGGTGGTGACCACAGACCACTTCTCAGTTCCTATGCTTCCTGGCTGATGTTTTGGTCACTTTTGAAGGCTGGCGGTGCTTTCAGTCTAGTGGTAGCATGAGATGGAGTCTACAACCCACACAAGTGGCTCAGGTAGTGCAGCTCATCCAGGATGGCACATCAATGCGACCTGTGGCAAGAAGGTTTCCTGTGTCTGTCAGCGTAGTGTCCAGAGCATGGAGGCGCTACCAGGACACAGGCCAGTACATCAGGAGATGTGGAGGAGGCTGTAGGAGGGCAACAACCCAGCAGCAGGACCGCTACCTCCGCTTTTGTGCAAGGAGGAACAGGAGGAGCATTGCCAGAACCCTGCAAAATGACCTCCAGCAGGCCACAAATGTGCATGTGTCTGCTCAAACAATGAGAAACAGACTCCATGAGGGTGGTATGAGGGCCCGACATCCACAGGTGGGGGTTGTGCTTACAGCCCAACCCCGTGCAGGACGTTTGGCATTTGCCATAAAACACCAAGATTGCAAATTCACCACTGGCTCCCTGTGCTCTTCACCGATGAAAGCAGGTTCCCACGAGCACATGTGACAGACGCGACAGAGTCTGGAGACGCCGTGGAGAACGTTCTGCTGCCTGCAACATCCTCCAGCATGACCGGTTTGGCAGTGGGTCAGTAATGGTGTGGGGTGGCATTTCTTTGGGGGGCCGCACAGCCCTCCATGTGCTCGCTAGAGGTAGCCTGACTGCCATTAGGTACCAAGATGAGATCCTCAGACCCCTTGTGAGACCATATGCGGTTGGCCCTGGGTTCCTCCTAATGCAAGACAATGCTAGACCTCATGTGGCTGGAGTGTGTCAGCAGTTCCTGCAAGACCAAGGCATTGATGCTATGGACTGGCCCGCCCGTTCCCCAGACCTGAATCCAATTGAGCACATCTGGGACATCATGTCTCGCTCCATACACCAACGTCACGTTGCACCACAGACTCTCCAAGAGTTGGCAGATGCTTTAGTCCAGGTCTGGGAGGAGATCCCTCAGGAGACCATATGCCACCTCATCAGTAGCATGCACAGGCGTTGTAGGGAGGTCATACAGGCACGTGGAGGCCACACACACTACTGAGCTTCATTTTGACTTGTTTTAAGGACATTACATCAAAGCTGGATCAGCCTGTAGTGTGTTTTTCCACTTTAATTTTGAGTGTGACTCTAAATCCAGACCTCCATGGGTTGAAAAATTTGATTTCCATTTTTTAATTTGTGTGTGATTTTGTTGTCAGTGCATTCAGCTATGTAAAGAACAAAGTATTTCAGAAGACTATTTAATTCATTCAGATCTAGGATGTGTTATTTTTGTGTTCCCTTTATTATTTTGAGCAGTATATATATATATATATATATATATATATATATGTGTGTGTGTGTGTGTGTGTGTTTTTATATATGTGTGTGTGTGTATTTTTTACAGACTGAAACGTTGACTGGAACCATGTGTGAATTTGTAATTGCTCAATAAAGCAACAGATGAAATTTACCTTGAAAGACTCCTGAGTGCTCTCTACTGGTATTGTATACAATTGTAGATTATGCTAACGTAGTGTACCTATAATCTTAATTTTAATAATCACAGGAGGCGAATATTTTGCATAACTTTCTTTACTTTATGCCTCCAGCAGCACAAGTCAATCAATAAACTTTAAACCAATCAGTAACAGGCATCACATCCATATATAAAGCCCTGACAGACACATGACTTCCTCTTTCTTTGAAGCGAAAAACAGTCTATTATAACGTCAGGGAATTCAAATAACAGTCCTGATTAACGTGTAGCACATAACTTGAAACGAAACTTGAAACCTTCCAGCTTTATCTTGTCGAATCCATCTATGATGATTACGCTGAAAAGAACAGAAATACGTGAAAGGTGATGGAAACCAACTGTTGTCCACATTAAATCCAGTACTATATGTGTCTATATTAATATTAAGTTAATATACTGAAACATTAAACAAACCATAGTATACTTAATAATCAACACGGATCTAACACATGTCAACCAAATAAGCATCCCATAAGTATACTGAATTACCAAAACCTTATAATTTACACTGAGAAAATGACAAACCAGAATATAAAAATTTTCCAGAGTATAGGGAGGGAAACAGGGAGGGAAAATATTCGCCTCCTGTCATTATTAAAATTAAGATTATAGGTACACTACGTTAGCATAATCTACAATTTTATCACATGACAGGAGGCTTCATATTTTGCATTTTTAAAGCTGTGGTATGAGCGAGAAGGATGCGTGTGTGGTTGACGAAAATAAATATACGGAAGTAGTCTATCCGTGTCCAATTCGTCGCTGAAAATATAGAGGCCCCCTCGTGAAGGCCTGAGAAGCAGCCGCGCCTCTTACCGAATGAGTAACCAAACACGTCTCCACCCTCGCTAGCGATAACAACCAATGAACCCATCTAGACAGAGTGTTCATGGTAACTGGCTTGTACGGTTGGTATAAGACCAGCAGATGTCCTGAATGTGACATTCTAAGTGTTGTCGTGATCTCCATGTAACAAAGTACCGCTTTAACTGCACAAAGACTGGGAAACCGTCGGTAACAGGGAACGATACGGACGCGGATAAGATATAGTTCTACGAGACACTGTAGAAATCATTCTTTCCGGTGATACCGAAAAGACCGTCTACGTCGAACTCCAGTACATCTGATACCCGACGAAAAGACCTAAAAGTAACGTGACTCTGGCTAATGGCTGACTGAGGGATAGGACCGTGATATCTGACTAGCTCCAAAAGAACCAAATCAAAGTCCCACACCAGTGATACTTTGACGCATGGTTCTGGACGGTTTGATACCCCGCAGAAAATGGCATATCAAAGGCTCTTGATTGACTGGAGTGTCGTGAATCGTGCTATGCGTCGTCGAAATCGCGGAACGTAGCCCGTTAATGGAACGTTCCGATCGGCCTATAGTGAAAAGGTATGATAAAGATCCAGCATCGTGGAGATAGGGGTAATAAAGGGATCGCAGTCCCTTCCCATACACCAGCGAACTCCAAGTGTGCCATGCGGATAAGTTATTTCGGGGAATACCTGGTGTCCATGAGTCCCATAGTAGGTCTCTAGTTGGTTGCGATAGTCCCTTGACATACCAGTCTCCCTTGGAAGACACCAATCTACCAACTCCAGATGCTCCTGCATTATCAATGGATGATGTTCTCCTTTTAGATCCGCCCGAAGGCAAGTTAAAACGGAAGGAGCAGAGGATGATCCTGATTAAGGACAACCCTTCTGGGTGTCACACTTGACTCCTTTACCGCAGTAATGAGTACTAGTCTTCGCTATTCTGATCCCAATTTCATAGGTGTGTCCGTATCTCAGGCAGTGAGCTTTCAGCCACTGTCTGGCCCGGTAGTGAAGCAGTCCTGGGAAATAGTCAAAGGGTTATGGTGCCTTTCCGCCGTACCCGTAGAATTTCCTTACGAATCGTCGCTATCAATGATGTGGGAAGGTGTAATCCACCCAAGGTGGAATCTATTCTGAAGTAGAGGAACTGAATCACTCGGAACTGGGATCGAACTGACTCCTCTCTGTTCACTATGAATCCCAACAATTCCCGAAACTGTAAACATAAATCTCGTTTGTAAACGTAGTCATGAATTGGATTTGCAAAAAGTAAGTCGTCTAGGTATGTGACAGCAGATACCCTTAGCTTTTCAGTGCGCCGTGACCGACTTCAGAAACTTCATGAGGCACCATGTGAACCTATAGGTAAGTGCCCTTCAAGTCCAACCTTGTAGATCCCCTAAGAGATGGATACCTTCCTTCTTGAGTTGTCGGTACGCCCCAAAACCACTGGGTTGGCATAGGTTGATGACTGGGTGATAGTCTCCTATCTTCTTCCTTACTACCAAACCGTTGCTGAGATAAATGGTTCTCCAAACGATAGTCCGTCCGCCTGAGGTCCTCGCTCTTTCGTCCCTAACTTCAATAGTTTGAAATCCATCTTTAATCGGGCTGCTTTGCACCGTTCTGTGCACCTGTCTGCCTTGCGTTCCCCAACCTACATATTGCCCTTTGCACCCATTCCCTCACATCGTGAGCTTCTAGAGGTGAGTCTTGTGTGGGGTCAGGTCCGCAAAGTATAGAATTTTTTCCCAGGCTGATCATATCCAGTATTTCATCTTAACTCGTTTTGAGTCCTTCACCTTTACATGGACCCCGGCCTGATCGGGACATACATATCACCACGAGCTCCATAGTGAGGACTATCTTGTTCGGACATAGAGGGCGTGGGCATTCCATCCTGAGCCTGTCTCGGATTTCTTTTCCCATAGGCCTCCTAAGCCAGAAGTGGGCCCAGTGCTCCGGTTAACCCCATTCGGATGACCCTGGTTGTCGGATGGTGCATGAGTCAAAACAGGAGTGTCCAGTGTGCCAAAGAAAAAACCTTTCTTGCTAGGCGGGTCTTGTCACTTTTACCTCTTCTGCCCTCCATTCTTTCATGATCTCCAGAGAAGGGGGGGAGGATGAAGTCCTCGTCCCCTGATGATGGGTGTCCGACCTAACGTGGGTATCTCAATCTTCCATTGGTGTTGCTGCCGTTGCACCCGCTCTGTCGGATGGGTTGTTAGCCAGCATACTGGAGAGGACTTCTTCCCCCGGAGCTGTCATGGTGGCCATAATCCTCGCCTGAAAATCGGTCGGGGATATTGAGGTAAGTCCGACATGTTGGTTCACACCCTTTCGGTCCGTGGGAGACAGGATCGTACAACAGTACACTTATTGCCACTCAGTTGGCCTCCGCGTATAACTGGGGGTCACCCAGAATTTTGATCAATCAGTATCATTTTCGCAGGATCCGGGGAGTGGTCTGAGAATGAGGACATCCTCAGTAAGACCGGGATGAGCGGTCTGCAATGTCGGGACGTAGCCCGAGTCTGGGAGACGTGAAAGCCTCAATATATATAGTCCACGGGGTTCATCCTTATATGGTCTAGAATTGTGGAGTTTTGGCAGCACTGTGAGTTCTTCTTCTCGGTTAAGGGAAGGGCGTACAGAACCCCAGTTGAAGCATAGAGGTGCCAGAATACATGCATCTAGTGCGCCCTGGTCTGTGCATACAATGACAGAGCGTACTCTGAAGGTATAAACCCTAGAAAGGGTGCGGGGGGTCACCCCGTCCGGTAAGGGGTCACCCCTTTGTACCTATGCCACTAGCACCGGAGTAAGACTCGCTTGGGGTTCACCCAGCATAGGGGGGTCACCCCTGTATGAATGTCTCTTATGGCATGTTGGGACACTCTTTCGGTCTATGGGGTACCGAACAGGTGTCAGGTACGGTAGTACACTTATTGCCACTTAGTGGGCCTCCACGTACGACTGGGGGTCACCCAGAATTGTTTCAATCAGTACCACTTAGAGATTTCCTGGGAGTGGTCTGAGGAGGGGATCACCCTCAATAAGACCGGGATGAGCGGTCAGTAATGTCGGGACGTAGCCCGTGTATGGGGAGGTATGGTAGCCTCCAAATTATCCAAGGGGTCACCCTTATAGGATATAGTACTGTGGAGAATTGGCAGCACCGTGAGCTCTCCTTCCTGGCTCTGTCGATATACATGTATTCAGTGTGACCCGGTCTGTGCATACAGTAACAGATTGTACTCCGTGGATATGAGCCCGCCCTAGGGCGTGGGGGTTCCCCCCAGTATATGTATGTCACTAGTACCGGAATAATATTCGCTTGGGGTTCACCCAGCGTAGGGGGATCACCCCAGTATATGTATGTCACTAGGACAGGAACCAGATTCGCTTGGGGGTCACCCAGTGTGAGGGGGGTCACCCCTGTACCACAATGTCACTTTGGAGAGGTGTCTGCCACGCTTGGGGGTCACCCAGCGTAAGGGGGGTCACCCCTGTTAATCACTCAATTATGTGCCTCCACTACTGTGTCCTGGGAGGTGTATCCCTGTGGGGAAGGAGTGTATCCAATGGTTGTGAGGTCCAGTGGGAGTAGGGAGCGGAGTAAGATATCAGCTCTATTTAATTTCCCTGCCAGTAGATAGAGTAATGCATCCACTATATGCCCACAGCAGGGGACAGTCCATTCATAATCCTCCAGATGTACAATAAAACTGTTATTCAACATGTCAATTGTATAGAACAGAATAGAGCAAACTGTCAGCAGATGCACACAGCAGGGATCAGTCCTACATATTCATGTAGAGTTACATATAAAACTTTTATTTCACATGCCAATGAAATATGACAGTATAGAGCTCAGCAGTGAACAGTCCATTCATAATCTTCCAGCAAAGGTACATAGAAAACCTTTATTCCACATGCCCATGATATGTAACAGTATTGAGCTCAAAAGTACTTGTAAAACTTTTATTTCACAGAGAAAATATATGAAACAGTATAGAACTAGCTGCCAGTTCGTGGGAATCACGAACTGGCCAAACGACGTGGCCGACGTGAATCTTGCGAGTGCCGCGAGATTCAAGATGGCCGCCGTTCACGCGCAAAAGTGCTGTGCGGCCCGCGATCGAGGATACAATCGCGGCCCGCCGGCATGGAATAGAGTCCCCCCGACACCCCCAACCCCCAGAGACCTGCCCTGAAGTCCCAGCACCAATGAATAAAAAGCGTGCCCGCGGTAAAATGCCGCGATTGCTGAGACCAGAGTAAAGCATAGGAAAGAAAAGGTGCCAGCAACAGAAACAGGTTAATAAAGCAGAAAATACAGGGTTAATTCGGGGGAAGAGTAACAGGGGAAGAATATCACACTATACAAGTCCAAATGGAAGGCAAGTGCAAAATAATGAAAACATTTAGGCCAAAATTGCAGGACAAGCTAATAAAGTTTAACAAAAGTAGCCATGCATATCCAGAAACAGTTAGGATTAAAACTGAATGTCTAGCATAAGGTGTCTAACTACAGTGACCATAGCAATATTAATAAAAACAGTTTGGAGCAAACTGAAAGTTAAGCAATAAATGATTAACTAATGACAATTGCAATATCAGTAAAACAGTTTGGAGCCAAATACTCTGACCTGTGCCTTGGCTGGTAAGCAGCAAAGAAAGAGGAAGTCATGTGTCTGTCAGGGCTTTATATGTGGATGTGATGCCTGTTACTGATTGGTTTAAAGTTTATTGATTGACTTGTGCTGCTGGAGGCATAAAGTAAAGAAAGTTATGCAAAATATGAAGCCTCCTGTCATGTGATAAAATTTGGTTGGAGACAGCACCGGAGCATTAAAAGTCCGGGAGCATTAACTGCTGGGACCTGGGACGTATATATATATATATATATATATATATATATAAAATAAAGTAAGTGTTTGTTATAAACTAGTGCTAAAGTTAAGTAACATCTTAAAAATAAAATATTATACAAAACAATAATTTGAAAATCTAAACTGTCTACAGGTGAATATGGCAGGTTGCTTTATTGAAAGTTCTAAAAAAAGATAGTGTTATTTATTGTTTAATAAATAGTCATAAAAAAATAACCTTTTGCATTACTCTATTACCCGCTTTATTGAATCCTTCCAGAGGTTATTGCACATCTGTGAAAGTCCCTGAAAGCTGAAACAATGTTTAGTGTGTGGTAATGATTTCTCTCCTAAGCTTTTTTATTACCAGCAATAAGTCATGTAATATTTCAGATGGCTACAAAGATGTCCGCAGTGAAAATTTTAGAGCTATGTTTACTGTATGTGCAATCAGCATAGACCAGAATTGATATCTTTATGTACATATATATATATATATTTTTTTTTTTTTTTTTTTGCAGCAACTGGCTGTATGTTAATGCTGTGCTCTTTACATATACGACAAAGTTAGGTGCAAGGATTAGGAGGTGATTAGAGATTGAAAATAAAAATGTTTTTTAGACATGAAGGTTTCCCTTGATATTGTGTGTCTTACTACTTTGTCTTCATAAAAGCCAGAAATCCTTATATATGTTTCTTGTAAATCAATTGCTTGGTTTCTGTATTAGTAAATGAAAGAACTTAAAGATTTGTCACATATGGGGTCTCTGTATTTTTAGGGAGAATGGGTTGTGGAAATATACTTATCTGAAGCTTTAATCTTCATCTTTGTCTCTTTTACTCTTGGTTACTTTAAAGAACCAGCATCTATTTTATCTTGCATCACGTATTAATAGTTCTATGAAAGCATTAAAGGATCACCATAGGATCAGGAACACAAACATGTATTGCTGACCCTATAGTGTTTAAAACCACCATCTAGCCCCCCTGGGCTCCTAATGCCTCCATAAATATATCAAAATCTTACTGTATTCAAGCCAGAACCAGTAGATCTGCATGCTGTTTGCCTTAAAAAAACAAGCAGTCTGCTGACATCATCAGAAGTGGTGGCCTGATCCAATCATAATGCTTCCCCATAGGATTGGCTGAGACTGACAAAGAGGCAGATCAGGGGCAGAGCCAGCATGATTCAAACACAGCCCTGGTCAATCAGCATCTCCTCATAGAGATGAATTGAATCAATGAATTTCTATGAGGAAAGTTCAGTGTCTGCATGCAGAGGGAGGATATACTGAATGTTTGGATGCATTTTTGGCAGCCATGACACAGGAAGGATCTCTAACAGCCATCTGAGGAGTGGCCAGTGAAGTTATCACTAGGCTGTAATGTAAACACTGCATTTGAAAAGACAGTGATTACAGCAAAGCCTGAAGGTAATGATTCTACTAACCAGAACAAATTCAATAAGCTGTAGTTGTTCTGGTGACTATAGTGTCCCTTTTAGTTATCTGTGTTATTGGTGCTTGTTTTCACTGCCTCTGTCCACCAGTCCACCATGAATATGAAAACAGCAGGCAGGGGTGGTATAGCAACCTTTGGCCTAGAAACACGTATAAGCAAAAGGCATTTTTTCCCCACAATATGGGTAGATCTCTGTGTTGATGCAATTATTCACAAGTAGCTTACAATAAATGAGTTAGACAAATGTAAGCTGAAGCTGAGGCATTATATATCTCTGCAAAATCGATCAGTAAGACCTACTCATATAACTCTGTGGTGACTTACAAACAATGCCAAGGACATCATGTATACCCATCATAGTCTGGCAGCCTGGTCAACTCCAGATTTTGCCATCCACAGGGAAATGTCCATATAAGTCAGACCAGACCAGCAGGACATTGAAATTGCAAGCTACCAGCCCCATGCACAAGTCCACACAATGCTGAGGTATAGTTGCAATGACCATGCTCAATTCCTGCAATACTGTACTTTACTCACTGTTAATGGGCCTCCTTGTCAGCCCTTCCATAGCAGCTTCTTGGGTTCTTGGAACAGTTGCAACTATACACCTTTAAAAATACTGTCATTTTGATACTTTGAACACATTTTATTATCATTGCAGTAAATACAAACCAAACATAGCATGGGAAATTTCTAGTATCTGAGAATTTTGGCTTTGAACAAGCCCATGCATCATTTAGGGAATGCTATTATGCAATATTTCAGTGGACAAAAGGCTCATTAATGGCACTTATGTTGGTACATTGTACTAGACTTACATGCTTACATTTATGTCAACTACAAAACATTGCCAAACAAAAATGTTATATGTTTACAAGATAATCAACAAGTTAATGCGAGAATCTGCACCTTCATCATCCTGCACAGAACATGTTTATTAAATGGTAAACATATACCCAATCAGCTCTATCCACTCTAAGTGGAGGCATGTGATCATTATTTCTAAAATAAATGCTCAGTTTATTTTTTTATAGCTTAAGCATACTCAAAAGGATTTACTTGTTTTTTTTATGGCACATTACTTACCAAGCTGCCCTATTTTTATGTGTCTACACATTCTGTAAATAATGACATTTTTCTGTATACCATATATTTATATAAGATTTTAACATTAAATAAAACTGTGGCAACCAAAGCAGTTGCAGGTCTACGAAAAACATCACATACAAGGTTATTCACTAAAGGGATTATTCACTAAACATTGGATTTTGCCTAGATAGACAAAATCTGGTGAAAATGACCAAATTTCACATTAGCGATTCTCATATTTACTAATGCCAAATGTGGTCAGAATTCAATCAGCCCAAAGGAATCCGCAGCAATTTCCTGGATATATTCTATGTCCACATAAAAATGGTGCTTTTACATTTGGAGCATTCACAAAAGCATTGATTTTAGACTGAATAGGGACATTTGACAGGATGCACCTTCGCAAATTGTAGATAATGCTAACGTAGTGTAACTATTATCTTAATTTTAGTAATGACAGGAGGCAAATATTTTGCATAACTCTATTTATTGTAAAATCCAGCAGCACAAATCAAACAGAAACAACCAATCAGAAACAAGTATCCAACTCTATAAAGGACCCTGCCAGCCTGATCACTTTCTCTTTCTTTGTAGCGAAACAGTATGTAACAGTCTAGAACAAAACCAAGTCCTTAAGAACAATGGAACAATCAATAACATCCAGATTTCCAAAATAGGTGACCGGAAACTCGACGGAATTAGATTCATTCCTGTGCAGAAGTCGATCACTATGAAAGGAAACAAAAAGAAGTGACAAGATGTCCACATTTAACAAACTACTATAATACAGACAGATGACCTAAATAAATATGACATAATTACTTAGTACTTAATTTAAGTCAATATAACTAGAACAATTTACTCAAGTATACTGGTAGTACGAGCGATACTATATCTTAAGTATAAGTGACACTAGTATGTACAATTAGAATAATGCAAAGAATAATGCCCCAGACCAGGGTGGGGAAATATTTGCCTCCTGCCATTACTAAATTTAAGATTATAGGTACATTACGCTAGCATAATCTACAATTTTATCACATGACAGGAGGCGTCATATTTTACATTTTTAACGCTGAGAATATAGAAATGTGAAAGAAGCATGAGAAAATTGTCTAAAGTAAAAAAAAAAAAAAGAAAGTATGCTCCCGTGTCCACTACACATCTCATAATGTCTGTGACGCAGCCGTGCCTCAGACCGAGTGGGCACCGAAATAAAATTCTACCCCAGTCAATGACAACAACCATCGAAGGCACCTAGCCAAAGTCATGGTCGTTACCAGTCTGTTGGGTTAGACATAGGAAATCAGGATCTGTCCTAATGGAGAAGCATGTAGCAAAGAAGTAATCTCTACGTATTTCAAAAGAGTGTCCACAACACAAAGTCGCGGAGCTGCCCGGAAAAACGGATAGGAGACGGAAGTAGAGTCTGACTTAGTACGTTGCAAAATAGAAAACGTGACGCCATACACTGACAAAGAAAAAACGTCCACGTCGAAAGCCCATACACCAAAGAACCGATGGAAAGAAATGAGAAACAACAGAAGTGTCAGCTTAGCTGATAGTTGTCATAGAGATAAGTTGACATTGTCCGGCTATTCCCGGAGGAAACGTAGAACCAAATCCAAATCCCAAAGCAGAGAATATTTAGATGCCGGAGGTCTGGACAACTTAATGCCTCTCTGAAAGCGACACACTAGGGGGTCTTGCCCTACTGATATGCCTTGGAGGGGGACGTGAGCCGCTAAGATAGCCGAGCGCAGCATGTTGATAGATCGGTATGAGCGTCCCATGAAGAACAGATGAGATAGGTAATTCAGTATAACCGGTACAGGTGTTGTAAAGGGATCGGAGTCCAAGCATCCCAGGTGGAGATGTACCACCTCCTAGTGCCGGGGGCCCATGAATCCCATAGAAGATCTTTAGCCTCTCGCGATAATTAGTGGACCGACCAGGACCCCCGGAAATCGTCCAAGCCACTAAATCTTTCTTCAAGGGTGCAGTTCCTCGCGGGGCCCTTAGAGGAGAAGGGGCAATGAGGGCAGTAGAAGTGGATGGTCATACAAGAGTTCTAGAAGATTCGGGAACCACGGGTAGCTCTGCCACAGGGAAGTAATAAGTAGTAGGGAAGCTTTGTGTTGCCATGTGTAGTGGAGCACTTTTGCCAGCATGGAGAAAGGTGGTAAGGCATATGATCTCTGACTCAGCCAGGTTTGAAGGAATGCGTCCACTGCTTCGCATTCTGGATCCGGGAGCCAACTGGAGTACCACTGGAGTTGACAGTTGGTCCTGGAGGCAAATAGATCCACCGTTAGTGGTCCTCTGAGGGATTTCATGGTCGAGGAAAATTGAGCCATCTAACTGCCAGTAGTGAGAGAACCAATCCGCTGTGGAATTTGAGGTCCCTGGCAGGTATACCGTCAGAAGTGTGATGTTGCGGTTCAGACAGAACTCGTAGATGTCCTCCATCGCCTCCGTCAGGGCTCGGGATCGGGCTCCGCCGAGGCGATTGATATATTGCACTGCAGAGATATTGTCCATGCGAAGCAGTATGCAGCAGTCGGAGAGAGCCTTGGCAAGACTGTGTATGGCGAATGATCCAGCAATCAATTCCAGGCAGTTTATAAGTGATCCTGTTTACTCGTCCAACCATGGGCCCCCACTGTGGAGCGGTCTGAGCAGTGAGCGCCCCAGTCCCAGAGGCTGGCGTCCGATTCTACCGGAGAGGGGCCAAATATTGCCTTGCCATTCCAGGCTTGCATGTGTAGTAACCACCAGCGGAGTTCTGACCGTGCCTCCTCTAAAAGGGGTATCCAATGATTGTAAGAGTGACCTGTCCATAGAGTCACCTGTGACGGAACACTGGTACGCAGTCACTTGGGCATTATTTTTATTACATACACCCTAATATTTGCACGGTTATCTATGTTGGGACTCTATTGTTAAATCCTATTTATTTATTATTATTATATTATTATTTTTTTCTATATTACTCTATATTACTCTATATTACTCTATTTATAGGTGTTACTCCAATAACCCGGTTCCTTTTTTGGAACATTTATTTTAACTTCTACTTCAGGGTTAGGCCCTTAAAAATTGGAGGACACAATTCTAGGACCTTATTTGTTCACTTATTTTGCTTGGGCATCAAGGGCTCCTTTATTTGGGTGGACTTTGGTGGGGAGCGGCCATTTAGACCGCACCCTGGACAGCTGAGGGTGACAAAAGAGTGTCACGCTGATTATTATTTGAAATAATCCTACCCACTGGCCACGGGTGGGGACAACTTTGCAGACAATAATTACGTATTTAAAATTCCCTTACCTGATGCCCATGGGATAAAAGAGTTAACCAGACTCCACTTAATTAGCCCTTGTGCTGCTGCAGGTTTTTAACTATTAGCCTGCTGGCTGCTAGAACAAATAGTTCAGATTTCTTTTAAATATGGGCTTGGATTTGAATACACTGGGCTCTGGGTCTGGATTTGCAACACTCGGTCTGGATTTCAGCTGTCTAGTGTTGTTTGTTCCTGTTGAAATCCAGACCAAATTTAAAGGCGTTTGGGTCCTGAATTACAAAATCCACACATTGTTGTACTATATAAACACAGCCAGATGTTTTTTCCCCATTTGGTATAGGGCCATTTGAAATAACCACTCAAAGTGAGAATTAAAGTGAATTCAAATTTAAAGGGCATCTTTCATGCCACAAACAATTCACATCTTTCATGCCCCAAATAGAATGAGCATACGATTTTATCTCGATATTGTGCTAGCAGTTTTGATAGCAAATGTATGGATTAGGATAAAAACTATTTAAAGGACCACTCTAGGCACCCAGACCACTTCAGCTTAATGAGGTGGTCTGGGTGCCAGGTCCATCTAGGGTTAACCCATTTTTTTATAAACATAGCAGTTTCAGAGAAACTGCTATGTTTATAATAGGGTTAAGCCTTCCTCCAAAGCCTTTAGCGGCTGTCTCATTGATTTTCACAGTGAGAGCATCCAAGCGTCCATAGGAAAGCATTGTAAATGCTTTCCTATGCGACCGGCTAAATGCGCGCGCAGCTCTTGCCGCGTGTGCGCATTCAGCCAAATGGGCGGAGAGGAGGAGGATCGGAAGAGGAGAGCTCCCCGCCCAGCGCTGGAAAAAGGTAAGTTTTTTACCCCTTTCCAGAGCTGGGCGGGAGGGGGTCCCTGAGGGTGGGGGCACCCTCAGGGCACTATAGTGCCAGGAAAACGAGTGTGTTTTCCTGGCACTATAGTGGTCCTTTAACAAGGTATTCACTGACAATGGAGAGCAGAAAAGGTCCATCTGCTCTCCACCCACTAACCCATTTAAATGTACACCATGTAATTGCATTACTAGAGATTGGATGGGTACCTTAAAAACCATGATTACGATGCTATAGCATGTTAAATAAGGAGGTTTCTTCCCATTCTCATACCTTTCTGCTGATATAATAATAAGGAATCAGAGTGACCTGGAAGTCAAAGGCTTTTAGCAGTCTAAAATATAAAAACGGTTTGATTTAATAGATTTTATGATAAAATGTGTAACTGTTTTTGTCCGTATAAGCAAAAATTACCTTTTTCTAAATTCTCTTCTAAAGCCCAATAACTTGTCTCATCATATTTCCAGCATACACAATTAATGCATGTGATGTATGTCCATCTTTTACTTGTTGCTATGGTGCTCAAAACTAAGAGGGGTTGCATTTCAGTATTATAGCAATAAAGGATTAAAAAACTAAGTAGGAGTATCGATCCCTGTTTTAATTCTTATTTATTTCGAAGCCACTTACTGGACTTAGGCAAGATATAATGTAGAAAAAACATAATGTTTTACATTGGCTTTCACTTTACATTCATTTAACAAAAAAAATGATAATCACCTTTGATGTTTTTCCATTTGTTTTAGATGTATATATTATGTTTATTGAGACGTGCTGCTTGCAATGTCTGATATGTGTATAGAGGGGGAATATGTACACAAGTGTTTTTGTATGTTTTTGTTTCACATATTTTTGCAAAAACACATCACATTTTTCCATACTAGGAAGTAGCTGAATATTTCTTAGCTCATTGTGACACAGAATGTGATCTCAGTCATAAATAATATTAATAAATAATAAATAAGTTACACACAAGTATACAAAAGTCTAGATTTTGTTTTTTTTTGCTGCTCCTTGTCTTGATCCCGTTAAGGACTATTTTTTCTCACTTGATCTGTGAACCAAATGGTAGGAAAATGCACCTTCGGTGTACTGTAAAATATAGATAGAATATTTAAAATACGTATATATTTTGCAGTACACCGATTGGCCCATATATGTGCCATTTTGCTTAATCTGGTTTATTTTTCCAAATAATTTTTTTTAACACTATTCAGCTAAGCTGATGTACCATGTGGTTGAAATTTAGCCATCCTGAATTTTTATTTTTTTATTGTTAGCAGGAATGATTCTGCTAAAATGACTTTTTTCAGCCTTGCACAAGTCTATTACATTCCCAAAAATAAATGGATGATTATTGACTTTCTTTTTTATTGCAAGATTCAGTCATCATTTGTATTCAGTCATCATTTGTATTCAGTTACCTCATGTCGAGTTAAACTCAATTGCTGACACAATACTGCTGAATACGGCATTCGTATTGTACAATAAAACGGGAACATATTGTCAGTGCTGATACACATCGCATGTGATAGGCAATACTCTTTAATATACTTTACCACTGTACCTTCTATACTTTGTAATGTAACCTTAAGAATCTGACAATAAAATATATAAACATAAAAAAAAAAAGATACATCATAAGAGACAATGTTAACATTGGAGAATTTTATTGCGTCTTAACATGTTATTTGTAATTAAGGAAAGATATACAATAATTCAAGATAATAGTATTTGCACCTCTGGAAAATGTTGAGATGAAGTAGCTTTTGAAACTTAAAATGGGTAAAGCAAAATAAACAAGGTTTCACCAGATGGACCAGCACTTCATCAGTCAGGAGACTCAATCACAACTGATTCTGGATTAACCAGGCAGGGACTGGTGCTTAAGAGTTAACCAAGGCAGGAACAGGCTTGAAAGGGTTATCCAAGGCAGGAAGAGGCTTGGAAGGCGTGTGACCTTTATGACGTCCACAAAACATCTGAGCACAGAACCCAGGGGGTTCAATGCTTGAATAGGGGAGAGGGAGTGAAGACCTTCCCACAAGGAGGTGTCTATGGGCCTCTATGATCAGGAGACCCCTCCAGTGCAGTCAGGCATCCATACCCCCATGTGAGTGTTATGCTATGTATGATTTTACACAAAAAACAACTGTTCCCCACACTGCACCCAGGAATACCAGGATGGGTTCCCCTGTAGCAGTGTGGGGAATACTCCACACATGCCACCTAGCATGCCCGCTGGAGTGGAGGTGAGCCAAATGACAGACAAAGCATTCCTCTCTTCCCTTGCATTCCACAGCCCTTGTGCAGTGGCTGCAGGAGCCAGTGAGCAGGGAGTGAGTGCGGCACACCTTTTACTCGTGGCATGCTACTGAAGAGCTGCGAATCCGTCTGGCAGCTGGAAGGGGAGACAATTTGTGTAGCTAAAACAAAAATATGTATTCAATTTAAACCATGCACAGTTTTTAAATGTGAACTCAAATTTCTCAGTAAAGGTTGGAGTAAAATAATTCTATAATAAAGAACTCATGATAGTGATGTTAAATGTTATATCTTAATTGGCTAACTTATGGAAAGTACCTATTTTCCGCAATTTTCTTTTTCTTTATTATGTCCTTGAACTTAATGTACTCATGTAGGCTCAACTTTTTTATACAAGTATAATTGCTGTGTTTTTACATGTTATTATGTTGTTGCAGTACTTATGTGTACTTATTTGATTAGCAAATAATTGTTAGTATAAGTTTAGTGATATTGCTTGCACACGTCATCCATTAACATGTCTATTATTGCAAATTAAATAAAAATGTATATTTGCCTGTCCATTCATCTATGCACAGGGCCAAATTTACCCTCCTTGATTCACCCTCCTTACCAGTATCCTCAAAACACCCCATTGTATGTATATATATATATATATATATAGTTATGGGGAAACGAAAGTACACATTCTTTGAATTTTAAGGTTTTACATATCAGGATATAATAACTCAATCATTTGTTCCTTAGCAGGTCTTAAAACTAGGTAAATACAATCTCAAATGAACGACAACACATGACATATTACACCGTGTCATGATTTATTTAACAAAATTATATCATTATTTAACAAAAATATCACATAGTATTTTGTAATTTCTCTCTAATTACTGGAATTTATATGGATATTTTGAGATTTTCTTGGTTGTTTTTTTGTTTTTTAATTTCATCATTTTTTTCTTGTTTTGCCCTTTCCTAAGTTTGTGATTATAATATTTGTATATTTATCAACGTCACCAAGCTTAAACACGTTTATAGTTATTAACTAAATTAACCTAATGTTAATTAAGTTAGTTTGATCAGGACACTTTTCACTTGTGTTTCTGAAAAAGAAAAAAAAAATTATAATAGAAAACAAGAAAAGGGTGAGGAGGCGAGAACGAAATCGATATCCCGCCCACACACACTATGAGTTAGCGAGTGGGAGTGACCACACCACGTCATGCCCCCTGTCCCTAAAAGAGGTCACCACTTCTGAGCAAATAGGGGCTAACTCAAAATGTGATCACAAAAATACAAAGGTATTCCCTTGGCACCTATGTGTAATAAAGGAGGGAAAATCGATACAACTCTGTACAGGAAAAAGATGGTCATCAATAACCTATTGAATTGGTTGAGCCATCATCCAATTCCACTGAAATCTGGGATCAATACCTCAGGTCAATACCTGGGATTGCGGCATAACTGTTTGTCTATGGAGGAATTTAAGCTCGAAGCTAAGGCACTGTGCCGGGCCTTTAGGGATAAAGGGTACCCAAATAGGGTACTAAAGAGAGCCTACATGTGAGCAATACAGACTGATCATGACTCACTCATTACAAATTCTAGCAAAAAGGCAGAGGGTAATTTAATACAATGTATCGTTACGTTCTATGCGGGCTGGGATGCCATGCAAAGGACCTTTTGCAAATTTTAGCCAATTCTAACCTCTTACAGACATCTGAAGAACACAGTGGCTCCCTCTCCTTCTATTACAGCTTGAACAGGGGGGAACTTGAGAGACCTTCTCGTATCTAGCCATCTCCCCACCACCTCTCCAGTAGGACACCTCAAACAATATCTGCCATTTGGTATATATCAATGAGGACACTGCAGTGCATATCCGTACATAAATACAGTCCAAATCTTTCTCAGACAGTAGGAACATAGAGCCCTTTAAACCATGCTCCTTCTTTAATTGCTTCTTCACATGAGTAGTCTATTTACTTATGGGCTCTTGCGGATTGAAATATGTGGGTAAGACATTTCTCCCCTTCAAATATAGGATCCGCGAGCACGTTATTTCAGTCAGGAGACACCTGGAGACCCCCATCTGAAGACATCTACATCAACATCATAACAACTTATCTGCTGGTATTCGTTTTATGGGCCTGGAATATATCCCACAACCTCCACGCAAAGGGGGCTGGGATCTGGAGTTATGCTAGAGAGAGGCGTTTTGAATCTATCAACTGGGTACTTCGTCCCCACAGGGAATGAACAAAGAGTTCTCCTATTTCTCGTTTATATAAACCCCTTAGTTGACTTAAAATTTGGTTTATCTTATATAGCCTTGTAAATATGTACATATTTATGGATTATTTATTATTTCTTAAGTAATCACCTTTTTGTATAGTATCTCTAATTGGCATTGATTTGCCTGCTTATATATACAGACCATTGGTAATGTTTTGTCTTTAACGCACCTGTTTTGGTTTATCTGTATATTAACCGCCTTTGACAACCTACAACCCCACCACCCCCCAAACCCCTCTCCCCCCCCTCCTCCTCTCTGTCACATGTTCACCCTCACCTAACGACATTGATGGTGGTTGCCTTGTCAATAAATGTGGTAGTGCCGTTCAGCATCCATGCCTCAATGTGTCTGACCCCTGCAACATGTTGATGGACCCCGGCTGCTGCGGATCCACACTAATTTATAACTCCATGTCCGCCCACGGCATGAAAGATGTCGACGTGCGCATGACGTCATGTAAAGGGTACACGCATGCTCTGGGATCAAAGGCCAGTTTCAGCCAATCGGATCCAAAAGAAGAGTAATGATTTCCCTAGTGGTTGTTAGAGAGTGTATTCCTGAGCGTTTATTTCTGGTATTTGACTTTGGTTTTGTTTGACTTCCCTGTATTCTGGTTTCCCTGTATTCTGGTTTCCCTGACTTTTGGCTCTACCTCATCTTTGTGTCTCTTTCTGTATCCCTGACCTCGGCAAGTATTCAGACTATTCTCTGGTACATTGAGTCCGGCTATTCTAAGACCTAGTAAGACGTTATCTTTTAGTCCTAGGTGTGATACAGTTCTACGTGCTGGATCAACTTGTAATCCTGACACCCTCCTTCCTTGATATCCGTGTTGACATCAATCTGGCTCTACCCCTAATGAGGACTCACATCTATATGGACATTATTGACTTGATTGTTATAGCAAGGATACCCCTAACAGAGGCACTGATTATCAAGTCAACTAGGATTTTATCAACATTATAATGATATTACAATATACAATGATATTGGCCTCATATTGTTGGGATTTTCCTAACTGAGCAATTAGTGCTGTATGCACTCATTTCTGACCAACATGGAGACTGACATGATATGTATGGTGGTGAGGGGAGCCTTCCAAGTACACTGTAAGCATATACCAGATTAATTATATCCACTATGGACTACATCTCCTGAGCATCACTCAGGGGATAAGTAAGCACTAGGAGATGGGAGGTTTAGTCCTCATAATTCTAGTCATATTAGTAACCCAGCGTGTGCACACTTTGACACCCTATCATCTGCCCAAGAGTATGCATTCATATGAGTTGTTCCTAGTCACATGGCACAAGCTTGACATCTCATGTAGATCCCTATATAAATACTGGTCGACGGTGTAGTAAGGATAGCAGGGTCCCTCATTATAAGCTGTATCCTTGGAACTACTAACTAGTTCAATAGTTGCTTTAGTCTGCTCATATTGATAAAGTCATATGGGAGGCTAGGTGGTGAACTTGAATGAGAGGGTCCTGATTTTACTAGTGGGCACCAGACAGGTGGCATCTACATTACCCTTTACCCATTACCCATTATGCTTTATTTTGCTCATATTGATAAAGTCATATGGGAAGCTGGGTGGTGAACTTGAATGAGAGGGTCCTGATTTTACTAGTGGGCACCGGACAGGTGGCATCTACATACCCTTTACCCATTACCCATTATGCTTTATTTTGCTCATATTGATAAAGTTATATGGGAGGCTGGGTGGTGAACTTGAGGGACAAGGTCCCGATTCAATACTAGTGGGCACCAGACAGGTGGCATCTACATTACCCTGCTGTGGGGAGGGTATGGGTAGATCTATGTCCCCTTCCCCCTCCCTTCTTGGAGAGTCAGCAGAATGATCAGGAGGGGGAGATAAAAAAGAGGAGGGAGGTCTGTTTTGGACACTTGCAAGCGCCAGATAGACGGGTCTACACGCCATTCCTGAAAAGGCAGGCGGAAGTTCTAAGGCCCCCCACCTCTTCTACATAGTAAGCACTGTGCAAGGTGGACAATTCCTGATGCCGTATGGTGTTCGATGGGAGGACCCTTTGCCAGGGAGGACATGGACACGCTTATGCCCTCCCCCTTATGGATACTGACAAAGTGTCACACAGAAGGATGGGCGGCATAGGAGAAGGAAGCCAATTCCTTTTGGGTGCCTCTCAGCACCCGATACGCTGAGTTTTACAACATTCCCCTGTTGGGAGAGGTACAGGTACATCCACACCGCCTCTGGGTAATGGTTGGTCAGTGGTAACGATCGTCAGACTTCTCTGATTGGCTATGCAGCAGGTGGCTAATTGGAGAGTCGCCATTTATACAACACACATGGAAGGTATGGTTATTATGCCCTTGACAAAGGCATAGTTAGATGACAAAACGCGCGTTGGCCTTTTGTTTTTTCACTTGTAGGGGCATTTCATGGTTCACTTTCGTTTTCTTTTGTAACTATTGAGTTGAGGGTATTTTGGTGCAGGTAGGCACTAGGCTTGTGCAGTGCCAAGGTAAACAGGGACATATGGAGGTGCCAACATAGTACTGTCTCTTATAAATAGGACATTTTTGGTCTTGTTTATTGTACTGGGTTTTTGTTTGGACCCCATGTCCTTTATCCTCCAGGTACTCTGTGGGAGGGGTAGTTAGAGTCCGGTTTTAGGACCATGGGTTTACCCACTGATTCTTTGGAGATGTCTTCCTAGGCAGGGTTCCTTTCCCATATGTATATTGAGGAGGTATGTTTGCTACCACTGATCAAGTATACCTGATATTCCCTACCCTTCCCTTTTGATCTGTTTACCTGCCAGCACATTTACTACTGGCCATTTTTATGTTCAGCTTTACCTGGTGCTTTTACCTTCAAGTTAGTTCTCTCTCTAATATCTTTTGGTGTACAAGCATTAATAAATAGTTTTGCCATATTTTTGTGGCTATTAGCGTTTTAGTCTGGGCTTTTCCCATTGTCTAAACTTACGCACAGGTGCCAAGGAAAAAAAAATACTTTTTATGTTTCTGTTGTTATTTTATATTCCCTTTGCATAACTGTTCTACTGTGGAATATGTTGGCGCTATATAAATGGTAATAATAATAATCTTAACAATATAAATATCAGTTTTTATTCACTGTGAAATTGTGTGCTGTTTAAATTAGTTCATGATTATACACTGTAGAAGAATTTTAGTTCAAACTAAAAAAAATGTTTTTTTTACATTACAGTTATCTGTGCTCAGATAGATTTAACCTTCTGGTCTTATTCAGTCGTATACAAAGACTGTCTCTCTATATAAATAGTTGCATAGAGCAGCTTCTGACTTTTCACAATACAGAAGTAAAGCTTGCCAATAAACCTACAGATATGAAAAGAAAAAGACTGAAATGAGCCACCATTACCAAAATTGCAAGCGATTTTTCATTCAAAATTCATTCTAAAAAGAGATATCAGTTTGCATAAAACCAGCCTGTTAATATGAGGCAGGGTTTTTATTTCTAAGTCTTCTTACAATAAATGAATAGACTGTTGAAAGAATTTTAGATTAATAACTGACTTTCTACATGTGCAGAAATCAATAATCTCAACAAACAATGTAAATTATTTTGGATAAACCCAAAGAGTTGAAAACCGCTCTTTTTTTTCCCAATTGAAAGAAACAGCAAAATAAGGAGCCACATTTGCCTTTCTTTTTGACTCATTATTCCCAGGGCTTTTATTGTGAGCACACTAATCATTGCTGACATTTGTTTTAAAACCACAATACACAGAGTACAGGCAATTATTGCATCAAAATGCAGTAAACAGTATTTTTTTTTTTTTTTTTTACATATTCCCTTACCATGCTTCTTAAAGCACATATTATAATAATTAAAGGGACACTTTAATTAGACCACTTAATTTCAATGAAATGGTTGGGGTGCCATGTACCTGTATTGTTAACCCTGCAACTGCAAACATACAGTGCAGGATTGGAATGCCTCTAATGGCTGTAACTCTGACAGCCACTAGAGGCACTACCACAGAAATATCTGAGTAAAACGTAGCTATTTCAATTAGAAATTTGACACAGACTGTTTTTTTTTCTGCACATCAACACTAGCTAGAATGACTGAGATCAGTGGTGCACCTACTACTTTCGCAGGAGTCACCACTGTTCCTGAGTGTCTGGCAGGAAGGGAGAGCTGTGCTGTACTGTTCCCCTCCTGTCTCTTTTTAGCGTGGATGAGACTTCTGGTAGGAATTACTCACTGAGCGAGTACTTCCTGGACCCGCGTGAGAAGATGGTACAATAGCGGAGGATGCAGAGGAGGAGGAATGGGACACATGGAGCGGAGAGAGGAAGGACAGAGACATAGGGTAGGGGAGAGAGGTAAGGATTGTACATATGGAGGGGAGGGAGGAAAGGGACACATATAAGGGAGAAAGGAAAGAAAGGGACACACAGGGGAGAGAGGGAGGACTGGGACATATGGAGGTTTTGGGAGGGAAGGTATGGGACACATTGAGGGGTTGGGGGGGAGAAGGGTATGGGACACATGGCGGAGCTGGGGGAGGGAGTGAATGGGACAAATGGAGGAGCTGGCAGGAGGATGGTATGGGACATATGGAGGGGCTGAGGGGAGGAGAGAATGAGATAAATGGGAGTTCTGGGGGATGGGAATGAGACACATTGAGGGGTGGGGGTAAGGGCAATTTTCACACTGGGGCCCGGTGGTTTGTAGTTACGTCTCAAGATTGGTGATCCCAGCCGAGGAGAAGGGGGGTACAAAGAGAACACTGTGGTGAGGTAGAAAAGGTAAGTTAACTAACTTGTTCATCCACTTGGAGGTGGTTCAGTAAACTTAACTGTTACAGGACACTATAGCATTAGGAAGGGTTACTTGTATTCCTAGCACTATAGTGTTCCATTACTACTGGTATTTCATCCTCATTGTGAAATGTCAATTCTATGGGCTACTTTCAAGGCTACAGTCAGGACTAAGCTGAACGATACACTCATGCCTGCAAACACCCCAAATATGCATCTCCAAAGCAGGGCCGTCTTTAACGCGGGGCAAACGGGGTAGCTGCCCCGGGCCCAGTTGCTCCTGGGGGCCCAGAGCAGCTGTTCTGTGGGCCCCGCGATTTGCGCAGCCCCTGTGGACCGGGCGGTGCGGCTCCCGCACACTGATGAGGCTCCCCGGGTGGCCCATGCACTAAGAGCCACCCGGGGAGCATGTGTCAGCAGGGGCCCGGTCGGGCGCTGTGGCGCTTAAACAGCGCGACCGGGCCCCTCTTCCGGTTCTACAGCCGGCTGGGAGGAAGTGACGTCACTTCCACCCACCGGAGATAGCCGCGCGGGAGGAGGAAGGCAGGGAGGAGGGGAGTTCTAGAGGAGAACTCCCATCTGCCTCAGCCTGCCACTGGACCAGGGAAACCACCCTCCAGGAAAAGGTAAGTACCTGGAGGGTGGCTAAATGTATGTCAGTAGGTCTCTGTGTGTGTGTATGTCTGTGTGTATGCCAGTATGTCTGTGTGTGTGTGTGTATGCCAGTATGTCTGTGTGTGTGTGTCTGTGTGTGTGTGTCGTGCTGTGTGTGTGTTATTCGTGCGTGGTGTGTGTCAGGTGGTGTGTCGTGGTGTGTGTGTTGTGTCAAGTGCGTCGTGTGTGTCTGGTGTTATTGTTGTTGTCAGTCATGTCTGTGTTATTATGTCTAGGTGTTATTGTGTCGGTGTGTCTGTGGTGGCATGCCAGTATGTCTGTGTGTGTGTATGTCGGTGTGTGTGTGTGTGCGGTGTGTGTCAGTATGTCTGCCGGGATATATTTGTGTGTCAGTGTATGTGTGTGTCAGTATGTATCTGTGAATGTTTTAATGTCTGTCTGTGTGTATGTGCCAGTACATCTGTCTGTGTGTATGTCAGTATGTCTGTGTGTGTGTGTCAGCATGTCTTTGTGTGTCAGTATGTCTGTGTGTGTATGTAAGTATATCTGGGTGTGTATCAGTCAGTATGTCTGTCAGTGTATGTGTCTGTGTGTGTATGTATGTATGTCTGTGTGTGTGTGTGTCAGTATGTCTGCCAGGATATATTTGTATGTCAGTGTATGTGTGTGTCAGTATATATCTGTGAATGTTTTAATGTCTGTCTGTATCAGCCATTACGTCTGTCTGTGTATATGTCAGTATGCCTGTGTGTGTGTGTCAGTGTGTATGTCAGTATGCCTGTGTGTGTGTGTCAATGTGTCTGTCAGTGTATGTGTCTGTGTGTTTTAGTATATCTGTCAGTGTATGTGTTTGTGTGTGTGTCAGTATATCTGTTAATGTATGTGTCTGTGTATGTATGTATGTATGTCTGTGTGTGTGTCAGTATGTCTGCCAGTATATATTTGTGTGTAGTGACTGTGTGTGTCAGTATGTATCTGTGAATGTTTTAATGTCTGTCTGTGTGTGTGCCAGTGCGTCTGTCAGTGTCATTGCGGGTTGGACGTAATTGGGGGGTGAGGCAGTGGCAGGGACAGGGCCCATGGGGCCCAAGAAAATGCATTGCCCAGGGTCCTAATCATATTATAGACGGCCCTGCTCCAAAGATTCATTTCCGCAGTATTTAAAAAGCAGCCTGTAGCTAGTATTTAGTGAAAAGGTGCATTCCAGGCCTACACTCATATGGCATGTCCCCCCATTCTTAATATTTCAGTTCTGGATGGGTGCAAAGGGGTATCTTTATTTTCTTTCTGAGCTACCACTTGTCCTCATGTACAGAGGAAAGGGTGGATAATGGCATGTCCCTCCCTCAGTTATTACTGAGCTCCCACTCACTGCCCTATGGGTGGCTGTTAAGACACTCACAGCTTAAATGGGTGAAACCGCCGTTTAGTTAATCTCCCCCCTTTCAGAGACACAGGCTCTATTGCAGTAGACCGCCAAACTCCCGAACGGAGTATAAGGGAATGCGATAAACCCACGAACAAAGAATCAGCCGAACTCCTTCCACGGCTAAAACAGGCAAAATAATACTTCCAAGTAGCAATCCCCCCAAACACGAGACCAAGCTCCGTCTTGAGGGTAAAACAGGAATCTGCTTTAATGAGGGCTACCTGCCCGGTATTTATGCAGGTCTCCCACCTGGTGGACACTCCCCTAAGGGACCAGATGGAAGACTGGGACATATATCGTACAGTAGCCAATCACAGTGGCTCAGGTTTAAACACTCCTCTTTACACAAGTATATCCCTCCTCTCTATCCTGGAGATAATTGGGAAGAAATGTCCGCAAACCGCCATTTTACATGATACATTAAAAATGCATAAAAATACATAACTATAAAAATACCGAATACATTTGATTCGTGTAAAGTATTCCCCAGATAGCCTGGCTCTGAGCGCACATTACTACCGAATAGCGCTCAGACCCAATGCACACAGTTCAATCGCCATGGAGTCAAAGTCTTTCACACTGTGCTTTCAGCGGTGTTCAGTAGGAAAAAGTGTCAGTTTAGAGTTCCAGTTGTTCTTTTTCGAACACCGCTGTTCATTCGCATGGTTAAAATGGCCGCCGCCTCATGGTCGGCATACGAACGACGACCACCCTGCATATGGTTAGAATGAAGAGGTGTCTGCAGTTAACCACAACGTTCTAATTGGGGCCAAGAGGTTAACCAGCAGCACACTTCTCTTCTGGGTGGCCGTCCGTTCAGTAGTTTTGTTCAGTATAACTTGCAATAAACGAACAGGGACGTACGGGCAGGTAATTCCACAAACATAAATGAAACAGACGAACCAGCAATTAGTCTTTACACAGATGGATCTGTCACAGTGGCAATAAGGGGGTTGATATTGGTGTAACTAACCCCTTAAATTAATTAATGTGCCACACTCAAAGTCAGTAGGTGGGGTAAGACGAGTCTAGTGATTTTTACATGCCCAAGGAGTAAGAGCAACTGGGCAGACATAGCAGCTCAGATTTTGTACTTTTTGATTTCATGGCTACTAAGCAATGGGGTAGAAAATAAGGTGACCAGTGACAGATTTTACATAAGTCCTATTATTTTAATAGGATTGGGGTATTAATTGCTGAACAGATACTGACTGTTCATCTTTTAAAGGATATACGACTCTCATGGCAAGCCGAATATGCATATGATATGATAGTTACGTAGGATTCATATTGACTATTATAGGATTTAATTTAATTTTCTCTACTGCTTTTGTGCAGGCCGGCTAGAAAGGGGATTTTATTTATTTTTTTCTCCCCATGAAATCAGTTGAAATTTGGTGTTTAAAAAATATGCAAAATCTGTATTTTGTATAGGATTCAGATATGTTAATAACTGACTTAAAAACAGACTCTGGATGGTTCCAAATGAGATCTACTCATACAGTCTAAATAACCAAACTGCATCTGACTTAGCAAAAATGAGAATTTCTAACTTGGTTGCAATTTTGTCATTTTTGTTTCCATTTTGGACAAATGCTGACTTTAAACACCTTAAAGTGGTCCGTTTTAGTCATTTTGTTTAGTAACTAATATTAATGTCTAATTTTAATTAGAGTAAATTTAAAGTTTTCTTTTCAAATTGTCCATGTTTATTTATATGCCTTCAGTATACAAGTAATCCATACCACCTGGGTCTAAGGATTATTATCTATAATATGGTTAGGGGTGTTTGAAGAAGTAAGCTAATGGAGAGTCAGTTTACTTAACTCCCTTCCACTTTCTAATGAGTTAATCCATGTATTACCACCAATCCCAAGACATGTCCCCTAGGCAAAATAGTTTGTTTTAAAACCATACTTCCAGCTGTGTGTTTAGTATAAAGGTGGGACTGCTTAATATTTTGTATTTTTTTCACATTTCCATCATTTCTATCCTTACTGCTGGTGTTGATCCAAAAGAAGGATCAATCCTATGCGTTAAAGGTGCTTCAAAAAATTTGATTAATAAAACATTTTAAAGAATGAATATTGCCCAGTTCAGCAAGCTATTTATAGTAATACTAAATGTATCACATCAATTTATTTTTTTTAAACCAGCCATCTAGTTGTACTTATTCTATTCTTCTAGCCTTTTGTATTTCTTTAATTCTGTTCTTTAAATGACTGAACCCCCTGAGTGGCATGGTGTGGGATTTTTAAGCTCTACACAATATATCGCCACTGCCTTTGCTCAAGAGATCCATGGAGTATGGCAACTCTTGGGAGATCAAGCACAGTTTTATTTTTTATATAACTTGCAGCTTATGCAATTGGTACATCCTGCATGAGTTGAAATACAATGCTACAACAGTGTGATTCATTACATCCAACCCATGGTCGGCATGCCACACGTGGCCCTGAACCAATTGTAATACAACCCACTTTATGTCTCAGAGGTGAGTAAGGAAGGGAGCCCATTACTTACTGTGCTCTTTCTGCACAGCTCTATTGCATATGGGACCTCAAGTCACATGTGCACAGTGATCCGATCACAGCAGCTTCCAGGGACAGGATCCCCTCCAGCCCTCCCAGTGTAAAGAAGGGAGGCTGAGTATGAATGTGATTATTGCGTGTGCATGCCAATATTTAGGCGTGTATGTGATTGTGTGTCTGTGATTGTATATTTGTGGGTCTGTGTTTGTGTTTGTGTATGACTGTGATTATGTGCATGTGTATGTGTCTGTGTGTGTACATATTTGATTATGTGTGTGTATGTCTGTGATTGTATGTGTGAGTGTGTATAGGTCTGTGATTGCTTTTGTGTATGTCAGTGATTATGTGTGTGTGTATACCTGTGAGTGTGTGTATGTCTGTGCGTATGTATATCTGTGATTGTGAGTGTGTATACATCTGTGATTGTGTGTATATAGGTCTGTGATTAAATGTTTGTGTGTATATCTGTAATTGTGTGTGTATGTGTTTATCTGCAGTTATGTGTATATGTATATATGTGTATATGTATAAAGTAGATAGCTCCCTGACTTGGTATCCTTAAATATGGCAATCACACGTAATGATAACAAATAAGGGTGTTATCTATTAAACAAATTAAATATCAAAATTAAGAAAGAGCCTTTTGAAGTTCTAGTATATAAATTAATTATATTACATACTTTATGTCTGGCCCAAGACAATTTCTCTTTGCTTAATGTGGCCTGGGGAAGCCATGGGATATTCATGATGTAAAACATTAATCCCACGTTTATCTATTCTTATTAATACCTGCATTGAATCACTGTGTATGTGCTATAACCACCCACTCTGAACTGATCTGGACTTTGGCTCGTAGGCAATTTTCCTATCTACCTTTTGCATATTTGCATCTGTGTCTTCTTTTCTGTCTCCTACTATAAAAAAATATCAACTGGCACCATACTGTGGATCTCCAGCTACAAATCCTTGTTGACATATTTTAGTATTGGCCATGAGTGAAAAAAGCATAAACATTCTTTTCGGTGAAGGGGAAACAGACATAGTGGAATTGCTCCTGAATTTTGTAATTGTGCAGACCCCAAAAGATGACTCTGATTAATGAGATCTCTGAGTCTTTAGAGGATGATGATGGCACCCTTACACCTACTGATCTAGAACTAAAGTAGTACTTTTCTCTTTCCTGCCAGTGGGCAAAAACATGACCACCAGACCCAACTTGACATCCAGGCAATTCTCTGAGATATAACATTTATTCTACTGTTGTAGAAGTACTTTGAGAAAACATGAACACAATCACTGGAAGCATAAGGATAATGGAAGAGGAAGCACTCAAGCTCAAGAACCAAATAGGCACATTTTAAAACATGTTATAACTGTTCAGATGCAAACTGTTGATCTCTAACTACACATAGATATGCTTGTCGCCTTGGGGACTAAGGAAGCACAGGAGCTGGGAAAGGATTATCTAATTTTCCTACAAGGTTTCACACAGTGGTCTGTACTGTGAAAGAAAATAGGTGCAGGCATATACAGTTGCAAGAAAAAGTATGTGAACCCTTTGGAATGATATGGATTTCTGCACAAATTGGTCATAAAATGTGATCTGATCATCATCTAAGTCACGACAATAGACAATCACAGTCTGCTTAATGTGATTGAACACACCATGTAAACATTCACAGGGCAGGTGGAAAAAGTATGTGAATGCTTGGATTTAATAACTGGTTGAACCTTCTTTGGCAGCAATAACTTCAACCAAACGTTTCCTGTAGTTGCAGATCAGACGTGCACAACGGTCAGTAGTAATTCTTGACCATTCCTCTTTACAGAACTGTTTCAGTTCAGCAATATTCTTGGGATGTGAATCGCTTTCTTGGGGTCATGCCACAGCATCTCAATCGGGTTGAGGTCAGGACTCTGACTGGGCCACTTCAGAAGGCGTATTTTCTTCTGTTTAAGCCATTTTGTTGTTGATTTACTTCAATGCTTTGGGTCATTGTCCTGTTGCAACATTTATCTTCTGTTGAACTTCAGCTGGTAGACAGATGGCCTTAAGTTCTCCTGCAAAATGTCTTGATAAACTTGGGAATTAATTTTTCCTTTGATGGCCCTGATACAGCAAAGCAGCCCCAAACCATGATGCCCCCACCACCATAGTTCACAGTTGGGATGAGGTTTTGATGTTGGTGTGCTGTGCCTTTTTTTCGCCACACATAGTGTTGTGTGTTTTCTTCTAAACAACTCAACTTTGGTTTCATCTGTCCACACAATATTTTGCCAGTACTGCTGTGGAACATCCAGGTGCTCTTGTGCAAACTGTAAACGTGCAGCAATGTTTTGTTTGGACAGCAGTGGCTTCCTCTGTGGTATCCTCCCATGAAATCCATTCTTGTTTAGTGTTTTACGTATTGTAGATTGCTAACAGGGATGTTAGCATTTGCCAGTGACTTTTGTAAGTCTTTAGCTGACACTCTAGGATTCTTCTTCACCTCATTGAGCAGTCTGCGCTGTGCTCTTGCAGTCATGTTTACAGGACGGCCACTCCTAGGGAGAGTAGCAGCAGTGCTGAACTTTCTCAATTTACAGACAATTTGTCTTACCGTGGAGTGATGAACAGCAAGGCTTTTGGAGATACTTTTATAACCCTTTCCAGCTTTATGCAAGTCAACAATTCTTAATCATAGGTCTTCTGAGAGCTCTTTTGTGCGAGGCATCATTCACATCAGGCAATGCTTCTTGTGAAAAGCAAACCCAGAACTGGTGTGTGTTTTTTATAGGGCAGGGCAGCTGTAACCAACACCTCCAATCTCATCTCATTGATTGGACTCCAGTTGGCTGACATCTCACTCCAATTAGCTCTTGGAGATGTCATTAGTCTAGGGGTTCACATACTTTTTCCACCTGCACTGTGAATGTTAACATGGTGTGTTCAATAAAAACATGGCAACATTTCATTCGTTGTGTGTTATTAGTTTAAGCAGACTGTGATTGTCTATTGTTGTGACTTAAATGATGATCAGATCACATTTTATGACCAATTTGTGCAGAAATTCATATCATTCCAAAGGGTTCATACTTTTTCTTGCAACTGTATCTCCATTGCAGCAGTATCTTCCTTTAATGACAAATGGATAAATTGTGTAATTAAGCATTCACCCATAGGACCCACCTCTGTTCTTCTGGGACCCACTCTAATACTGTACATAATGTCAATTCATTCAGTAGCGAATCCTTTAGTTATTATGATATTAATATGTGAATTGTATGGAAGGAAGCTAATATCTAAGATGTGATGCAGTGGAGCTCATGTACTCTGACTGAGTACCTTCACTCAATCCGCTTTATAGCCACTTGCTGGGAACCTAGAATGCTTGATCCCCATGTGCCGAAGCTTGACTGCGGTCTCACTGGAGCTCTTCCCTTCCAGGCAGATATTGTCTTTTCTGTCTATTCTCCTGCAGCTGCCTTACCAGGCAGGTATTGCCCCCTCTGCCTATTCCTCTGCAGTTTTAATTATAGTGATTGCTCCTGTCTTTACAAAGACACTGGCAACTCTCAGTCCTAGTTCTCTTGATTTTCCCCTGGGCTAAAGGAATCCAACAGTTCCGAAGACTCTGTCACTGGGATCCCCAGAAAAAGGGCACACAATTTCTGCAAAGCTTTATTTTTACTTGGGATTAGCTCATATGACCATTACATAAAATGTACGGTGACACACTCAAATAAGTACATAGAACCAATTCATGTGGACAAACATACAGGCACTTATAATAACACATAAACATATTAATAAAGGGACGGGTAAGACAATAACTAACATGAAATATATCTCATGTCTCAATAACAATATTGGGGACATTTGTTTTATTTATTTTTTAATTAGTAAAATCTAATAATTCAAAGGTAACATTTTCTAATTGTATGTATCCTGTAAATAAAAGGGATCTAGGTAGTCAGCATGTACTTGACGTATCAATACAGCTTGTGGATACTTGTAACATTAGCTTAATAGATCAGCACAAGTGAATACAAGGATGGAGAGTAATACATCTTTAACTTTCTCTTTTGTAAATCCAGATATACAATACATATCTTTTCAGTTTCTCTTTTGAAAATCCAGATATGTGTGCTAAAAGAGACATTTTTGCTTCCTCTGGTTGTTTCCATAGTAATGATTGGTATTCCATAATTGGCTGACTAAGTAGAAGCAAATTATTTCGCAAATATTCACACCATTGTGATCATGTGAATCATTTTTTAGAGATCTTGAGCAATTTTACATCAAAATCAGTACTCAGCCCTCTTTGTTATAGTTACAGATAATTTGTACTCTGCTACTGAAGACGTTGTATACATGTGGCAAAATGGATCTGTTAAGGAACACTCTCCCATGTAAATGACGATACTGCATGTAGAAAAGATGGTCACATTAATCTGATTGCATATCATACTAACTATCCTCATTTTTACAATGGCCAATGACATAATATAGGTAATACACTAATCTTATTTTGGTAATGGTCACACGGTAATGGCCCTCGTAATGCAACATAAAGTAGGTAATGTCAGATTGGATCCTTACTTCATTCTATATACTGTGTGACAAGGCTGCAGAACATCGTATGAAATATAATTCATAAACATGTGCCGGGCTAAATTTTGCCATAACTGCCTGAAAGATTTATTTTACATAGACTATTGAGATTTCCAATTCCTAGTACTTTTGAGAAAGACGTGTAAGGAAATGGACAGGTTCAGTAGCAACCGGCTATCCTTCTGTAGAATGCCTGACATACTTCCCCTTTTAGACATTTTAGACAGTATTACATTTATGTATGAAATGGAATAGCTTTCCTGTTTGCTAAACCACTGCAAAGAGAACATTTTAAATGATTACTGCCCATGCAATGATTAAGTCATTATGTAATCTTCCAAACTGCATGAGTAATTACTCAACTAATAACAGTCAAGGAAACTTTTTATACATTATGTTAATTAGACACAATTGTACTATCCTCAGGATGTAACATCCAAAAACTCTGTCTAGCTATTGTTTTTACCAGAGTAGTAAAACCACCGGCAGATACTGACTTCATACTACATAAAAGCACAAATGCCGGCAGGCTGTCCATCTGTCCGTCTGCCTATCTATCTACAATAGTTCAGAGAGTTCAAAGAGTTTAAAGCTTGATTTTTGAAACAAATGCTTTGTGTGATGTGGGGTCATCTGGAAGTGATACATATCATGTTAAACCATGTAGATGAATTGCATCTGGAATTACATCATGAGGTAAGTCTGCTTATGTGCAGTGGAATAAGTTTTATGTTTTTTTGTGTTATAACATAATTCTTTATGCAGTTAAATATATTTTTTAAATGTAAGTTTAAGTTGGTTATAAAATATAAATCTTTTAAGTCATTAACTTTATTAAAATAATAATAAAAATACATTACATATGATTAATAATAATAATAATTACATTCTATTTCCGTTGATTAAGGGAAACTAAAGATATTTGAACAGGGGAAAACCCAGCATGAGTATGAGGCCAAAATCTAAACCTATCAAATGCTGGTTACTAGAGTGTTTCTTTAAGACTTATTTAGCTTTAAGTTGAATAAATAACAAATAAATAAATGTGTTGGGTTTTCTTTCGTTTTGTTTTTTCAACAAACCACTCTAATACTGAAGAAATATGAACCACTGATGAGTTGCCCAATAAGAAATAGAAGAATTGTAGGCATTTTATAGAAATTGATACATTCACATTTTATCGAAAGGTCTCCATGGTCTACCAGTTCACTTAACATATTCTCTCTTTTGAAGTAATAACTTTCTTTTCTATATTATTGGTAATCGTTTTACCTAGTCACTAGCAGATGGGGTCAGGGATATTCTGTAACATAAATAAAGGAAAAACATTTGATTTGATTTTTACTGGATTGAAACTTCTATAGCTACTATTTTTTTTATTATCAAAAGCTTCAGAACAATATCCTCAATTTCACAGGATATCTAAACATGATTATATCTCTTTCTAGATAGCCAATACAACTGACAACCTGTTCACTACCATTTTACTTTTGTTAAAGAAAAATCATAATTGCAACATTTGAGAATTTCAATGCATAGCCAGCACTTAAAATTATAGTAATATAATTTTGTGTGTAGATTATCCTTTTTATGTATAGATTATCCTAGTTTTACAGAAATTATAATGTTTTCCATTTACAATAAAAATAATATATATTATTTGGTTTCCCATTACCTTGCATGCACTCTGAGAAGGTCAGTAAATAAAATACAAATAAGCATTTTAGTACGTACACAAAGTCCATTAATGTAAATGAATGAGGAAGGTCATCAGTTGCATCAGTTCCAACCCAGTTGTTTTGGTGCGAGGGATACTCACTACAGTTCAGTTACTTTCTTCTTGCATAGTGACAGTGTCTCTGACATTGTTTGCGTTTGCACTGCCTTATATCATAATGCTGAAAATACATGCTTTTGCCTTCTAGTGAAGTTCAATTTACATCATCAAAATGCCAGAAAGGAATTAGTGAAACTGTTAAATAAGTTTGTAACATCAAATAAAAAAGGATGAAGTACAATTTGACTTTTGAAATCTCTAATTATTATTTTCATTATTTAGATAGCGCCAGCAAATTCCATAACGCTGTACAATGGTTGTATGCAAAGTCCAAACTTATATACCACTCTGGGGAGAGTGGCAAAGAAAGGCCATTTCTGTTCCATAACCATTGCAATGTTGCAAAATGACTATAGTACATAGAATGACCATTACGCATCAAAAACTGAACATTAAATTATTTTCAGGACAAAGTTGCCATCTAAACAGTCTAAAGCTTTTAATCCGTATTCCATGACATATTACTTATTTGTGTTCAAGTAAAATATTTTTAAAAATACTCTTCATTTTTTTTAAAACTGCTTTTTTCTAACATGTGTGCCATTATTAAATCTGTTAACAGCTGGGCAGGGTTTCCTGCTATTGGCACACATTTTATATTCACATGAATAGTTGGCACAATGCTGTCTTTTAGCTATTATGTCAATCTGTGAGTCACTGGAGGTTTTATGTTTTCTTATTCTTATCCTTTGCATTATGTCAGAACTTTGTGCTTGCAAAAATGTATGTTTAAATCACAAAAGAATGCCCTTGGGGCAAAAAAAAGCAAACAAAAATCCATAAAAGGAAAATTAAATTATACACTGAACAAAATTATAAATGCAACACTTTTGTTTTTGCCCCCATTTTTCATGAGCTGAACTCTATGTACACAAAAAGCCTATTTCTCTCAAATACTATTCATAAATCTGTCTAAATCTGTGTCAGTGAGCACTTCTCCTTTGTCGAGATAATCCATCCAACTCACAGGTGTGGCATATCAAGATGCTGATTAGACAGCATGATTATTGCACAGGTGTGCCTAAGCTGGCCATAATAAAAGGCCACTCTAAAATGTGCAGTTTTACTGTATTGGATTGTCCGGAGGGATCCAAAAACCAGTCAGTATCTGGTGTCACCACCATTTGCCTCATGCAGTGCAACACATCTTCTTCGCATAGAGTTGATCATGTTGTTGATTGTGGCCTGTGGAATGTTGGCTGTGTAAAGTTGCTGGAACACGCTGTTGTATACGCCGATCTATAGCATTCCAAACATGCTCAATGGGTGACATGTCCTATGAGTATGCTGGCCATGCAAGAACTGGTATTTTCTCAGCTTCCAGGAATTGTGTACAGATCCTTGCAACATGGAGCCGTGCATTATCATGCTGCAACATGAGGTGATGGTCGTGGATGGCACAACAATGGGCCTCAGGATCTCGTCACAGTATTTCTGTGCTTTCAAAATGCAATCAATAAAATGCACCTGTGTTCATTGTCCATAACATACGCCTGCCCATACCATAACCCCACCGCCACCATAGGCCACTCGATCCACAATGTTGACATCAGCAGACCGCTAACCCACACAATGCCATACACGCTGTCTGCCATCTGCCCAGTACAGTGAAAACCGGGATTCATCCGTGAAGAGAACACCTCTACAAAGTGCCAGATGCCATCGAATTTGCCCACTGAAGTCGGTTACGATGACGAACTTCAGTCAGGTCAAGACCCCGATGAGAACGACGAGAATGAAGATGAGCTTCTGTCACGATTCGGGGAACCAAACACGCCAACACACACACACACACACAAAGTGCCGTACCGGACCTTAGAGTGGCCGGGCTAAGCACACAAAGAATAGTCAGGAAACAAGCCGAGTAAGGGGAACCAGAAGACAGAATAACGTGAAACAAGCCGAGGTCAAAGGGTAGGAGAAAGTCACAGAGTCGGATAACAAGCCAGAGAGTACGTAACCAGAAGCACAAGTTCAGAATCAATACTAACAAGCAAAGACCACAACAGGGCGAAGAGGAACAGGAAAGGTAAGTATATAAATCCAAAGGTTAATTCTGATTGGATAATTTCCAATCAGAATTAACAATCACACGTGGGAGATATCTAAACCTCCCACTGTGATTGAGGCACTGTGCCTTTAACGCCGGGTCAGGTGACTGACCCCGGCGTTGGTTAAAGTGGGCGGTCTCCCAGCGTGCAGCGTCATGCATGCTGCCGCTGGGAGACACAGAGGAAGAGGCGGACGGCACCCGTGGGAGAGAGGGTGCCGCCCGCCGAGCACACGGCTGAAGGGGGACCGCGGACGGCTGGAGGGTGAGTGCCGCGAGCGGACTGCAGCCTCCCCTCGCAGCCGCCCGCGGGACCCTGACAGTACCCCCCCCTCGAAGACCGCCCAGAGGGCGGGAAGCAGAAGGCTTCAAAGGAAACCGGGCATGAAAGGAGCGGACTAAAGAGGGGGCGTGCAAATCAGAGCTCGAAACCCAAGACCGCTCCTCAGGGCCGTAACCCTTCCAATCCACCAGGTATTGCAGCCGACCCCTAGAAACACGAGAGTCGAGAAGGGCAGCTACTTCGAACACGTCACTAGAGACAGTACGAGGGGAAACGGGCCGTCCGAGAGGACGAGAGAACCGGTTACACAGCAAGGGCTTCAAAAGCGAAACGTGAAACGTGTGCGGAATACGCATGGAAGGAGGCAAGTCCAGGGAGTAGGAAACGGGGTTAATCCTACGTAACACTTTGTAGGGACCAAGAAACCTGGGAGCAAACTTCATGGAGGGGACCCTGAGACGGAGGTTCTTGGAGGACAACCACACCCTATCACCCGGAGCATAAGAAGGGGTCGCAACCCTATGGCGATCAGCGAACTTCTTCTGAGCAGCTGCTGAACGAGACAGCGCAATATGGACCTGATCCCACGTCTTCCGTAAAGAGGCGAGGTGCTGGTCCAAGGCGGGCATTCCCTTGTCAGAGAACGCTCCGGGAAGGACAGAAGGCCGAAACCCATAAGCAACCTCAAAAGGACTTAAGCCAGTAGACGAATGAGACACCGCATTCCTGGCAAATTCAGCCCACGGAAGAAGGCGAGACCAGTCGTCCTGGTGCGCATTAGTGAAGCAGCGCAAATACAATTCCACAGACTGATTAGCACGTTCGGCTGCACCATTAGATTGCGGGTGATAGGAGGAAGTGAACGACAAGGAGACCCCCATCTCAGCACAAAAGCCCCTCCAAAACCGAGAGACAAATTGCGGGCCCCTGTCAGAAACAATATCCTGAGGTACCCCATGCAAGCGGAACACTTCCTTGGCAAACACCTGGGCAAGCTGAATCGCAGAGGGTAGTTTCTTAAGTGGAATAAAGTGGGCCATTTTAGAGAACCTATCCGTCACAGTTAATATCACCGTCTGACCATCAGAAGGAGGAAGGTCTACAATAAAATCCATGGACAAGTGGGTCCATGGTTTCTTGGGTATAGATAGAGGCATCAGTAGGCCTTGGGGTCTCATATTAGGAGACTTACACTGCGTACAGACCCGACAAGCCTGAACAAAATCCACTACATCTCGCTTGAGTGAAGGCCACCAGAACTGTTGAAGGAGGCTCTTAGAAGTCTTGGTAACCCCCGGATGACCAGCAGTTTTGGCGGTGTGAAATAATGTTAATAACTTTTTTCTGTCACTTACTTTCACGTATAGTTTACCAACAGGCATCTCCTGAGGCGCTTGGGTTTGGTATGTCTTAATATTCTCAAGGAAGGGAGATGAAACAACCAAACGGGTAGCAGCTATGATCTGAGAAGCTGGTACAATAGGTTCAGGGGTTGGGTTAACAAATTCTAAAGGTTCATACTGTCGAGAGATAGCGTCAGCTTTGGCATTACGGCAACCAGGTCTATAGGTAATAATGTATTGGAATCGCGAAAGGAATAGAGACCATCTAGCCTGTCGGGCGGACAACCTTCTAGCATCGGTTATATAGGAGAGGTTCTTATGATCTGTCAGAACCATAATTTTGTGTCTAGAACCCTCTAATAAGTACCTCCATTCCTTAAAAGCTAACACAATAGCTAATAGTTCTCTGTTCCCAACATCGTAATTCTTTTCTGGATCAGACAACCTTTTAGAAAAGAAACAACAGGGATGGAGGGGTTCGTCATACGATAACCTTTGTGATAGTACTGCTCCCACCCCCGATTCAGAAGCATCTACTTCCATAACAAAGGGAAGAGAAGGATTAGGGTGGTGTAGTACTGGAGCAGAGGCAAATGCTTTCTTGAGAGTTTCAAAGGCTTTAAGGGCTTCAGGAGTCCAAACCCTAGGGTGTAGACCTTTTTTAGTCAGCTTTGTGATAGGGGAGATAAGTGGTGAGAAGTTTTTTATAAATTTTCTATAATAGTTAGCAAAACCTATAAAACGCTGGATAGCCTTAAGTCCTTGGGGAAGTAGCCAGGACAGTATAGCTTCCAATTTAGCAGGATCCATACTAAAACCCTGTTCAGAAATTATATATCCCAGGAATTGCACAGAGGTCTGATCGAACAGACATTTTTCTAACTTACAATAAAGTCCGTTCTGTAATAATTTTTTAAGCACCATCCTAACATGTTTATGATGTGACTTCAGATCAGGAGAATATACAAGTATGTCGTCAAGGTACACCACGGCACAGACATGCAATAGATCCCTAAGGACATCGTTTATGAGATCCTGAAACACAGCAGGAGCATTACACAGTCCAAAAGGCATGACCAGGTATTCATAATGCCCACTACGCGTATTGAACGCTGTCTTCCACTCATCATTCTCCTTTATACGGATAAGGTTATAAGCCCCCCTGAGGTCTAGTTTAGTAAAGTACTTAGAACCTTTAACGCGATCAAACAACTCAGTGATGAGGGGGATAGGGTAGGCGTTTTTAACCGTTATATTGTTCAGACCCCTGTAGTCTATACACGGCCTCAAATCGCCCTCCTTTTTTGCCACAAAAAAGAAACCAGCACCAGCAGGAGAGGAGGACCTTCTAATAAAACCTTTCCTTAAGGATTCTCGTATGTACTCCTCCATGACCTGATTTTCTTTCTCAGGGGGCATAGTGCCCGGTAATAGGTTTATGGCACAGTCATAGTCACGATGCGGAGGTAGCTTATCTGCCTCCCTCTTTTCAAAAACCAATGCAAGGTCTGCATATACAGAAGGGACAGAAACAGAGAGTGGTTTAGCCGTGGGCACGTTGAGTAAACAAACAGGACGTACATGAGCCATACAGTCTCGTTGACAAGATTCCCCCCAGGAGAGTATATCCAAGCAACCCCAATCGAGAACAGGGTTGTGTTTCACTAACCAGGGAAAACCCAGAACGATGGAAGCAGTAGGGGAGTCAATTATTTGGAAGGTTAACCTTTCCTTATGCAAAACACCCACATACATCACTATTTCTTGGGTCTCATGGGTCACCAGAGGTTTCTCAAGTGGTCTACCATCTATGGCCTCAACGACCAAGGGTGTGGCCTTTTGGATCAAAGTTAAGGCTGCGGTTTTAGCAAAGTTCTCATCCATAAGGTTGTCTGCCGCACCTGAATCGATCAAGGCTTTGGTGGTTATGGTGGTTTTATTGACCAAAAGAGAAACCGTAATAAACGGTCTGGAGATGGACACATGAGGGGACAAAGTCATAACACCCGAGGCCGACCCCTCTCTAGGCCTTAGGTGCTGTAGTTTCCCTGTAACTTAGGGCAGGCATTACAGTGGTGCCCCCTCTTTCCACAATAAAGGCATAACCTCTCCCTTCTACGATATGTTCTTTCAGCCTCAGTTAGCCCCGTAGCACCCAATTGCATGGGTTCGGGGGTTGGTTGACTAGGAGCGGGTAGTGCTAGTAAAGCAGTAGAGGGGGGAGCAGGTAATGCCCGTGTATCCATCCGTCTTTGACTGCGCCTCTCTCTAATACGGTTATCAATAAGAATGACATAATCTATGACATCATCTAGAAGAACAGGCAATTCCCTGGATGCTATTTCATCCAGTATGTAGGCGGCCAAACCCTCCTGAAAGGCTGTTACGAGGGCGTCATTATTCCAAACCACTTCAGCTGCTAGCGTGCGGAACTCGATAGTATAATCCGCTACAGATCTATTACCCTGTCGTACCCTAAGCAGAGCTTTGCCAGCAGAGGCAACCCTACCGGGTTGATCAAACGTACGTTTGAAAGCTGTCAAGAAATCTACAAAGGACATAGGAGATGTATTCTCCCACATGGGGTTAGCCCATGCTAAAGCTTTCCCGGACAGGTGGTTAATCAAAAAGGCAATTTTGGATCTGTCAGTGGGATAGGAACGTGGATTCATCACCAAATGGATGTCAATTTGGTTAAGGAAACCACGACACAATGCTGGGTCACCGCTGTAGCGTTGTGGCGGTGTCATATGAACAACATGAGCAGGAACGGGTACCGGAGTGGGAATGGGTTCGGGCACAGCAGCAGCAGCCTCCTGGACGGCAGGTTGCAAGTGTGCAGTACGAGCCAGTATGGTTTGTAAAGCTTGGGCAAACTGATCCATACGGTGGTCCAAGCCATCCATTCTAGCCTCCTGATTAACTAGGAGCTGTGGTATATCAGCAAGTTCCATTATGGCCCTGTTGTAATGTCACGATTCGGGGAACCAAACACGCCAACACACACACAAAGTGCCGTACCGGACCTTAGAGTGGCCGGGCTAAGCACACAAAGAATAGTCAGGAAACAAGCCGAGTAAGGGGAACCAGAAGACAGAATAACGATAGACAAGCCGAGTTCAAAGGGTAGGAGAAAGTCACAAAGTCGGATAACAAGCCAGAGCGTACGTAACCAGAAGCACCAGTTCAGAATCAATACTAGCACGTAAAGACCACAACAGGGCGAAGAGGAACAGGAAAGGTAAGTATATAAATCCAAAGGTTAATTCTGATTGGATAATTTCCAATCAGAATTAACAATCACACGTGGGAGATATCTAAACCTCCCACTGTGATTGAGGCACTGTGCCTTTAACGCCGGGTCAGGTGACTGGCCCCGGCGTTTGTTAAAGTGGGCGGTCTCCCAGCGTGCAGCGTCATGCATGCTGCCGCTGGGAGACACAGAGGAAGAGGCGGACGGCACCCGTGGGAGAGAGGGTGCCGCCCGCCGAGCACACGGCTGAAGGGGGACCGCGGACGGCTGGAGGGTGAGTGCCGCGAGCGGACTGCAGCCTCCCCTCGCAGCCGCCCGCGGGACCCTGACAGAAGAGATTTAATAAATAAAGTTATGGATGTGTTATGCAGTAATTTAGTTTGTGATAATAAATGCTGTGGCCTGTTCATCCATACTAAGTGGTCTGTCATTATTAGGGGGTTGAATGGGGTTAGTTTTGTTATAGGCTGCATCGCAATTCCCCACTACGTACATACATGGAGGTTCAGCAGTGCCTGCACGTAAAAGTGTCCTGGTTTGGTGCAGGAAAGCCGGGCAGAAAAGCGCTGGCTGCCCGGGGAGCTCCAGAACACCGCCATCGTGTGGCGGCTGTGTAACCGCGACCACCCAGTAACAATCAATTAAGCTGCGGTTAACCGCAGCTACTGGGTGGTTAATTGCCGGTTAACCGCGGCTTCAGGGAGGTAAATGGAGGGCGCACTCCAGTTTCTGGGTGACCAATTAATGGCGCTGGCCGGCTTCCTACGGCTCTGGGGAGGCTGAAAAGAAACTGTTTGTTCGGTAGATAGAATCTACCGAACGGCTGTGCAGAAAGGGAGAAATAAATCTTTCTGCACAGTAAAATTAACCCTTTAGCTGCCGGTCCATAATCCAAAGGCAGCAGGTGGGCAACCAGGCTTCTCCAATGCAATGTGGCGAGATTGGTCTCATCACAGGAAGTAATCCAATTATCTCCTAGGACAGAGACAAAACTCCATTAACCACATGGCAGTAAAAGACAGTAAAAGACATAAAAATGTATAAAGTTGCAACTGTTTCACTCTACCTATATACATTCTACCTATCCCCAGATAGCTTAGATCTGAGCGCACAAAAGTACCGAATAGCGCTCAGATC